>OZ005649.1:381363886-381963886 GCA_963930645.1 Salticus scenicus
CTAACAGTTTCTGATGCATCTACATAAGTTCTCAGAATGAAATAAAAATGTACAATGCTTTTTGGTGTTCATAAACAAATTTTGAGGGAAAACAATGATAATGTAAATAAATGCACTTACATTTTTTAGTTTATAACTTTTTATGATACAATACTGAAATTTTGGATATCACTTATTAATTAGGGCATGAAGTGCATTTTACTCACTAAACTTTTTTATTTTTATTTATTTATTTATTTTAGCGGTTTTCATAAAATTTTATGTAATTCTTCAAATAGCATCTCCTGAAATATTTATTTGTATTTTGTAAAATTCTGTACTTCTTTTTTTTATACAAATTTATAATTTTTAATATATGTCTAAGATCACTGTTTAATGCATAAATACCAAAATCAAATTTTCCAACAAACTATATATTGATGTAACAATGTTGACTTTGAAAGTTAGAAAATGTAGCCTCTAAATAAATGTTAACTTTATCAAACTTTTAGTATCCTGAATAACATTTTATAGAAATTGTCTTGAAATAATATATGCAGAATCTGAGATTTTTCTTCCTTGTTCTATTTGCACTTAATGGATTGGATTACTGATTGCAAATAAATAAAAACTAAATCTAATTACCTGGTCTTAGAGCAACAAGAGAGCAATGTTGGTCTATCCAGGTTAGTATAGACTTGCACATTTCATCCATACTAGATGTTGAGACATTATTATTGAAGGAATCAACAAGTGGTTCGAGAATCAAACTAAACTATACAAAATGAGTTAAGGAATATATATATATATATATGTAAGCAATTTATAATTTTGGAATGACACTACTATGAAACATAACACTAGGAAACATAAGTGCTTTGAAATTGACAAAACTTTCTTTGAAAGCTTATAATAAGGTAATATCATAGCTGCCAACCTTCGAGAATCAAAATTAGGGAGATTTTGTATACAACATAGTTTAAGCCGTAAATAGAACATTAATAATACAGTAATTGGAAAGAGAAGGAGCAAATCAAAGGTAAATTTTGCAGTATCTAGAGGCTTTCTTCTTATTTGCAAATATGAGAAAAAAAAAAAAAAAAAAAAAAAACATATTGAATTCAAAATACTACTAGATTATGTTAAATTCTAACCATACTGAAATTATATATATACATACATACATTTGGGAAAAATTTTCCTACCTGAAAAATCTATTCTTCATTTTTTCCCCCATGTTTACAAATTTGGTATAGATAATTACAAATTTGGTATAAAATTAATATTTAATTTAATTGAGGAAAAATAAGCAGATTCCTTAAGTTTAGCAATAGTTTAAAAATAATTACATACATGAGAAATATTGAGTACTTCTATTGTTTTATTGTTTCTAGAATTGATCATTGATCACTATCCGGATATGAGGGACAGTGGGAGGGGATAAAAAATATAATTACAGAGTAAGAAATATTAAACTCTTTCAATTCTACTTATAGAATCTAATAAAGCAAATTTAAAATGAATATTATCATTTATTATGTTGCAGATGGATTGGGATATAAAAGACTTCTGCAGAATATTTGATTGTCGATTGCTAGTTAGAGATAAAGGAAGGGGGGGGGGGGCAAAAAATAACAACATGAGTAAGAAATATTTAACAATTCTATTTCTTTATAGGTTCTAGAATCTCATAAAACAAGTTTGAAATTGATATTGACATTTATGTTGTGGATGGAGAAAGATTGGAAATCGGGAGCTTTCGTAGAACATTTGAAAATTAGGTGTGGCGCCTAACGAAAATTTTGAAAAATTTGGGCGATATTAATGTTTTTCTTTTCGAGGGTTTGGGAGATTGCCTCAAAATTCAGGAGTCTCCCAAATTTTTCGAGAGAGTTGGTAGCTATGTAATATGATGAAATATAACAAAAATCCATGTGTGAAATACAATATGGTAAAAAATAAACAGAAAATTAACTGATAAAAATATTAAAAAATAATTATTAAAAATTTAAATATTTTAAAAGAAAATATTATGAAAAAACATTTTTTTTTATTTTTAGATATGGATATATAATATTAAGAATGAAATTTAAATTATTACCCTATTACAGTGTTTTGGCGAATAGATTAAGTTATAATTAGATTTTAATTTTAATAAAATTAATTTTAAAATCCTTTCTGAAACATAACATTGAAAATAATAATCAACTTATCTTTAATAAAACTGAAACTTATTGAAAAGAAACGTAACAAAAAATAACATTTGTACATTTGACCCACATTTTAATTAGATCTTGATTTTAATTAGGCCTTGATTCATATCATTAAAGCTATGTGCCAGCACACATAACAAATTAAACAAAAAGTATTATTTCATTCAGATTTCAATATCAATCCATTAGATATACATATATTCTTGAAAGTTTTAAAGTTTTAAGAATCTTTATATTAAAAATACATTAAAATAGTGAATTTAATTATTAATGAAATTTCTCATTTGTAGAATCTATATCGATTAATCGTTACTAGTCTCGATATTATTTTTCTTATTAGAATAGTTCTGTTGGCAACTTGTTAATTGTTATTCTCTGAGTTTGGAGTCTGCATGGCATGTGGATAATTTTTATACAGTAGAACTTGGATAATTTGAAGTTGAAGGGACCAGAGAAAAATTCGAAATATCCAAAAATTCGAATTACATGTACTATTTTGCCAAAAAGAAGAGATAAATTAAAAAAATAAAACTTTATGATCTAAGATTTAACACATAAACTTTATATCTAAGAATACTGCCACATTCACCACCCCACAACACCCCCCATTAAATCAATATTTTTTTACGAGCTTAATTATTCAACACTTTTTTAAAAAATAGTCAGATATTTTTTATTGCTTCTGTAAGTACAATCTTTGTATCATAGCATATGACTTCAACCTATCAATTGATACAAAAATAGAATCTTCTACATTAGACATGACTTTCAATTAAAAAAACCCTCGAAGTTCATGTATATGGAATGAACCATATCTTCTGATGCACTATATAGGAAATACTCTTGTATTTCCTTGTCCTTCTTTTGAAACACTGTTAAAAAAAATAATGCACTTTAGCTGAGAAAAATCTCGGGAGCAAATTTTACTGTAATATTTTAAAGGTAATCGTCTGAAAAATTCGAATTACCCAAAATAGAATTCGAATTATCCATGATTTTTTAACATTATTTTAATACAAAATTCAAGGGACCGGGTAAAAAATTCGAATTATCCAGAATTTCGAATTAAACAAGTTCGAATTATTCAAGTTTCACTGTATTTTTTTTTTAATCTTGATTCATTGAAGGGTTGTGTTAATAATTTACTAACAGGCTTCGCACGCTTCGCTGGGCACTATACTTAAAATATATACTTTTAATTGAATAACTGAAACATTTGAATAAATATATCTCAACAGGCGACTATTTTTGTCACAGTTTTAGTATGGGATCTCCTTTACAATATCAAACACTTTTTTTAACTTCTCAAATCTGTGCAACAAAACTATTCTCGAAAACAGTCAAATAGAAATGTTAATTCTTCGAATATTCTGGAAACAATTGAAACTGTTACTCGCACAGTAAAAGTCACTATTCGATGAATGGTCTGGAACAGTCCAAAAAATAGTCGCTTGTTCCACAGGAGTAAAGCAAATAACATCAAATACTCCAGAGCAGAAATTTTCACTCACTCATGAAAAATATCCAGTCACTTAGAGCTCAATCCCTAAAGTGTAATCACTCAGAATAGGTCTCTGAATAACCCTGAATCGCAGTGATTACATACTCTTTCGCAAAAATCAACTCACTCCTATTTATAAATTTTGGTGATGACTCCATCAAGAATCCCATGGTAAGCTCGAGATCTATGCTTTCATTGCAATAATGCAATTGATGCAGGAAAAAGACTTAATCCCTTGTATCAATATGCTATGAGCACTATTTTCTGCCGTATTTTAGACAACTAATGTTTCTATTGTTATATATATTTCCCATTAAACATATTTTTATTTATTTATTTAAATACTAATTTGAATTAATCAAATATTTCTGCCCGACAGCGTGTAAATTCAGTCACACACAGCAGCTCATTTATTTGTATGTTAAATTAGCATAGTGATTGGTATATAAAAAAATAAATAAATAAATAAACATTATCGTGCTACACAACTTTATATCTCTCCCTTGGTGGCTTCTGAATTTTTGTAGCCATATTAACGATGGACTTCTTTTTTTTTTTTTTAATTTCTTGCATAAAAATAGAAAACCTATTTTGCTAATACTTTTATCGGACACCTTTTTGTTAATATATAAGAATCCTTCATATTCTGTTTATTTTATTAATGGATTTTAGGTTTAAAATAGTGCTTGCTGAAATAAATTTTCTATTTTTTAAACTGCATTTTTTTTTTTTTTTTTTTTTATAAGTTAATCTACTCAGATAAAAATAGATCATTTATGTGATTACTATTTCAGTTTATTTTTAATTTATTTCTTTTTGTAATATTTTATAATTTTGATGAACTACCTAGATTAAAATTGCTGTTGCTAAATTAAACTTCTTGGCGAAAAATGTTCACTGTTTTTTCAATGCAAAAATTAAAAAAAAATTTAAATAATGATACACCTAAATTCATTGATGATTAGAATCAAAATGCTTTCAGAAATTTTAAAGTAATTTTGAAATTTATCATCAAACTTAAGAAAAAAGCACAAATAACCTTTTCTCATTCCCTATGTTTTGTGTGCACTTTTCTATAAAATTTCTAATTTTTTTTTTTTTTTTTTTTTCCATAAATTATGAATAGATCATTCAAATTCTTTTAATTAGTAAAATGTTAATTAAAAAAAAAAAGTATTAGTCATCATTCATCACCTTTGAAAGAGAAAAAAAAAAATATTTGCAAATTGTAAAAATACTTATGAATTTTTAATTTAGAATTTTCATTGTTCTTACTTGCGCAATTGCTAAAGGCATATAAAGACAATATGAATTATTGGATTAAAACTCTTAATATCTTTGAAAAATACGCATGAACTATTCTGTAACATGCATGTAGATTATCTAACTTTATTCACTGACATACTTTTAAACATTATAATACACAAAACAGTTTCTTAAATGTTCTTAGAAAAAAAATTACATTTTATGTTAGAAATATGTCTATGTATGTACTTTTAAGCTATGCTTCAAATCATTATTTGACTGTTCTTAATATTTTGTGAATATTGATATTAACGGCCCTCTTCACTTACCGTCACCGGAAGCCCGAGCCAATGTTATTCTATGGGGAAATTTTCAGTACAAATAACTTATTAACTAATACATATTTTTTAACTCTGTTTTCACATTCAGAAAATTCTCAACTGTTAAATTGACGGACCTTTTTTAAAAAATTATTTTTTTTATTTTTAATATTTTATTTTGAAATTGCAAAATGAAAAAAATTCACTTATTGAAAATTCGTATTTTGCACCTTCAAAATAAAATATTAAAAAATAAAAAAATAATTTTTTAAAAAAGGTCCGTGAATTGAACAGCTGGGAATTTTCAGAATGTGAAAACAGAATTTAAAAATATGTATTAGTTAATAAGTTATTTGTAAAGAAAATTTCCCCATAGAATAACATTAGCTTCGGCTTCCGGTGGCGGTGAGTGAAGAGGGCCCTTAATCTAAAGCATAAAAGCAAAGTAAATAATTAAAGAAAATAAAGGATACAATCCAAAATTTCCAGTTTTGAAGAGTTTGCTGCCTGACATATTCCTCAAACATTTCTTTCATTTTATTTGTCCTTTGACAAGGTACAGGAGCACCAGAAGCAGGAAGTTGACTCTGATACATGCTGAAAAACAGGCACAAAACTGTAATTAACTTTTTTTACAAGTTTAAGCCAAAATCTATGACAACACAGAAATATTTATCTATGAAAATAATAAGAATGCCTTTTCAAAATATATTCATAAAGTCCTTCAAAAGAAAGAACTTCTCGATAATACAAAATATATAATAATTACAAAGAATAAAGTAAAAGTAATTTTTAAACATTAACATTGACAAACTTGAAATCTTAAATATTTTCAATCAGCTTTCACAATAAAATTTTTAAACCTTAGCTATAAGATAGAATAATTATTCAATGTTCAAAACATTTCCATGACACCATTTTCCTTATTATGTTTAAAAGTTTGCAAATTTTTAAATTTCTTTCTTCACAGTTAGGAAAAAAAACATAAAAAAGGAAAAGAATATATCAATGAAATTTAAGGGAAACTAATTATATGGTTTGTTAATAACTAATAATATGATCAATGTTAAAGCATTACTGGGTTGAATACTGAAAGTAATACAAAATAATTACTAAGTAGAACAGTAATGGAACCACTAGGACTGGGACAAGTACTTGGCATTGGAATATTAAAACCCGAATAAACTACTACATCAGAAACGCCAAAGAAAAATATTTGAGATGCATACAGCTGTTTCGGTAGCGTTACTACATAATGCTAAAAGTTTAATCAATAAAGAAATATCTCTATAATGAGAATTACCGAAATAAATTACACTTTTTATTCTACAAATGCTTTATTTTTAAGATTCTACGTGAAACTCAATCATCCGGATACTATATATATATAGCTTCATCAACACCAAAATCTTTCTGCAGGAATAGTTTGTGAAGTTAACATTTACGAATTCAAAAAAAAAAAAAATTATTTTTAAATAGTAAATAATATTCAGTATAACCAATGTATTTGAATTTTAACTAGGCACAAATGCATACATCTGCACTATTGCAAGAAAATAATCTTTTTTTTTTTTTTTTTTTAAGAAAGGTGAAAATAAATCTATTGATCTAAATTGCTTCCGATTTTTTGTTCACATTAATATACAATATTGTTTATAAAATATTCAATGAATTCAAACCATACAATGCAGTAACACATCAAAAATAATCTGCAAAATTTTTTTAAGGCATTTAAATCATGAAATGTCTAAATTAAACAAATGTTACAAATACTTTTGAAATTTTATTTATTTTTTTTTTTTTTAATATATATATTTAAATACACAAATGCACTTATTTCATAAGGTGCAAACGAAACAACATAAAATATAATACAGAACTCAAAAATAAAATACAACAAATTGAAAGTAAAAATTAATATAGAATACTGAATATTGTAATGAAATATAAATAATTTACAACATTTATAGATTTTGAGATTATTAGAAAGATGCACGATAACATTCTAATACACAAGATTCATTTTTTTTTTTATTATACACAAATAGCATAAAGATGTGTATTTGAAATCTAAAAAAATGTGATTTGACATTAAAGAATTCAGAATGTATAATTATACCATCATTTAAATACATGAAGTAAAACAGAATACAAGATTTAAGTAACACAATTATAGACAAAGCACAGTCGAAATATTTTCATAAAGATTGAGGTAAGTGAAATATATAATTTTTAAGGAAATGTTGAAATCTGAAATGTAACAGATTTCATGGATAAAATCTATAATAGAAAATAATGATTACAGATGAATGAAATAAGTAGAAATCAATTAAAAGTAATATTTGATATTGATATCTATGCAAATAAGTAAATAAAAATAAAGAAATAAAAGCATTTGCTGTTTAATTAGTATTTATTCAAAACAACTACTATTAGATAAAATTCCTTTTGCTTACAAAAAAAAAAAAAAAAATCAACAAAACCTTTGGTTTGATTTTATTCAAAATAATTATTTAATTTGCAATATTTCAATTAAAAAAATAAACATTTTTTAAAAATTCAAATGTTTAAAAAATGAAATGAACAAGCTGTAGAAACTAATGATAAGAGTATTTTTGTAAAATAAATTAATAATTTTTTTAACGACTTCATATGCTTAAACAACAAAATTTAAAGCTAAGAATTTTAATTGCAATTAAAATAATTAATGATTAGTAAAGAAAAAAATTAGAAAAGTTACCAATTTTATAACTTAAGATACCCATAATATTTATTGCTAAGATCTTTTACTACATATAAAATGCTAAATATCAATAAAGTATCTTTAAGATTAATTTCTTAATTTTCTATTTTTTGAAGCAAGGTTTGAAGCTTCAATTTTTATTTTGCGTATAACTACAGACGTTACAAATTTCCCCATAGTCTTATTTCTGTATATATTAGTGAAATATTTTGCTAAGTTTGAACCAAACATTAAAATTAATGCAGCTTTAAAAAAATTACGTGTATTTACTACCACGCACGTATGCACGCTTCGCATACATTAAAGAAAAAAATCACTAGATGCAACTAATTTGTCGTGCGTAAATCAGAAAATGTATGAAAATCGGTACAGCAGTAATCACGCACTTAAAAAAAAAAAAAAAAAAAAAAAAAAAAAATCACTGGAATCAGCTATTTTTTTATGCATGAATCTGAAAATGCATGAAATATAAAATTCGGTTGGCGACGGTCTGGGACACACCCCTAGAGGTGGTCCGTGACTCCCAGAGGTATAATTTTTTATGGGAACGTGGAGGACATTGCGGCCACGGCAGATTTTACGTGCACCAGCCCCCATTAGTGTACACCAGAGGTGCAGAAAATGTTCAAACCTCGGAAATTTCCCCCAAACACAGTATAAATTTCCCTCAATAATGCAAAAATCTACTTTGCTATACAAAGTCATTTGTTCCATGTTCCATGTAATAAATCTTTAAGAGAATAAGTATACAGTGTAACATAAAAATATCGCTGTTAGTGTATAAGCACTTCAAAGTAGCAAATTGCTATTTTTGATTTACATATTTATTTTCTCTTAAAAAAATATTCAAAATTTCCCCAGTCAGTTTAAATTTCCCCCAAACCTTGTTCGGGCGTTCGGACATATTCTGCACCCCTGGTGTACACGACGGTCTTTGGCCGGCTCGTGTACCGAACCCGCAATGTTCCAATTACGAGGCCGGCGCTCTACCGACTGGGCTACCGCGACCCTATGAAATTCGGAAAATGGTCGCAAAGCCACATTCTTTCAAAAAAACATCTTTTTGCAATACAATAAATACACACAACGCGAGCGGCAGGCGCGGCGTGAAAAAGAAGTTTGGAGACACGAAAATGAAGTTCCGATGTGAAGAGGTTACCAGTGAAAAGTGTCGATACACCGAATCATATCACCGCATCACGAATCGCTAATGCATGCCGTATCAAAGCTAACCCAAGTGAGTTACATCCGCTTTATCTCCTCTCCTTATTCAGGATTAAGGCAATTGTATCTGCAGAAACGAAAATTTGTTCTGCAGAACAGTTTATATACCATTCTTTAAGTTTCTTTCTCTCTCTCTCTCTCTCTCTCTCTCTCTTTTTTTTAACACAATGGCAAAATTTATTTGACTTAAGTAAAATCTTTCTGCAAGAACATTTCTACTTCTGCGACATTGTCGCCGTGTCGCCGTGTTTCTGCCACGGGGTATATATATATATATATATGACAGTTTACAGTTAAAAATTCATATATATATATATATATATGAATTTTTAACTGTAAACTGTCACTTATAGTTTCTTCTGCATAAAAACAACTAATGCTGTTCTAAATTTACAAAAATTGCCAAAATGGAAACATACATTGTAAAAACACTACTTTTTCTCAGTTACCTAATAGCTTGATTTAACTCTTCTATTTGCTTTTTCAGCATATCTGCTTCTTCTTGTTGCTGCTGCCTTTCAGCTTTCAAAGTTCGAATATACTCAGCACCTGAAACATATATTTTCTCATTTTCAAAGATACTTCTACAAAATCAAAATAGGTTTAAAAAAAAAAAAAAGTAATGCTGATTCATTTAAACATGAACATGTCATATGAAATCGGATATTTCATCTGACATTGTATTTTCTAACAAAAAATAAATAAAAAATCAAAGACAAAGTGGCACAACAAATATTTTGACCATTCCTCACTATCTATAAAAAATTGGGGGGGGGGGGGGGGGAATCTGTCACAGTCAGAATTTAATTTAATATGACAAGACTATTTTTTTATATTACAAACTTTGTTGTTGCTGCCTACTCTTTCATATAAAGGCATGCAATAACTGTACACACTCATATAAACCTCCAACTGCATACCTTCACAGGAAAAGATTGCGTCTAATGTCGTATGGCCCCTTATCATACATCGTTTTGGATTAGTTCATATGACATGTACATTTGTGATCGCCAAGTCACTAAATTCAATGCTAATGTCAAATCTGCATTGGTGTTAATTTAGTGACTTGGTGAGATTAGCAACCAAATTTGATTGAAAATAGTAGTTTAGTGCTGCCAGAACAAGTAAGGCCTTTTCTCAAGTTTAACGAAGTTAATATTTTAGGTATAATGTTTCATTTTTTGTCATTAAGTTTCACCAAAGAGTACAAAATTCAGCCACCTACACTTCAGTGAAAGCCATTGAACTCTAAGTTGTGCATTTGCCAATGAAAAATTCTGTTATAAGTTGTGAAATATTATTTTTGAACAAGCAATATTCATTTTGTATGGTGCACATTATGCTATTATCGTGATTTTAGTGGTTAGAGTAATAATTTTCTTGGCTTGTTTTTTAGAAATATTCATAGACTAGAAGCTGACTGTTTATTTACAAACCAGTTACCACACATAAAAATGTTTTTTTTTTTTTTTTTTTTTTTTTTTTTTTGTAACAATATGTATATTTAAAATGGTATATAATGGTATAAGGAAATCATGTGGTGTCCCCATCAGATTTTTTAACTTATTACATATTATATAAATATATGTATGTGTGTACTTTTTTTTTTTTGGTCTTCTTTAGAAACAAGCAGTTTAAATAGTATGTCCATAGATTTTAAATTATCTTCAATAATTAAAATGGAAAAAATAGCTATGTGCTTTCTGATACTAAAAAACAATTATCAGGATATGTGTAACAATATACACATAAAATCTGATTTGTAAAAAAGAAGTAAGTTGTACTTTTAGATATAAAGGAGTTTATGTACAGTTGGGGAATGTAATACCCAATGTAATTTCATTACTAATTAATGCTCAAAAATGTAATAAGTATAATTCAATGAGAAATTATGTGCACTTTTAGAAAATTACATATTAATCAGAGCATTAATTTTGATTTTGTCAATGATAATATTGTATTTTGACTTCATATTTGAATTTCTGGGATTACAGCATTGTGAAAAAGTACACTATTTTCAGATTTACTCAGAATTCCAGGGTTCCCACTCAATTTTAAAAATAAAATTCCCTGACTTTTCCAGGTCTATTTTTAGAAAATTCCAGTCACAAAATTTGGTTTGTGACATAAAAAGTAGCTCACAGTATAAAACAACATAGCTTGCGACATTAAAAACAACATAGTAACATGCCTTGTGATATAAATTGAATGCTCAAAAAGCATTTTCCAGGTTTATATCATCATTTTTCCAGGTTTTGGAGCAATATTTACATTTTTCCCTGACTTTTTTCAGTAATTTCAAATTCCCTGACTTTTCCAGGTTTTCCCTGTTCTCCCTGACCCGTGGGAACCCTCGAATTCAGAAGAAAAAAAAAATCCAAGGAGTTAAAAGAATTTACAAAGACTTACCATATTGTTTTCATTCATGCTGCATTCTTATGTGAGATAGACTGTAACTATTAATTTCCCATTTGTAGCAGGGGGGGGGGGGGAAATCCAAGAAAAACATTTTTAAAAACTCTGTGTGGATACCATATAACTTCCTTATAAACCCATTAAAGTATACAACTGCTCACAAATAAATTGACATTTTTTTGTGTGGTGACTGGTTTGTAAATAGACAGGCATGTTCCAGTCTCTGAACATTCTTAAAAACAAGTGAAGAAAATTACTACTCCAACAACAAAAATAATGATAATAGGATAATGTGCATTGCACAAAACAAATATATCTTGTTCTGGAATAGTAGGCTATAACTTATAACAAAATATCTCACTGGCAAATGTGCAGCTTAGAGTTCAATGGATTTCACTCAAGTGTAGATGGACAACTTTTGTAGTCTTTGGCGAAAAATGAAACATTATACCAAGAAACTTAACTCCATTAAAACTAAGAAAAGGCTTACTGATTCTGGCAGCCTTAAAGTACTATTTTCTGCCAAATTTGGTTGCTAATCTCACTAAGTCACAAATTTATTGCCAATACAGATTTTGGTCTTAGCATCGAATTTGGTGACTTGGCAAATAAATTTGGTGAAAAACTGAAGTTTAGGGTTGCCAAAGTTTGGACACTATAATTTCAATAAGAAAAGTTTTGGAATTTTCAGAAATGATTCATTAGTTTCTAGCACAGAACTAACATCTTCAAAAGTTTATAAATCACAAACAATACTATAAAAGTGAAGTATCATTATTCATGATTGTAGACTAAAATCTGCCTATTTCTTAATATAGGATACATGATAATACAGTAAAAGTAGAAAAACATGGCAGTGTTTTCATTTTTACAAAGTAGACTGGTGGTAGAATTTGCAATTCAGCATCAAATTAGGCAATCTGGTGTTGAAATTTGGCAAAAAGTGGTAGTTTAAGATTTTTAAAGTTTGGTATCATCTCTAACTTCAATAGGAGCTGAGTTTGAGAATTTTTTGGAATGATTCATTGATTTCTTATGCAAAACTACCTCAAAAATTCCATAATCCACTGACAAGACACTTGATGAACTCAAATTCTATTCAGACTTCGAACTGAGCAATCGATCATTATCCCTGAATTATGAAATTCTTCCTGTGTAGTAAGTTTAACAATGTTTATTTGACTATCGTAGGAATGACTGTTTTGTTAGATTGTTTCACTAATTTTCATTGATTATTTATTTTTGTGGTACAAAGCACAGTTTTAAGTTTTGTTGAAATATCTATGTTGATATGTCATATAGCAAATAGAATTTTCTCCTTTGGTCATTATCAATATATATATATATATATATATATATATATATATATATATATTGTATTGGAAAATACAAAATTTGTATAAATACTGAAAATAGGGGTGCACAACCAAATTCTATAACAAATCCAGATACAAATTTGCTATGTTTTATATTCAATCGTCTTTGAGTTAAGTGAGTTAGATGCATACTTATATACACAAGTACAGACAGACATACAAAATATCTTGTTCAATTGTGGCTATCTCTAAAGCAGAAGATCTTATTAAGAACAAAATTGGAGGTGTACAAGTAGGCAGTCAGTCATAGTCTACACTGTCACAAATATAACTTTGCAATATTCTATAACCATATCTGTTTTGGGTGAGACACAAAATCAATTTTGTAAATCAGTTTTACAATACTTCCTTATACTTTGTATAAACATAAGGAAATAAAAAAAAAGTTGTTCCAAACAGCTGATTGATTAGAAATAAAATTATGTATTAATACATAAATCTTGTATATTACATTTAATTAAAAACCATTAACCTGACTTAGAAGTTTTTTATAAACTTTACAGCCAAGGCCATGGTCATCTTTGGTGCTTAAATGATTCTGCTGTTCTAAAACAGCTTTCTTTGAATTTCTCGACTGGAGAAGGCAGCACCATCTCACATCAATATTTCAATTGGGTTCCACACAATTACAAACGTCAGTTAAAATTTGGATTATTTCCCAGTTTACTGTGCATGTATAATTTTCATAATTCACAAACTATTTTGCATTTTTAACATCTACTTTATAGTTTTTCTTTTTATTGATTTTGGTGAGGGCTGTGGTAATTCTATTCTATTTTATATCTGTTATGAGCTCTTTTATTCAATAGATTTTTGCTTTCAGTCATGCCTATTTAGTTTTAAAGCTTCAATTTTAAGTTTGTTAGTTGTGCCTTTGTTGTATGGGATTGCTACAGTAAATTTTGCTTTTGTTCTTTGTCTGCTTTGAACGCAGTTTAATTTTTTAATTCTATTTTTATATAGTTGATATTGACAAGATTTTTTTTTAAAACCTGTTTTTTTTTCTATGATTTCCGAAACTTTATTTAGTTTGTCTTTTAAGAGAGCTTCATTACAGCACACATTTATTGCAAGGTTTATGTATGATTAGATTGAGTTTAATTTGTATCTGAGAGAGATTTTACATTTAAAGTTTAATACGTCATTGATATTATTAGTTTTGCAATAAATGGTGGTTTGAATTTCATTAGGATCTGTTCCGATTATTGTAACATCAAAAACAGTTAATTTGATTATTAGTTTTGATTTCATGGGAGAATTGTGATTATTTTGTTGATTCTTCAGGGATTTCTTCAATTTTGCTATTTTTGTCATCAATGTATTTTAAGGAATATTTTTATTATTAAAAGCATTTTGATTTTTTTTTTTTTTTTTTTTTTAATTAAAAAAAAAATTGTTTTTCTATTAATCAACGTTTCATTTTGGCAATCAATGCCCTCCAGACCCTTTTATTTTGTTTGAAAAATCTATTGTTAAAATGGAAATTTTCTTGCCGGATTAGGTTATCTGTTGCTATTAAGGTTATGCTAATTTTATTACTATACTTTCTTCTGATTTTTTTCATTAATGATTTTGTTAATTACGTTAATATTTATCGAAGGAAAATACTTAATTATATCAAAACTTGTGATATTATTTTCATTAATTTCTACTTTTTTTTTTCTAGAAGAATTCAAGGAAAGCTGCTACAGAGTAACAGAATTGTTCAAGCTTCATTTAAGGATATGCTCATGGTATATATTAACTTCAATACTCATCAGTAAAATTTTAAATATTAATGTATACTGAAATTTTTTGGAATAATTGGTTAAAAAAAATAAATAAATAAATAAATAAATAAATTACCTCTTTGAAGCATAGCTGCCTTGCTAACTTTAGCATTTGGTGTTTGACCCATTGCAGGCAATAAGTTATGCAAAGATTCAAAACCACTCTTGAATAGAAAAAGAAAAATTATACACTAAATACAAATAAAAATAGGCAACAAATATACATAATTTTAAAGATGGTAAATGATTTTTTAAATCTGTTTTTATATTAAGGAACAAATAAATAGTTGCATAAAATTTCAGATAAATTATTTTTGCAAAAAAAAAAAAATTAATCTCTCTTTTTTACAAGAAATAGAAAAAATAAACAAAGCTCATGATTTATAAAAATGTTTACATTCTTTAATTAGTGAATATGATATATAGTCAACTCAATAAAATCTGCAAAGCTTGAGATTTGAGTTGGCAGACTACAGAATGTGGTGAATTGTACTTCATTGTCTTATTTACATATCATTAATCTAATTAGAAATTTTATAAATATAAAATATAAAAATACAAAAGAGAAATATAATACAATAGTAACTCATCTTATAAATAAAGCAAAGAGTTTGTCGGAAACACTTCCGGGTGGACCACTCCTATTTTTGATTAGTCTAGAATTAACTACTTTGGTTGAAAGTTGCGACATTTTTTTTTTTTTAGTAAAAACTGATGATTTTTTTTTTTAAAGATACTGCATAGATGTTATACTTTTTAAAAGAGCTCTAAAAATCTTTTATTTTTTATGTGGACATTATATACATCAAGTTATTAAAGATATTACATTGCAAAGTTTTCTTTTAATTAATTAAAATATGAAAATAAATATTAGCTATAATTTAATAGTTGCCAAAAAAAATAATAATAATAATAATAAAATAAAAAATACAAGTTTATTGTTTTATATATATAAAATTAAATACATTTAATTAAACGTGAACATTGAAAAATTGTAAAAAATTAAATTATGCATCTCACAAAAATTTGACGTGATTATTGCTTTAAAATTTTCTACACATTGATAAAGTGCTAATGTAGTTAGTTCTATAGCTATAAGATTTAACAGAAAATTTAAAAACATGGTATATAAAATTTTTTTTAATCTTATAATTATTTATAATTTTGTTGTCATTTCGGTGATGAGTTATATGGGTATCGCAAATGCATAAGTAAACATTTTGGCAAGAAAAACAAATAGATTCAACAAGTTCAGTATTAAAGTCTAAAATAAGTACACATTTGAGAAATATTAAGCATTTTATTGGTTCTAGAATCTAATAAAATAATTTTATTCTGAGCAATGATCCTTTTGTTGTAGATTGAGAAAGCTTGAGCACTTGGAGGATGTTTGATCTTTGATTGCTAACTAGAGCTGGGGAAGGAGGGGGTGGGTAAAAAAAAAATATATATATATGACTAAGAAATAATTTTACTTCTTTACAGGTTTTTAAGTCTAATAAAGCAAGTTTAAAATGAATACTGACATTTATTTTGTGATGGGAGAAAGATTGGGTAACAAATGGCTTCCGCAAAGCATTTAATCATTAATCACTAGTTGGAAATAACAAAAGAGGGGGGGAGAGTAAAAATAATTACATGAGCCCATGAGCTAGTAATATTGAATAATAATATTTCTTTATACGTTCTAGAATCTCACAAAGTAAGTTTAAAATGAATATTAATATTTATGTTGTGGATGGAAAAAGACTGGGAATCAGAAGGCTTCCGTGAAGCGTTCGATTCCCAATAGTTAATGGGGTTTTTTATTTTTTTAGTAACGAACGATATTCACGACTTTTTAAAAAATGGAAGAAATCGATTTAATATTGGAAGCTGGAAGGATTAACTTAAAAATCAGAAAACTTCTGCCAAAAATGGAAAAGTCGGCAGCTATGAATAAAAGTGAAAATAACAAATAAAGAAATGCTAATTTAATAAAATTAAACATAATCCATATGTCTCATTAATATATTAAAACCAAAGTAACTTTTAAAATGAATTCTTTATCTCATTTTAAATGTTACTTTGGTTTTAAAGAAATGCTAAGTCTGAAAAATTTAAGTTTTCTGAAAATTTTCAGATTAATGGAGCACACCGATAAAAATCAGAGAAACTCCAATTAAATCAGAGTACTTGGCAGCTATGCAATTCCTTTATTCAGGGCTAATTGTGACTCTATTTAAAAAATTCTGAAATTACATGAAAAGAAAAAGTCAAAGTTCAATTTTCTTTCTTTCTTTTCTTCCTTTTGCTGGAAAGTCGAAAGAAAATAATCCTTAAATCAAAATATAGTAAATGAAAATTCCTGAAATCCGATGAGCAGTTTTCATTTTTTACATATGATGATTTATGGATATCAGGGGTTAATCCAGGTTTTTGAAAATGGTACCCCATTTGTGAATTTTGTAAATAATTTGTGAAAATCTCTTTTATTAATTTGTGAAAATTAAAAATGCTTAGTGATCAAATAACCAAAATTGATTTTGTGAAGGTACCGCATCGCCGAAAATTGACTTTGTGAAGGTATCGCATGGCCAAAAATTGATTTTGTGAAAGTGCCGCAAAGCGGCACTAAATTCGTTCTGCATTAACCCCTGGATATGCAACCTTTTTATCTACAAATTGTTAAATAAATTGTGTAATATAACAAATGTTAAAGCAATTTTTGACTTTTGATACAAAGATTTTGAATTAGTTGACCAATTTTAAATAACTAACAATGTACGTATTCATCTTTGAAAAAAATCCTATTTAGTTTCTGTTGTACTATAAGTATGGGAAACTTTTATATTCCTGAAAATTTTCAACCTCAATTTTTTGACATTTTTATCAATTTTGCAGTACGAGGAATCTTAAAATCACAAAAAAGATGGAGTGTCCGTATTTAAGTTACTCAGCTTATTGTTAGTTTGTATAAACTATTGTAAAAGAATGGTGTTAAAAATTTAGACCAGTTATGAACTGGCCAGAACCCTGATTTTAATTTTCTAATTTGTAATGTTTATAAATTTATACAAAGTTTAAAATTTTCATAACATAGCTCAAGAGAGTGAAATTTCATAAAAATATGCATTATAAAAATTATTGCATGACTAATTAAATACAAAATTGACTTCTATAAGATTAAGCAGCAAATCAGTAAAGGTAAAAGTAAGTGAAGGTTAGCCTAGTTGGTGAGGCATTTCAATCTGTGACTGAAAAATGGCCACCAGCAAAATTCATTGCTTTAATCTTGAATATAATATTTTCTACAGTAAATATTCATGAGAGCAAATATATTATGTAAAGTTGAGCAGATATTACCTATGCCAATTATTTTCTAGTTGTTGCACTATTGTAGTAAGCCTGTAAATGTAATGCTAAATCTTTTGTTTGTAAAAATTATAATTCAAAATATAGCTCATTTTTTACGTAAACTGTTTTGTTAAAAAATAGATAAAAATCTGATGTGGGCACCACATGACTTCCTTATACACCTTTAGAAATATATGCATAATGCATTGTCATTGGACCCGAGACAGTTGGCTAAAATTATTTAAAAAATGCATTATCACCGTGTTCTAAGCTTTTCTGAAAGTTTCAAATGTCTAGCTAGTCGGGAAGTTAGTTAAAAATCGATTGCAAAATTTGTACTGATAACGCTAACGAAGACAGCAGGGACCCGAAACAGATGGCTAAAAGTATTATAAAAATGCATTTTCACCGTGTTCTGAACTATTCTGAAAGTTTCAAATGACTAGCTAGTCGGGAAGTTAGTTAAATAAATTTTCTGTTGAATCATATAAACGCTGCTGAAGGCAGCAGGTATCCGAAACAGTTGGCTAAAAATATTTTTTAAAAGGCATTGTCAACGTGTTCTGAGCTTTTCTGAAAATTTCAAATGTCTAGCTAGTCGAGAACTTAGTTAAAAATAAATTGCAAGATTTGTACAGGTAAAGCTGCTGAAGGCAGCAGGGATCCGAATCAGTTGGCTAAAAGTATTTATAAAATCCATTTTCACCGTATTTTGAACTATTCTGAAAGTTTTAAATGTCTAGCTAGTCGGGAAGTCAGTTAAAAATCGATTGCAAGATTAGTCCAAACCTTTTTTGAGTTACCATTTTTTGATACATTATGGCAAAACCTTTGTATTTTTGGTCATTATGAACCTGATTTTCTTAAATATCTCCAAAACGGAAAATCATACAAAGTCCAAAAAGGGAGGTACACAACTAGATGTTATAACAAACCTATGTACCAATTCGCAATTTTCTACGTCCAACCATTTTTGAGTTATGCGACATACATATAGGCATCACAAAAAATCTTGTAAAGTAGTTCATATCTCTAAAACGAAAGCTTGTGTTAAGACGACACTTGCAGGTGTACAACTAGACATCATGACAGTCACACGTATAAATTGGCAATATTCAGTGATTATTTGTTTTCGAGCAATGTGAAATACAAAATCCTTTTCGCAAATCGGGATCACTATACTTCCTTATACTTTGTATAAGGAAGTAAAAAACAGAGTTTAGTTGCTTTAGTATTTTTTTTTTTTTTTTTTTATCAAAGGAAGTCTTATAAAATTGAAAAAACCCAAAAGTGGGCAAAATTGAGGGGGGTTTTCAAATGGTTTTTTTTTTTTTTTTTTTTTTTAGAAAAAACTCACTAGGTCCGACCCCATTGGGTCTAACCCAGCCAACCCTGGTTATAAGTCACTGTCCCATGAACTGTATAGATTTTGATGAATCTAACACTTAAGTTTTTTACACAAAGACAAATAAAAAACTCTATCATTATGGCCTATGGACTCAAATTATTTAAAGTGTGACAGCTTCTGAACACCTTATTTGTCACTGTCACACAAATTGCATAGATTTTGATAGATCCAACTAAGCTGAAAATTAGTAGGTATGTTACATGATTTCTATATATTTTGATTAGTGCAGAATTTGTAGTTCTTTTACAGGGACACACACAAAAATTCTTCATCATTATGGTCAAAGAATTCAAATTATTTGAGTGCTACAGTATTAAAATATCTTATCCAATTAAGTGAAAATTGGTATGTTACAGGTCACTGCCACACGCTTCGTACAGATTTTCATGAATGTAGGACTTACATATATTTATATGGATACAAAAAGAAATTCATTATTATTAGAAACTATAGACTAATTATTTGAAGTGTTCTAGGCTCTAAACTCTGCATTCGATTAAGCTATAAATTAGTAGGTATGTTATAGGTTATTTTTGCAAGAATCATACTACTTACATTAGTATAGGACTTATATATTTTTTACCAGCATACAAAATAGAATTTTTATACAAGGAGTCTATAGGCTCCAATTATTTAAAATTTGCTTTAGTAATGTTAGATTGCTTAAAACATTTAGGAATTGATAAGTATTTGATATTGTAAGCTTACTATTTATAGTTTTTTTACAGGGACATACAAAATAATTTGGATAAATTACTATCCATTAATTGACATGTGACTTAGGGAGAAATATTCAAATATGTTATGATTTTTGATTTTCCATTTCGTTTAACTACATCTGTTCTATTAATTTATTTAAACAACCATTAATTACTAAATTTTTGGAAAATTGAGTGGTGCCACTCCAGATTTTTCAATATTTTATAACCAGTTAATATCCAATTTTGAGACAAACAATTTTATTGACATATTGAGGAATGGGTTTTCAAATTAATCTTTTCTTTAATTCAATTATTACTAAATTGTACCTTTCCAACCTGCTAATGTTTTCATTATATCTTATAATGGCTTATAACTATATTTGTACTTTTAAAGGGATACATCACCTTTTGCTGCAGGCAGTCAAAACCCATGTAATCTAATGTGGATTTTTTTTTTTTTTTTTTTAGAAAATTGCTCTTTACCTATTATATTCAATTTTTAAATTCCATTTTCACATTCAGAAAATTCACAACTGTTCAATTAGTAATTTTTTTTATTAAAAAAAAAAAAAAAGAAAGAAAGAAAATAAAAAAATATATATATACAGTAACCGCCGCTTAATAAAATCACTGGTTAATAAAATCAATCAGCCGCTTAATCTGATCAAATCTCCAGGACCGGAATCAAATCAATACAAACTACTTTTAAAGCCGCCGCTTAATAAAATCAGCATTGCCGGTTAATAAACTCAAAAATATCCTCAGCAGCCAAAAATATGATTTATGCACACTAAAAAAATTTTTATTTACATTGTGATTTTTTTTTTTTTTTTTTTTAATAGAAAAAGAAATTAAAGCACAACAAATCCTCCGTTATCGCTCATTGTTCAAGATTTTATACTTGCAGCACAGCTACAAATTAAACACGCCCCGCAACTTATCTCCATAACAATTTCAAGGAACGTAATTTTCAAAGGGCAGTAATAAAATACAAATTTGATTTGAATTTTTTTTTTTTTTTTTTTTTTTTTTTTAATTTTGTCTAATTATTAGAAAGCAATTTCTAGTTCTTATTTTGAAATTACTATAATTCATGAGGTTTAAACGGAAAGATTTTAAATTTATAAGAACAGCGTGAACTTTGGGTAAAGTAATGATGATTTTCCTCTAACGAAAGTGCACGGGAACTTACAATGCGTTTAATTTACTTATATCGAAGAAAGAATTCGTTAATTATCTACCAAAAATTAATTAATATTGTTTACTAATTATATTTTTCGTTACCTTTTGAAGTTTCTTTCGAAATTCAGGGAAGTAATACCTTTTCCTTAAGGGCAGGAACATTCGCCAGATATAAAAATCAGCCGCTAAATAAAATCACTTTAGCTCAGAACGAATGTGATTTTTAATAAGCGGAGGAATCTGTATATATATTTTAATTTTAAATATTTCATTTTAAAACGATAAAGTGCAAAAAAATATTTTTCGATTACTCATTTCTCACATTTTATCGCTTGAAAATGAAATAGTAAAGAGTAACCCTAAAAGTAAAAAGATAACAACCAAAAAATGAGCACAGCGAACAAGGGAGGTTAAAAGCAGTAAGAACTTATTAGAAAGGTATATTCAAAATTACGGGCACATCTTCATTAAGAAGGTGTGGAGTGTTTAGGAAGTTGAAAAACAAAATTTAAATTAAGAAAAAATCATGTAAATTTTGAATCATTTAGGAACAAACTATAACAAATAGAATCCTTGTTTTCACAATGAACAATATAACCTACAAGTTTAAATTATTATTGACAGTTTATTTATATAAATTCAACTGTAAAAATTTAGATAATTACTTTGATATTGCATCGCCTCTTCTGTTCTGCATTTATATGACAAACTCTTCTGTGTTCTTTATATTGATTTTTTTCATCATCAGATTTCAATCTTACAGATTTAGACGAAGTCTGCAAAATTTTTTTTTAAATTATTATTTACAAACAAAAAAGTATATATTAACAGAAGTATTATAAAATTAGATACAATAATGTAGTTTATTGGCAATGGTAGATATTAATGATAAGAAGAGATATTTTGTACCGGTAATGATTTAAAATGGTTTAAGGGTCATATTTCATTGGTTCTTGCTTTGGCAACAACACGGCAGAGCTGGACAGGCAGTGGCACAACATATTCAAAAGGGATGGCAACTGAGTGGAACATCCAAAACGCAAGGATTCCAACACTGTGAGTGCCGGTGAGCAAGCTGGGATACCCCAGCGAAAACGTGTTATGGCCAAGGCATGAAGTATGAAAAGGTTTTTGTGTTCATTTAATTTTTTATTAAAAATCTTTTTGTAAAAAAGAATAGAACTAACTCTAAAAAGCAATTATTATTTAAACAAACAAAAATAAAATAAAAATTGGCATAAAATGAAATAGTAAATTGCATCTAAAAGTACAAAATAAATTGCTTTGCCAAACCACATAAACACTGCAATTAATCATAACTTTTAAAATTAGCAATGGTAGATATTAATGATAACAAGAGCTATTTTGTTCTGGTAATATTAACCTTTTACAGGCCAATGTTCCCAATTGGGAACATCAAATTAAAACTTACTAAAAAAATTAAATTGCACTAATATTGACTTGAAAAAATTAGCGGACATACTTAAAATATTACTTGATTTTTTAAAATAGAAGCAACATTCCTATCATTAGTTGGTAACTGTACAAAAAATCCCCAAAATGATCATTTTCATATTTCTTCCCACAGAGTACAAATAATAAAAATGCATAAAAATTTGAAAGTATCCGATGACGCTGAATGTCAGTGGTTTATTTTAAACAGCTCTTATTATCAAAAAGGACATCAAACTTGATAATATTAATCAGATTATATTAATAATCTATAATATTAATATTAATAATTTAATAATATTAATAATTATTATTAATGGCATTTAATATTTATGTATGCATTTTTTTCCATTTAAATGATTAACATCCCTTAACTGAAGTATTACAAAGTAAAATATGCAGATAACTAATGAAAAATATACCTGGATCTAAATTCGGCCTGTAAAAGGTTAAAAGGAAAATGATAAATGTAATATTAAAAGGAAAATAATGAATTAAAAATGTAGCCATACAACTTTATATCACAACTAAACATAGCTGGCTTAATAATCACATTTTTAAATTTTCTGATACATTTATTATTCAAAAATGTTTCTCATTTCACAAAAACTTAAATTCCCTTCTAAATTCCCCCTCTGGCACTCCAAGCTTCGCAAAAATTTGGCTACAATTTATTTAGAAATATAACCCTCCCTCCCCCTCTTATCTTTTTCTTCCACCCTTCCTTTAAAATAGTTTAAGAGCCATAGTTTCATTGGTTCTTTCTTTAACCAACTCACTCTCACTTTTACACACATATACTAGAAATTTTCTTGGCCCATCTTTGGGCCATGGTTGCTTCGGAAGTTTCAATTTTGATTCTCCTGGATTTTTCATTTACTTTTACAATTTTTTCATATTTTAATATTCATTAATTTGTGCTCTTTTTAACATGTTTTATTTTCCTTTAATAATGGAAAATATATCTGAATAAAAACTTACACCCGAGTCGAAAGAAACTGTAGGAATGACTGGAGAAGAGCTGCAAGTAGATGAACCTGCAACAGAGTGTGTCATATTGCAAATATTTTCAAATAACTATAGACTTTTATCAAATTTATCATATTTAAAAATATATTAACAAAAAAAAAGCTATTTTACAGTTTACTGGAATTAGACCTGAAAAAATCTATTTGCTATTTAACAACTAGACAAAATAATATGGAAGCAAAAAATTAAAAAAAAAAAAAAAAAGAACTTAATACAAATACTTAATACTTTGCTTTTTTTTTCTTCCATAAAATTTAAAAGCACACATTTTATTAACTAAAAAAAAAAAAAAAAAAAAAATGCGTTTTGGCAATTAAACAAAAATTAAGCCTAACAGCAGCAAAATAATTCAACATTTCTGAAAAAGTGTGATTTTTTTTTGTAAATTTGCTGAAAAATATTCCTTATTTCTGTAATCGGGGGATAGGGGGGGGGGGGGGGGTCTGCAAGTAGCTGTGATTAAACAAAAATTTATTAGGCATGAGAGTGCAGAGAAAAAAAAAAAAAAGAGGAAACAAACATGTTCATAAAATTAATTTCAAATGAAAAATAATGTGTGCAGGAAAAAAACTACACAAAATATTTTTGAATGCGACAAATTAAACTATAATAATGATGCACATTAATACAATAATAAAACATATGTTTAAAAAAAATAATAATTTAAAACGCTAGAGAAGAAGGAAAAATATATACAAAGGTAAATTTTAATACTTCAGATTTACTGCTGTTTTTGCTGCAGAAAAGATACGTACTTCATTTGCTTATTTCTTATTACATTGTAAAATTAATAGAAATACTTTAAAACAGCAGGAAAAGACAAAATTTGGAAATTAATTCTGCAAAACCTCTTACAAATAATTCTGTCTAAATACGCTATAGTGCATACAGACATATTAAAAAGAAAAAGAGAAAATATTTCAAAATAAATTTTGCAGTTGCTTGAACATTCAATTTTTAGTACCAAATCAATTCTTAAACGAAAAAATAGCAAAAGCAAATGTAAAATCAATTCTATTAAAATGTAAAAAATTCTAAAATCATTTCCTTGCATTTAAGATACAAGTTTTGTTTGAGTAACTTGTATAATGTAAAGTATGCTACTAAATAGCAGGGTAAAAATTTTCATATCAATTCTACTGAAGTTAAAATATAAAGTTCTAAAGCTTGGGTGCAATCCACAAGGAACCACCTGTTTTTTACTGCATCCACTGGTTAATGAAATTTACTATAAAAAAATAAAGAAAAGAAAAGAAAGAAAACTAAGAGGAAAATAAGTAACCATTCATACCATTAAAAAGTCTAAAGTAAAAGGCATCCAAATAATAATGAAGAATTAATTTTTAAATAATTTCTCATTAAAAAACATTTTTTTAATGAAGTATTAAAAAAGATTATTCAAGTTATTATTATGAGGAACAATAATTCATCTGTAAATAAAATTAAAATAAATATCTTAAAGAAAAAAAAAATATATATAAGCAAGTTTCTTAAAAGGGGGGATACAGTTTCAAAGATAAAGAGCTAAGTTACAAATAAATAAAGAAAAACTGAAATGAAAACTTTGAAATTCTAATATTTTGATTTCATTAACATGTCAAATTTTTTTCACAGTTGAATTTTGAAAATTCTCATTTCATTTTATTTTTAAATCATTTGTAACTTAGCTCTTTATTTTTTAATTTCCCCCCCCCCCTTAACAAACTTGGTAGAATATACACATATTTTTATATTCATTTGAAGCAATTATCAATCTTATTTACATTAACAACTTCATGGTACACATGTTTGGTGGCGCCATCTATTG
This sequence comes from Salticus scenicus, assembly GCA_963930645.1. Classification (NCBI taxonomy): domain Eukaryota; kingdom Metazoa; phylum Arthropoda; class Arachnida; order Araneae; family Salticidae; genus Salticus; species Salticus scenicus. The sequence goes on from OZ005649.1 coordinate 381,389,587, forward strand.
AAGAAAAATATTATTAAAGGTCTTCCGGTGCAGATTTCATGAAACGATTTTTGTAGTAATGATTTCATGAAAATATTTTTATAGTTTCTAGCCTTTTCTAAAATGATTTTTACAATTTTTTTTTTTTTCAGTTTTCCTAATCATCAAATATCTTAATTTACGGAAAATAAGAAAATTGCAGAAAGTCGTGGGAAAAAAGTGGGAAATAACAAAAAACACAAAGATAATAGAAAACACAAAAATAAATCGAAATAATGGGAAATCACAAAAAAACAGAAAAACCGCAGATCTGCAGAAGAATCTCATGGCTGATTTATTCAAACAGTGGCGAACAAATCCCGCCTTTTCAAAATAAGTCATAAAAATATCATGTGTTACTTCAATTCGATTACATAAGTATTAGGAATTTCATTGATTTCCAAGGAAATAATCACATGGGTAAACAACTTTGAAAATATTTTGTCGAATAATAGGGACACAATTAATTATTTCAGCATTTGTTAACCAATCAATTAAATATAATTTTAGTAACTGGCTACAAAAAATATTGGGTCTTATTTGTCACAAAAAAGTGCAAATTTCATCAAATAACTATGGAAAAATAACACAAATGAATGAAACCATAAAAATTTATTCACAAATACTCAATAAACAGATCATGACAATTACCTGGACTATCTGGAGCAGGTAGAACACATGTAGGTGGGGAATTTTGACTTCCTACCACAGAATTTGTAGCACCAACAAGAACATTCCTTTGAAAATCATTTACAGTAGATGGCTTTAAAATAAATAAGAAAAATACAATTTATCACTGCATAATTGGGCAACATCCAATTCACATTAGGAGTGGTCAATGTCACTATTTCAATATCACGATATATTATCATGGCAAAATCGCGATGTATCACAATATTGGACTTAAATATTTTCGAATCCCTTTCATAATGTTAATTTAAATGTCAATTCTGGATATAAAAAAAGGCTTGAACTGAATGGAACAGATCTATTATATTATAAAATATACGGAATACACTAACTTCTTTTATATGTACAATTTCTTATTAATGCAACGCCATATCAACACTAATATAAAAAACAGATAATGGAAACGCATATATGCACAGACTTAATTCATATATTACTGCATTTGTACATAGCAATGTTATATCATTTAAATACATTCAACTATCTCGGCATTTTATTTAAAAAATTTTGTAAAATAAATAATTAACAAAAACTTTTGAAAAATCTTCTAAATAAAAAAAAGCACAAGTTTCCCCGAAATAATGCTGAAACTTACGTCATAGCTAAAAGAATAAAGAAAATAAATTTTTATCCTTGGTTCGGAGGGATGAATAAAATAACTGAAGAAGGATGACTCAACAGAAAAAAAAAATTGCAACAATGTATTGAGTTAAATAATTTTTACCTGCGATATTCAACAAATAACTCGAGAATTAAAAAAAAAAATTAAATGAATAGATATAATTATATGTAAGGACCACCAATTAAAGATTTACAGGTTTTATTTCTCGACGACTGCTGCAAACTGTCAAATTATCATAGCATAGTTTTGAAAATATCCATTTTACATTCTCAATTTGGTGCATTCATATATCATAGAAGTTTATATATTGCTTTCCCATAAACAGGGTTACATTGCAACACAGCAGCATAATTTCTCAGTCAATATGCAGACTAATTGAACAAAAATAACTTTTCTTTGCGACTCTCATTCATATCAAGTTTCGTACATTGATACACTACAGAAACTGATACACTGCTGTTTGTAAAAAATGCAACACCAAGAAGAAATCATCAGAATTAAATGAAATTTGCAGCAAATGTTAATTATAGGATGTTATGCAAAATAGTGAAGTTTCAGAACCACCGCGCATGCGTGGCGTGCACAGAGCCCTCTGAACTGATGTTGAAAGCATATAAATAGAGGACTGTAGCGGGATGTTGAAAATTGTTAATGATTATTTGTTAGTGGCGTACGTTTAGTGAGACCTAAGTATGCCTCCACAATGGAAGAAGGAGAAATTCCAACAACTTACGGAGTTTGAACGGGAGAGGATTATCGGCCTTCGAGAAGGAGAGTTTTCCTATCGCGCAATAGGAGCTCGTGTGCATTGGAACAGTTTCACAGTGATGCGAGTTTAGAAGCAGTGGACCGACGAGCACCAAACAACTCGAAAAACTGGCAGTGGACGATGGAAGGTGACGTCAGCGCTCGACGATCGACACCTGCTCCGCATGGCGGTGAATGACTATACAGCTTCCTCCAGGCAGTTGCAGCAGGTTGGTCTACTGCTACAGGTGTACTAATGTCGGCTTTGCCAATTCGTCGACGTCTTCTGCACCATGGACTGCGTGCAAGGGCACCTTTATACAGGATCCCTCTAACGGCAAACCATCGACAGCTGCATCTGCAATGGGCTCATGAGCACAGAGCCTGGCAAGCTGATTGGCAACAAGTTGTCTTTTCAGATGAATCATGCTTCAATTTGTGGGACCATGATGGCTGCGTTCGTGTTAGACGCTATGCCGGTCAACGCTGCCTTCCAGAGTGCATTATCGAACGACATAGTGGCCTAACACCCAGAGTTATGGTCTGGGGTGCGATTTCGTATCATGGACGATTCAATTTGCTACGAATTGAGGGTGATCTCAATAGCAACAGGTACATCCGTGAAGTGCTACAGCCCGAACTCGTTCCCTTCCTTCAAGGCATCTCTGGAGCTATCTTTCGGCAGGATAATGCACGACCGCAAGTTTTCTGTATTGTCCGGACCTTTTTTGATACAGAATGTGTTCAACCGTAGCTCGGGCCAGCGACAACTTATTAATCGTTGAAAAGCGAGTGGCCCGCTACAACACACCAGTAACTATGGTCTATGAACTGTGGCATCCTGATGAAGCTTCATGAAGGGCTGTATCCGAATATGTCATCCAATTGCTGTTCGATTCAATGCCTATGCAGATAGGTGTAGTTATTGCTCCCAGAGGTCACTGCTTTATGCACTGTTTTCTCAAAATATATTACTCAAAACTTCCTGAAAATTTAATAAATTGTTCTTCCTACTATAATGCATGTGCCCATTAAATATCATTCTTATATTTGCATTCCTTCTTGGTGTTGCAATTTTAATGAACAGCAGTATATATAACCTTATCTTACATGGCTGAAATTGCAGTATAATGTATTTGGGCGGTATATTCAAAAATCTAATCAGTAGCAATTTAAGTAAAGGTTGAACCAAATATAAAGTTTTGTTGAATACAGTCCTTTGGTTAATGAGATATGTTGATATAGTTTAGTTTTCTACAATTATGAAATTAAAATTAAGTATGAAGTATAAATTGTTAAGTATAATAAGATATTGTTTCTATAAATATAAATGTTTTCCCAAATCTCTTATAAAATTTAATTTCACTTTATAATATTGCTTTTATAAGTTATAATACTGCCTGTGTTACCTGCAGTGGTTGTCAGTACTGCTGTTCTACAGTTTATTTTGTAAACAAACAAGATGGCTGTCATGCCATGGTAGGTGTTTCCATGCAGAGCTGACCTGATGTACTGAAGTGTTAGCTAGTGGTTGTGTGTTAACTGCATGTTATAACTGTATGAACTGTTAATTTGTTAACTGGAAACGTAACTGTTTTTCTTCTTTAGTGAGCCTTTAACGTGACCTACATCTGTTTGGTATAGTATTTATGTGCAGGCTGAAGAGTTGGAAAGATCAGATTAGATAGTACCAGCATGTATTAGAGTTGAATTAGTCACCTGCTCAAGTTGGGAAAATGGAACAAGTTGTCTGTCATGTTGGATTATTGAAGTAAATTGGCTGCCATGTTGTTATTTTCAGCCAGGATGAAAGTTTTTAGCTACCATTTTGTTTTATGAAGATGGCTGCTGGTCAGCCTATGATAATGATTAAGCTGAGCTTATTTTTTTAATCTATTTATCTATCTTTATGTTAACTTGTTGAATTTGTTGATTGTTTATTATTATAATAAATTATTATTTGTTATAAAAGTCCAGCCTGATAACTTGTTTTAAACATCACTTTAATTCAATTTGTTTCAATTTAACCAAAATCGTAATATCTGAGCATGTGAAAATCGAACCAACCATTGAAGCAATCACACACTGAACCAATCCGAAACAGGAATATTCCTTTCTCTTTGTGCAATGCAATACGAACATCGAGCAGATATGCTAACTATACCTAATTAAAGTTCAGTGTTAAAACTGTATGATTAATTCACGATTAATTCATTGATTCATACTTTCCAAGGAAGTATATTAAAAACAAGCAAATCACGAATTCTTATCGGTTACAGTCGTATGCATTTTTGCCGAAAATTTCCTTACACATGATAGTATTTCAAGATTTTTTTTTTGTTGTGGCGCTATCTTTTACCATATTAAAGATATATATATATTCTTATTTTGATAGGGGGGGGGGGGGGGGGGAAATTAAAAATTAATAAAATCTCAGAATTTTTTTTTTTCCTTTAAAAGATATCTTTTATCAGTTGAAAACTCCGTTTAGAAAAGATGGAGATAGATACTTAAAATCAAAGGAGTTTTTTTTTTTTTTTTTATAATCTCTGATATTTTATTTCCATACTATATTATAGAAAAAATAATTTAAAAAGAATAACCTTAAAATGTTGGTATTTTATACGAATAAAAATCTGCATAGTATAATTTATTACTAGAAATTAAATGAGCAAATTAACTTGCTAAAATATTAGATTCATCTTTTTTTTTTTAACAATATACTTTTGTTGAAATATACTATTTGGATAGAATAGAATGATATAATCTGAATAAAATAAATAAATAAATTATTCAACCAAGATCAAATAAAGATGTTATTTATTTTTAAGTAGATAGTCTATTTACAAGTGCAAATAAAATTATAATTATAGAGCATAAAAAAAACACAATTAAAATTTATTTTAAATTAAATTACTTTGCCTGATAAATTTATTATTTTAAATGTATCGTTTTATAAATCTAAAAAAAAAAAAAAAAAAACCTCTGAGGTTTATTATTATTATTTATTTATTCAATTATTTATTTTATTTTATTTTTATCCATAGCTTACAGATGGCACCAACTTTCATGAAAGTAATTGAAATGGATTTTCATTCGATATTCGATGGATTTTATTTTCATGCTTCATGCTATGTACAGACGGCAGCAAAATTATTGAAGCGCTAACAATATTTCCTATTTAAAAGATGTGCGTCTAATACTGTTTTGTTAAGTAATTATTTGTTGAGTTAGTCTTATGCTGTTTATAAAAAAGTATGTTGATGACAAAAATTAGCGATCAGGTTTTTAATTGGTTAAAAGCAATGCAAAATATTAAAGTGGAGGGGTTTTAAATTTTATGCTGTGAAACAATTTAAGTTGCACCTGATTCGTCAAATTTTGACGGGTTGACAAGTTATTGACAATTGATTGACTAGTGAAATTTTCTGTAGAGAGTATGCTAACTAATTCAGCCATTTCTGCAAGTCTCAAGTCTTGTCATGTTACCGATACATCTTGTTGGCTTCATAAAGTATTATGTCTTTATTATTTGTACTAACATTTTCTCACATAATTAAATCAGAAAATTATTACATTGTAAGACTAAGAGGGTGTTCATTTGGCAATAAGTTCGCAAAGGGTGTATGGTGTTATGACCAGGGCGCATTGGGCTTTTATTCATCTTCACCTAAGGCGCAAAAATAGCCTCTAATAAAAAAGTCAATAAAAAATTTCCTGACTATTGCTCATGAGGGCGCACTGGCCGGCGGCCCAGTCCACCCCTGGTGGTTAGCGTCCCTGACTCCTACACGGTTGGGCTGGGGTTCGAATCCTGGAGAAGGCATGGATGTGTTGTCCCTGTTAGGGGTAGCGATGTCTGCCCATTGGGTGCTCCTTCACAAATGGTCATCAATTTTGGTGACACCCCCCCCCCCTCCCTGGCCTATGCTAAGTTGCAAAAAAGTGCCACACCATTGGAAAAAAAATATTCTCCTACGGCTTATCCACAACATTATTATTTATAAATGAGCATATCTTGCTAAGAAAACCATTTGCTGAATAACTATAAAAAAGCCAATTATAATGATTTAATACTTATTAACGAGGTTAACAATAATACATATCTTAAAATTATTTGAAAATTGATACCTTAAAAATCACTCCGTGCTGGCAGAAAAGCTTTTTTCAGCAGGGGATCCCCTCCTTCAACGGTACGGACTGCACTTCGTGGCTGGCGGTCTTTCAAAAGTTGATCATCTCTTTTATGGATGTACATGTGACGCCATATCTCGTTTATCTCCGCTGATTCGTGGTCATTTATTTTCGTGGGCGTAGGTCATTTCGTGGTCAACCTACGCCTATCTCAGAGAAAGCATTGAAATTGCGCACAATCATGACGTAATAAATGACCACGAATCAGTGGAGATAAACGAGATATGGCGTCACATGTACATCCATAAAAGAGATGATCAACTTTTGAAAGACTGCCAGCCACTTGCAGTTGGCACCGTCGAAGGAGGGGATCCCCTGCCAAAAAAAGCTTTTCTGCCAGCACAGAGTGATGTTTAAAGTATCAATTTTCAAATAATTTTAAGCCAATTATATGTTTTTTCATAACTGGCAGCATATTTTTGATTTATTGAAGGCTGATTACTTCCATCTGCAGAAGTAAATTCCATACTTGAATTATTGTTTGTTGTGTCAGTATTATCCACATAAGTTTCTTCAGATTCACTCTCGCTAATATTTTTTTCATCAACAAACGAAACATTTTCATAAATAGCATCGCTTACATCTAATTTACGATCTTTCACCACTTCAGTTTTGGATCCGTATGGATTTTCCATGTGTGCAGAAACATTACTACTGCAGGGATCTGATGAATTTTGGGGGAAAAAATCATTTATGCTATCATTTAGAAGATTGAATAAAACTGTTTGCATCGGATTCGTGTGCATATTCCGTGTCCATATTCCGCACAAGTATCTGCATTACTACTGCAAGGATCTCATGAATTTTTTAGAGCAATTTCATTTATGCTATTTGCAGATTGAAAAAAAACTCTTAATATTTTGACCACTACCTTTTGAAGGGCGAATTTTTTTACATAATAAGCAGAGTTTCTAGAGGTGCCTCCAGTAGCTGGACGCCCGCGTTTTATATTTTAATATTCTTACAAGTAATTGTCAACAATCACGCAAGCTCTAGAAATTGAACGTTAATATGAATTTTAATTATTCTTAATTAAAAAGTAGTATTCTCTTACACACATTAGCGTAACACATTAGCGAACAGCGAACAATGCTCTCCGCGCATTTCGTTTGCACAAATAATCGATTATAGATTGATTTCCCAATGTTTTCTTTTCATGTATGCGATGTTATGAATGGAAACACTTTTCTGAGATTAATTTTTGTGAAAGGAGCCGCTTCTTCGATACATAATTTTGTGAAGGACCGCTTTTTTGATAGGTAATTTTGTGAAGGGTCTGCATTTTTTATACGTAATTTTATGAAGGGACTGCAAAGCGGACCCAATTTTGATCTAGATGGACTCGTTGCCCCCGCCCCCTGAAAGTGCAGGCATTTAAAAAATTCTATTTGATTGTCATAATATGAAAAGATGCTACATTAATATGTCTAAAATGAAAATAAGTACTAGAATATAAGAACACATAAGCAATATGAAATACAACAAAATCTCCCTGTATTAGCTAAAAGCTATCAAAATATAAAGATTAATTTTAATCAAACTATTAAAATCACCCTAACTATGTGTCCTTCCAAGAAACAGTTGAAATAATTAAGCATTTTAAAAACATGCAATGGCAACGAATCAAAGACTGGCCTAGACCCGCTTTGGCATTACCTACTGGAAGATAGAGTGAATAAGATTAACATTTTGCTATGCTGCCATCAGCATCACTGAGACTCACTTCTAGACTCAAATGAGAGTCAAAGACCCTGAGTTGCCATTCTTCTTCAATATATTAAAAACTGATGGTTATTTCACCTTGAGATTAAAAATATAATTATATATTTAAAGACAAACCTTACAAATATTATATAATACCTTCGTCCTTAAAAGTACATTAAAAAATCTGATGTGGGCACCACATGACTTCCTTATACACTTTTAGAAATATACATAATGTTAAAAAACATTGTCACTGGACCCGAAACAGTTGGCTAAAAATATTTTTAAAAAATGCATGCATACGTAAAAAAAAAAAAAAAATAAATAAATAAATAAATAAAATAAAATTGTGCCTTGAGGGGACTCATGTCAAAGTTGTGCCTTGGGGGGACTCATGTCAAAGTTGTACCTTGGGGGGACTAATGCCAAAGTTGTACCTTGGGGGGGGACTCATGTCAAAGTTGTGCCTTGGGGAACTCATGTCAAAGTTGTACCTTGGAGGGACTCATGTCAAAGTTGTGCCTTGGGGGGACTCATGTCAAAGTTGTGCCTGGGGGGGACTCATGTCAAAGTTGTGCCTTGGGGGGGACTCATGTCAAAGTTGTGCCTTTTGGGGACTCATGTCAAAGTTGTACCTTGGGGGGGACTCGTGTCAAAGCTGTGCCTTGGGGGACTAATGTCAAAGTTATGCCTGGGGGGGACTCATGTCAAAGTTGTGCCTTGGGGGGGGGGAGACTCATGTCATAGTTGTGCCTTGGGGAAGTTTTAAATGTCTAGCTGGTCGGGAAGTTAGTTAAAAATCGATTGCAAGATTTGTACTGGTAACGCTGCCGAAGGCAGCAGGAACCCTACACAGTTGGCTAAAAGTATTAAAAAATGCATTTTCACCGTGTTCTGATATAGTCTGAAAGTTTCAAATGTCTAGCTAGTCGGGAAGTTAGTTAAATAATTTTTCTGTTGAATCGCATAAACGCTGCTGAAGGCAACAGGTATCGGAAACAGTTAGCTAAAAATATTTGAAAAATGCATTGTCAACGTGTTCTGAGCCTTTCTGAAAGTTTCAAATGTCTAGCTTGTCGGGAAGTCAGTTAAATTGCAAGATTTGTCTAAACCGTTTCTGAGTTATTACCGTTTTTTGATACATTATGGCCAAAACCTATGTATTTTTGTCATTATGAACCTAATTTTCCTAAATATCTCCAAAACCGAAAATCATAGAAAGTCCAAAAAGGGAGGTGCACAACTAGATGTTATAACAAACCTACGTACCAATTCGCAACTTTCTACGTCCAACCGTTTTTGAGTTATGCGACATACCCACACACACACAGACACACACACATACAGACGTCACGAAAAATCGTGTAAAAACCCTTATATCTCTAAAACGAGAGCTCGTGTTAAGACGACACTTGCAGGTGTGCAACTAGACATCATGACAGTCACACGTATAAATTGGCAACATCCAGCGATCATTCGTTTTCGAGCAATGTGAAATACAAAATCCATTTCGCAAATCGGGATTACTATACTTCCTTATACTTTGTATAAGGAAGTAAAAATCTGTTATGTAATTTTGTGTTATAATTGTATTGCAAAAAAAAAAAAAAAAAAAAAAAAAAAGGGAGCTCAATGAACAAATATATGAGATAGCAGCAGTTAAAAAGGAACAAGATTGTCATGATTCTCACATACATATTATATTACCCATTTAATATTCTGAAAGTAGCAATACTTACAGCATTAAATATCAGATGGAAAGAGATATAAAATAGAAAAACAAAAACATACTGTAGATAGTGGAAGAGGAGTATAAACAAAGGTGTGAGCCGTTGAACTAAGAATAGGCCTGATTATCGTAACTGCAGAAGTAATTGTAGCTGTACCCACATTTGTGACTTTCCCTTGATTCATATTTTGTTGACTACAACCTGAAACAGAAAAGAAAAAAAAAAAGCATTTAATACTTTATACTATGTTTAAAACAAATCTATTCACTTTTTCATCACATATGATTACAAATTTCTGTAACGTTGCATTCATGAAAGTTGCAGACTGCATTTTCAAGCAAACCAATTACTGTAAAAGTAATAAATTAACACATATACCAACTCTTACTCTAAAAAAATTATTTTAATAAAAACTTTTTGTGGAAAAAAAAGAAAGAAAGAAAGATGGATGGTTGAGTTTAACGTTGCACTAGTGCTGTGCAGATGGGCAATTGGCGACGGTCTGGAACACACCCCTAGAGGTGGTCCGGAGACATGCCATCACAATTTTGATCCACCACGGAAAGGATGGCTCTCCCGCTTTGGTGACCCCCAGAGGCATAATTTTTTATGGGAACATGGAGGACATTGCAGCCACAATAGATTTAACGTGCACCAGCCACCATTAGTGTACACGTGGAAAGAAAGAAAGAAATAGAACCAACTCGAAAAAGCAATTATAATTATTTTCAAAGTAGTAAAAATAAATTGAAAATTGACATAAAATGGAATTGTAAATTTCACCTAAAAGTATAAAATAAATTCCTTCCCAGACAACATAAACACTACTATTAATCATAACCTTTGAAGTCAGTGCAAAATTAAAATAAAAATTGATACTTTTTATTCCAGATTTGCTTTGAGATCAATAGCCACAAACGCTGTTGTCTCGAATGATCAATCTTCATATTTCCCTTTATTGTTTTACCACTGTATAAAACTGATCTACTAGTAACACGCATGTAGAGCAATGAACATACTAACAATTCAGTATTTATGTTTATACACTGTTAATAGACTTTTCTTTGAGAATTTTTGCTGTTTGCGAAATCTTAATTGTTTCATTTGAATCTAAGTAGATTTTTGTTGTTTTACATATAACAAAGTGAGGTGTATATTTTGAATTGAATTTAATACAGTAGCATCTCGATTATCTGAAGTAGTGGAACCAATCATCTTTCAGAAAATCGAAATAAGTTACTTTGATTTTAATTTTGAATTTATGTATATTTTACATGTTTCACAAGTGTTTGAAACAAAATTTTGTTTGTTGTACACAAGGAATGCGACAGAAAAAGAAAAAAAAAAAAAATTCAAAAATGGATTTTGTACACAAAATGTGATGATAAAAATGTTAAAAAAAAAAAAAAAAACTATAAAAATGGACTTTGGTTAAAAGAATTTTGAATAATAGAGGTTCTAATGTATGTGGATTGAATAAAAGGTACCAATTTTCATTTAATTTTGCACTGGCTTCAAAAGTTTTGATGAATAGTAGTGTTTATGCTGTTTGACGAAAGAATTTATTTCATACTTTTAGGCACAATTTACAAATCCATTTTATATCAATTTTCTGTTTATTTATGGTCATTTGAAAATAATTATAATTGCTTTTTGAAGTTAGCTCTATTTTTTATACCAAAAAAAGTTTTAATTTTTTTTCACTTTTTATTAAAAACATATTCATAACAAGCAGCTATACTGCTCAGGTTGAAGCAGCTCTTATAAAATTTTTGAATTGAAGAAAAAAACAAAGTAAAAAAAGTATGAGATTAAATTAAAATAAAATAAAAAAATCTTCCAGCTTTATGATATTGTGACTCAGCATTTGATTAAAGGGATTCCAAACCCAACTTAGGAGGTTGATAAAACATGTTGATGGATATACAGAACGTCTGTATAAACAATAATCTTATTTTTTCATGGAGAAGCATATACATAAAAATTTGGTGTAAAACAACCGCACGACTTCCATTATCCACTATTACATATATTATATGCATTTTTTGGAGATAATAAGATCAAAAGGCATAGAAATGATCTAACGAAGTAGACACCTAAAAATTTCCTGGTAAGAGAATCTTGATACACATGTAAAGACATATAGAAAAGAGTTTACACAGCGAGTTTAAAAAAAATAAAATAAATGGTACAGTTATTTTTTGAAACAGCAGTTTCTGAGATTAAAAACTGACTTATCCAAACAGGATGACTATTACTTTTCCTGTAATAACCATGTAATATATGAGAAAGGATATCTGAAATGGATTAATGTAACAATTTTCAAGAAAATCGTTAGAGACGTTTTTGAGATACCAACTTTTACCAAAACTTGGCATACACAATTATTGACTGGAAAACAATTATATACAAAAGGATATTTAAAAGGAAGTTAATATGGCGAGCTTGAAAAAAATCTTACAGCCGTTTTTAAAGGAACACACCTGCGAGACCTGAAATTAAGCTATTCATACAGGATGCCTATCAATTTTCCTGAACTAACCAACTATATTAATCGAAAGGACATCTAATAGAGAAAATCGTTAGAGCCGTTTTTGAGATATGGACAAACGGTCCCACTTTTGTTTTTCCAATTTTCACCAAAATTTGGAAAATTCATTTGAACACCAAACCTGTCTCAATTCTGAAGTTTCACAGTTCTATCTTTAATAGTTTCGGAGATATGATAGCCAGAAGATTCTCCACATACACACACACACTGACCAATTGTCAAAAACTACTTTTTTGAGATATGCTTTTTAGAAGCCTTTTTAAGATGTTTTTCTCTTCCAGGGAAGACTGGCTTATATCTCCTATTTGGCTTAAAGGCATCTGTTTGGTTTGGTGTACTGTTGGTTCTAAGCTTGGTTTTTATTCTGGGGTGAGTATATACTGCTCCAAGGATGAAACTTTGCTTTCTTTTCCTATTGAAAATTTGTCATAGTCTTTCGTATTGAAATCCTCTGTTATCATATATGCTGTAAAGTGCACTTAGATAGGGGTTATAGTAATTTAACTACTATATCTGTTCCTTTTATCTCAGAACATATAAAATCATCAAAAATTAGACAGGTGAAGATTTTTTTTTTTTGTTTATTTAAAAAAAAAAAAAAAAAAGTTTTCATTAATTGAAAGCTGTTTGGCTCTAGTAGGAATATTTTATTTATTTATTTTTTTAATTCAGTTTTTTACCCTCCTGTTTTTGTAACGAATAAAGTCTTTGACAATCAACCAATATAAAATGTCAGATTATTGTCTTTATTTATGCATTTGGCATTCAATTTACAGGATTTTAAACTGCATTCCACAAGATACGTGGAAATCAGGTACAGAAAAGTCTTATTTTAAAAATAAAACTGAAATTGGTTAAATGTCCAGATTTTAAAGATTTCCAGATTTTGAATGACTGAATTTTCGAAGTTAGACTGTAATATGCACCCAAATTGACACAACACAATTTTTCATAATAGCCATCTCACATATCAAGTTCGGTAAACTTATAATAAAAGCTGAAATATACATAGCTTTCCCATAAATAATGGAAAATTGCAGCTGATATACACCCAAATTCAATTAGCATAGTTTTTCGTAATAGCTCTCTTATGTATCATGTTTGGTGCATTTGTATACTACAGAAGATGATCTATTGACAACATAGTTTTTCATACCAGCTAACCAGCATATCAAGTTTGGTGCACTTATATACTATAGAAGTCCAGATACAGCCTTTGCATAAAAGGAAAACCGCTGGGCAATATATACCAAAATCTAATCAGCTATTCCAATTTATATCAAGATCCAACTAAATGCAAAATTTAGCAGAATTCTGTGCATTTTTTCATGGTATATAGCAAACACAAAAATTTGACATCATGCACACAGAGATAGACAGACAGACAGACATTTTGTACAAATGATCAAATCCTGATGAGGATATCACAAAACATGTAACTTCAAAAAAACATTTTATGGATCCAATACTTTTTCTTTATGAAAATAAATACGAATAATAGTTTAATTATGAGCAATATAAAGATAATTGTAATTAGTAAACTTACCAGAAGAAAGAAGTTGAGCAAGAACTGCATTCTGTGGGAGAACATTAGTATTTGTAGAATTAATAGTTTGGCCAATGCTCTCATTAACAGGGGGTCTTTTATTGAAGGACTCTTGAGCAGAAGCAATACTATGAAGAGGTGCACTTATGTCGGTTAGTGAAACTGCTTGTAAAGGTTGCTGTACAGTTGACTTAGGACTACTAGCCTGAGGAGATGACACGCTTCGAGATCTTGTTCTTTGTCTGCTTTGCTATAGAAAAGGAAAATTCATACAATTACAGATAAAAATAATTTTTTACTTGTTTCATAAACTTATACAAAACACATCCATTTAAAAAAAAAAAAAAAAAAAAAAAAACTGGTTTAATTGTACTTTTTTTTTTTTTTTTTAGAAATACAAAGTACAATTAAACCAGTTTTTTTTTTTTTTTTTTTTTTTTTTTAGAAATACAATTTCTTAAACCAATGACTAACAATAAGGATTACCCTGAAAATATCCATCTATCTCAGGCAAGAGCCCAAACGAGCTCAGACTTGGTTGAAAATTGGGAAAAGGAGTGCAGATAAATAGTTTCTTGACATTTATTGGACAAAAATAGGGCAATACAAAATAGACATCAAATGAACATTATTAAAATAGCACAGGAAGTTTTACAATTCCCTTCTTATCATTCAGATAATCCCTTCTACACATGAGGATTTAATACATCTTATATTAATAAGAAATAATAGTACATTCTCTCACTAGAATGTCAAAAAGACATTTAAAAAAAAAAAAAACTATCGCTCAATGCTATTAGTCAGAACACAAACAAATCTTTCTTCACTTCAGCCCTTTTGCTTCAATCTGCATTAAGAAGCAGCACTGTCTATCTAAAAGTGGGAAGAAAAAAATATATATATGATAAAATAGGAAGAAAAAAATTCATAGAGAAAGTATCACACACTGAAACTCAGAAGCAACAAAAGGTTGACTGTGACTCTCCTGAAAAATTGAAAAGTCGGCACCTATGATTCATGCACCAAAAAAACTCACTGTTCCAGGAAATACATGATTGGATTACCTTTAGCTCTGAATTCAGAGCGCTATTAGTAACCTTATTTTGGGAATGCAGCGCCATAATCAGTTGTTGGCATTTGAAACTAAATGTTGAACTTCTGCATAAAATTTGTAGAGCTTTCAAAAGAAACATGCCATTTGTTTCATTCTTCTATGTATCTTTGTTTAGAAGTAATTTAACTTTTAAATCGGGGACCGATTAGTGGACTCCCTGTATATTTACCTAATTTTAATTTTTCTTTATTTTTGATTTATACTTCACTATTTCATAGTTATTGTAATCTATGGAAGACATGTTGCAGCATTTATTAGAAAAAAGTTTTTTTTTTTTTTTTTTTTTTGTCGTTGTTGTTGTTTGTTTGTTTCCCAGTGATTCTCCAGTTGAAATTTCAAATAATTAAAAAAAATGTAGGTGAAACTTAGAAGCTGAAAATAATGATATCAGCATCCATATCATTCGGTTGTCATTAGTGTTGTTCTATGAAAAATCAGAGAAAAGCACCCATACCTACCGAGGGCTGCCATAAAAAAAATAACATAAATATACCATTATTACCCATTTAGCTGAACTATAGCTTTTTTGCCAAAATGACACAACATAAATATTTAAAATATTGTAGAAAAAATGTTTTGAGCATTTAAATTAATACTTGAATTTTTTTTTTTTTTTTTAAAGGAGGTGTAAAATAGGGGGCTATAAACGTTATTTATAATACAGAAGACCATATAATGAAAAATGATATGGTAATAATAAGAATGAGAAAATCGATAACAAGTTGAAAAATGAATCAAAGCTTCATGATTATTTTAGATTGAAAAGGAATCATACCTTTAATTTTAAAAATAAATAAAGCCTCAATACTTCATTAAAAAATAGAGGATATTTGATATGAATAAGATTACATTGTTTTTAAACATTATGTGATGAAAAAATAAAATAAAATAATAAAATAAATATCACATAAATATACAAATCATAATATAAACATAATTTTGATCAAATCTTTTCCTTTCATATCATAAATAATTTTTATATTAAGGTGATGGGTATCTTATATCAAAGTTGTTTTATTTAAAAATGTATAATCTGTAAGTTTTATATTTTGCCCGTAAGGTCGTAATTACTGCCTTAAATTCATTATAATTATAAACAGATTGTAATACTTGGCACCTCTTGGCATATATTTGGGTGTAAAATACGACAATTTCATTACAAATTTGAAATAAAATTAAAAAAAAAATAATAATAATTGAAAATACGGAATAAAAAATACAAAAATTTTTTTGCTTGAAAATATTTTGTCTTAAAAAAAAAAAAAAAAAAAAAAATTAGTTGATCAAATTTATTATTGAAATATAACTAATTATTTTACAATAAGTTATTTTTATCTTTCTTAGGTGCACAGAGAAAAATTAAAATACAAGTAAAAATTATTTTTAAACTTACTACATAATATTATAAAAAATTTGCACTTCAATTGTTATCAGAAATTAAAGTACAAAATGTGATGTTATTTCATACACTACTTTAATGAAAATAAAAACAGATTTTTCAAAAATTCAATTACAAAAAATAAATAAACAAGAAGTAGCTGATCTCTACCACATAAAAACTGTGTTTAAAAAATTGGCAATTTCACCACTGTGGGAAAATTCTGCATTTCTAGTTTGGAAAATGCAATATGAAAAAATGGGTCTTTAAAAATTACCTGTACACAAATTTAAAAAAAAACTGGTTAAAAATGGTATAAGATAACAATGATGCAAGCCAAGCCACAGTGTTCCAATTACATATATCACATTCAATTACACCACAACATCCACATGGAGGTAAAGTAAATAAAATTTCATATGAAATGACATCACTAGGATATACTAATCAAAAAAATTAATAAAAGTCTAATATCAAAACTAATCAAATAAAAGAAAAAGAAAAAAAGTTTACTGGAATTTCTGGAACTGCAAAAGTTTTGGCAGTAGCTGCTGGAACAATTGGCCGGCTTCTTCTTGATCCCATGTAATCCCCTGACCCACTTGGTGCAGGTTGTAATTGCTGCCCAGTAGTATATGAATGTCTTCTGAATGGGGTTTCAGCATTTGTAACCACTGCAGATTGCTGAACTGATGGTTGAAAGATATTTCCAGAAGTAGTTTGTGCAGGAACTTTAAAATTTCCAGATTGATTTATAGGCTGATTTAATTGTCCAAGACTCACAGAAAAGAAAAGAGGATGTTTAGAAGTTTGAAGAGGAGAATTTTTTTCATTTGCATTTGACATTGGAGCAGTATTTGATCCCACATGTTCTTGGGGCATATTTTGCATAGGCACTTGTACTGGGGAATTTTGTTGAGCCAATGACTGCTGAGAAAAATGAGGTTCATCAAAAGACTTTGATGAAAAAGTCTGCTGTGGAAAAAACTGATTTGTATGATTCTGCTTCAACTGATGATGAGCAGTATTCACATTCAGTGATGAAGCTAAGCTCGCTTGATTTGGCTGAATATTATTCACATCAGTCTGAATATTCCCTTGAAGTAGAGAAACAATTGTAGGGCTTTCAGAAGGCTGATTTAAAACACTGTTGCACATGTAGGATTGTAAGGTATTTGGTTGTGGTGGCAAAGGCTGGTCAGAAGTTAATAAAGGCACATTTACATTTTCATTTAATAAAGAATTAGATGATCTATTATTTAAGCTGTCTAACATAGTTTTTGTACTAGAAAAAGAATTTGGCGATTGCTGTTGAAATGATCTTGATGAATGAGACTTGCGAAAGTTATTTCTTTTAACTGATGATGAATTAGATGCTGATGAACCAAAAGTGTGTGAAGATTCATTTCTTCCAAAAAGAGTTTTAGATGACCCAAATACATCCTAAAAATATAAAAAAAATGAATTTAAAAAAAATAACAATTAACCCATTTTTAGGCACAGTCCTGTGCACAGGAAGCAATGAGCATTTGAACTAAAATCAATCTGGCAGCAAGCCAAAATCTATGTAAATGTATCATAAAAAAAAAAAAAAAACTTTACTAGATGATTTACTACAGCCTAATAAAAAATACATTATGTTAAAGAGTTGTTTCAAAAAAAGAAGAAAAAAATGCTAAAAATGGGTTAAAATGAAGCATTTTTAATAATATACATTACCAAGGGTGAAACTACCTAGATTGCAAAACCCCTGAAAACTGTCCCTTGCATGCAGAGAGGGGAAACTTATTAATGATATATCATATGGCTACCTATATTAAGTGATATCTGCAGACTCCATAATGCATTATAAGGCAAATAAAATGTTCAAAATGAGAAATTTCTGTAAAAACAAAGTATTTTAATATTAAATTCAAAGACAGTAAAAATTTCAAAAACCCTGAATTCAGGGGTAACCCCTGAAAAGTTTCATCCCTGCATTACTGGGGCTAGGATTGGAAGTTAATAAAATATTGCAGAACAATAGCCCCAAATAAGTTATTAAACCACTGAGCATCTTGGAAAAGAACAAAATTGCAATGTTGTTTCCACTGTATTTTCTTTAGAATTTACTAAATAAATATTTCAGATTGAAAATAAAATGTATGACTATGCATTTAAAGATAAACCTAATGACTGTTATATAAACTTTTATATTTAAAAAGTGAAGCAAGAATCACTAATTATGCATTTTTAAAAGTATAAAGGAAAACACAACTACTCAATGAATGAAAAAATACAGACCAGCCGATTGAAGGGTTAAATTATGCAAAGAAAATATATATTTTTTTTTTTTCTCTGCAATGGTGTAGACTTTGTGATTTTAACTATTGGTCAGGGGTTGACTAATACCCTAACAGCACAACTTCTCCAGACGATATCCACAGGATATTCTATGGATGAAAAGACATCCTATGGACATCATTAGGATCAATCGTTGTATGCAGTTTTCCTACTTCTACAAATATATATTTAAATTTCGTTTTCTATGGTCAACTCGGCAACCTAGAAATGTTGTGTTTTTTTTTTTTTTTTAAACAGTTTCATCATTGGTCATCGTAATAAATGTAAATTGACTTTTTTCTATTTTTAAAAAACTTTTTTTTTTCAAGAACTATAGTGTTTTGTTGAATGAAGTTTATGATAAAAGTGATCAAGTCATATGAATTGTATTCATCATATTGAAAGGTAAATATAAAGATCAACTTGTATTATGTTTTTTAAGTTAATATAATTAATGAATCTACTTACTGGTAAATGTTGTTATATATATATATATATATATATATATATATATATATACACTAATGTTAATTTGAACACATTTTATTGTTAAGTTTATAATCTTTTTGTCTTTACTTGAGTCAACACATTTAGTCACTAGTCAAATCATTTTATTTAAACTCAAAACTTAAGTATTTTCATTGCTTGATATTCTGCTTAATAAGAAATCTAAAAGTTTGACCTTTTGTTAAAGGTCTCTATCAGGAGACCTTCAACGTATACCGAACAATGGTCGAGAGACGATCGGTTAAGTTGGGTTCTACGAGAAAGTTGGATTGTTGGGTTCCACATAACCTGACAGCTAATCAAAGGGATGACTGAATTGCCACCTGTGTTTCCTTGCTTTCCCGGTACAAAAATGACCCATTCTTGACACGAATTGTGACAGGAGATGAGAAGTGGGTTATATACCATAACATAAAGTGTCGTAGGACTGTGTGTCACTCTTCTGATCCACCTGCATCGACTTCGAAAGTTGAACTTCATCCCAAGAAGGTATTATTGAGTGTGTGGTGGGATGTGCAGGGAATAATTCACTGGGAGGTCCTGCCACTCAACCAAACAATCAATGTTGCCTTCAACTGTTTACAGTTAGACAGGCTGTATTCAAATTTAGTAGCAAAGCGGCCAGGTCTCATCAATCGCCGCGGTGTTATCCTTCATCATGAAATCGCCACGCCACATTCTGCTGTCATTACTCGCCAAAAGTTACTGGGCTTTGGTTGGGAGGTTTTACTCCACCCTCTCTATTCTCCTGACTTGGCACCAACTGACTACCACCTATTTCACGCGTTGAACAATTCCTTCAGTCATAAAATCTTTGATGATCATGATGCTGTGAAAACTGACATCTAAGACTTTGCCTTTGTGTATTATTATTATTTTTTCTTTTAAGTTTGTTAATAATTATTACATATTTGTAATACTTCGCCCCTATGTCGCGCGGGAATATTGTTCTGGCGAATTTTACCCTCTGCTAATATCCTCCCCTCTCTCTCTGTATTTATTTAAATATGTTGAAATTAGAGTGACTGTAAACATCCAAATTACATACCTGCCAACATTTGAAAATGACAATTAGTAGCACACCAATTTTAAAAATAGATTGGATGGTTGATTGGTTCATTTTTATCATGCGACTCATGAATCCTAAACAAATAAATGTATGTATATTACTGTATCTTCTTGCGTATAATCTGCGGGGTACTATTTTCAGCCCTGATGAAAAATTTTCCACAGATAATATGCACTGCCGGATGCCAGACATCCGGCTTTATTTGCCATTAAATCTGGCCACATTGTGTTTAACGTCCCCCCACCTCAGATTAAACATTTTTAAAAAAGTTATTAATTTTACCTAAATAATTTGCATTAGTGTTCATATATAATGAAAAACTGTTTAAGAAACAAACATGATTTATGAAACCAGGTATAAAATAATTTTATTCAAAATGCAGAATTCCTGTTTTTACACTATATTCAACCAGCCATTAAAATTCAGCAAAAATACCACCTATTAAATAAATATTTTTTGTTATGTGTTTAATTTATGTGTATAATTTTAAAAATTATAAATTATAGTGATTGCAGAAAATTCTAATCTTAGTATAAGGATAATTGTTTTAAAAATGGATGGAAAAAGATTAGAAATCCCAAGGCTTTCGTAAGACGTTTGTTTGCCGATCGTTAGGGGGTGGAGTGGGGAGCGAGGAGGGCACAAAAAAATACGCGAATGAGAAATATTTAACAAATCTATCTCTTTATACATTCTGGAAGCTAATAAAGCAAGTTTAAAATGAAAATTGACATTTATGGCGTGGATGAAAAAAGATTGTGAATCGCAAGGCAAAACGTCAGAAATGTTGCAGTTTTGGTGCTAGATAAAAATTCGTAATTTTGAGCCGATTTTCGTAGCGTTGTAGCTTACAGCCCAAATTCGTAGCAATTAC
The DNA here is from genome assembly GCA_963930645.1 of Salticus scenicus. NCBI lineage: Eukaryota > Metazoa > Arthropoda > Arachnida > Araneae > Salticidae > Salticus > Salticus scenicus. The sequence goes on from OZ005649.1 coordinate 381,410,653, forward strand.
GAATTATTCGTAGCAGTTGGCAGGTCTGAAATTACTATGCTTTTCTTCACCATATGTCGTGACAGAATGTTGTTTCGGCGGCTTATATGTTGTCCGTTGTCGTGTGTTAACTTCATTCTGGCAAACCTTGTAATTTTTTTTTTTTTTTAGTTTTTAAATAAACGTTCCGGAATAGGGGCCTAGCATAGCTAGAAGCGCTCGACACCACTCTTAGAGTGGTGAGCGGCACCTCCTCCTTGTTAAATCCCTGTTAAATCAAAGACTTTGACTCAAAACCGCCAGAATTTTACCGCCGTGGGATTCATCTCCTACCAGAAAAGTGGCAAGAGGTCATAGATAGCAATGGGGGTTATGCACAATAATAGGTACTGTTCATTTTGCATTTATTTGTTCTTCTTTATGGGTAATAAAAACTCACCCAGTACAAAATGAAAAAAGAAAAGTTTTTAAACTTCCATATAATAAAAATTCCATTTAATGAAAAAGTTATCAAACTTCCATTTTACTCAATTTCTTACAATAATTTGACTTGCATATATGTAATTCTCGAAAAAGAAATCTGCGAAATGTACACTATATAATTTCTTACTTAAATTTGAAAAGTTTTGTTAAAGTGAGAAAATCCCACTCAATCTTTTTTCTTAGTATGAACCTTGCTACAACATAAATCAAATATACTTTATATCAAGAATTAATTAACAATTTTTAGTAGATCATGCAGTGATTGAATAATACATTTCACATAGGTTTATTTTTATATATACCTGTTTTTATTATTCTTTCTATAATACTCACATGTTTATTTTACCTATATTTACTAATATTCTACTGAAACTGTCACTTTTAATCATCTTGCTAGCTCTGTGAATCTTTTACTTTTTCACTTACATAAGAAATATGCCTAATAGCTTCTTTTCTTCATCAATGTCCTCATGCTATAGTTGGTCAACAGACAAAATTCGATTATGACCTTCACACCTTACATTCTATTACACTAAGAGAATATTATTTTCATGGTTTTAAACATTCAGTCAAGATACAATGAGCATTATTTAATGCCTGGAGTTTTACATGTGAAAGGGGATTACTAATATTCACATTTTATATATTTTTTTAACTGCAAATATATTTATAAAATAATATGTATCACATGATTAAATTTTGTTAATGTTTAAAGTCATAACTGCAAGCAAAATTCTAAGAAATTAAGCTTTTTACTTTCAATTAATATTTTCTTATTACCTGTTGCTCAGTACCTATTGGTAAGATGTCTTGTAAATTATTACTGCTGTATGTACTTTCTTCAGGTAATGTTGGAAGTCTCGAATTTAAAAAGTCTGAAAAAAGATCTGAAAAATAATAATAATAATAATAATAAGAGAGGAGGGCTTAAAATCATAAAAGTTAACAATATTAGAGAAATGTTAGAAAAATATAATTCTAAGAATGATTAAAAAACTAAATTGAAAAACCTGTTATTGGTTCCAAAGTGTCCATGAAGTCATCTACAGCAGGTTGTAATTGTACAAGACCAGGCTGTATAAAATCAGCAATTCCAGCTTTAGCAGCTAAAAAGAAATGTGTTCATAAATGAAATGCATTGTATCAGGAGATTAGTAAGATTTATGAGTTCAAAAATCAGTTTGAGAAATGTTTTTTTCAGTCACACGAATTTTACAATAATAAATTTAAAATAAATAATGAATTGAAATTATTTTCTCTTCCCTATTTAAATAATATTATATTATAAACAAAAAGTAAAATAACTTAGAGAATGTAATAGTAACTTAAAATCCTTTTATAAATGATATTCTTTAGAAATTTTTTATTCATGAATTCTGATAAATAGTTATCAGAATTCATGATAACTATTTATCAGAACTATCAGTCCTCACACTTAAATTAAAATATTTATCTTCTTCTTACATATATATAGAATTTGAAAGTATTTTACTTACTTTTACTTGAAAGAATTTAACTTTTTTGGGCCTTTAGTTATTTTTTCCTGCTTTTAAAATTTCTCATATTTATTACATGCTGCTCAACGTTTATCATCGATCTTTGTTTACTTTTTATCATTGCCATTTTCAGTAGTTCTAATGTTTCTATTTTTGCTGTTGCTATCGCGTCAAACTTATTTGATTTAATTTACTTGAATGTTTTGGCTTTTGCTACAAGGGAGTATCATCATCGATGTTTCAGATGTTATCGATGTTTCATACAAATACGATGTTCTGTGGGTAGTATAAAAGAACACGATGTCTATTGTAGTTTGGCAGTTGAACAATAGCAATGCTGGTTAATCAGTAGTGAGGGTTGTTTTTGATAGTGAGCTGGCCTCACATAGTTATTTTAAAATGTTTTCTTTTATGAGGAGGTTTTTGAAATACGTTTAAATGCCTAATTTTAGTTTATTCAAAGTTAATTATAAAATAAAATCTTCGTTTTTTTTTTTTTTTTCAAGAGATATTAATTTAAAGGTTTGTCAAGATATTAAGTTTACAGAAACTTTTTAAAAGATAAAGATGAGACTTCTCTTTCAGATAGAATCTTCATTTAAACTCACTGGCCAACCTGGCGACCGTGAGGTGTAAATTCTTCATGTCATTTTTCCCTCACTGGTCAACAGGGTGACCGTAAGATAAAGTTTGTTGATACATCGTATTCTGGGTTTTGTCGTTATAGTTCAGTAGTCAAGATGGCGACCCTGATATTTGTTCAATATTAATTAAACTTAATTAACATCTGCATGCAGTTTTTTACTTTTATAAATATATATTTTAATGAAGTTTTTTTGTTTTCTATGGTCATTTGGTGACCTAGAAATATTACGTTGCTTTCTTCAGTGGTTTTTCATCATAATGAAAATGTAAATTTAATCTGGCTTTATTCTGTCTATTTTGTGTTTTCAAGATATTTATTATTGAATGTTTTTTTCAAGAAGGTTTTGTTATCAAGTTTTTTGTTACCAACTGATATGAATTGTGGTAAAGGTAAATATAACAATTTAAATTATGTTTTTATATTGTTGAATCTAATTATTGTTGAATTATTGTTATATACTAATGTTTTAAATAAATTTTATTTGTTAAGTTTAAAAATTTGTTGTTTTCAGTTGAGTCAACACATTTACTTACTAGTCAAATCATTTTTATCTAAACTGAAAACTTAAACGTTTTCACTGATTGTTTTTTTGCTTAATAAGATTTCTAAAAGTTTGGCCTTTTGTCAAAGGCTTTTATCAAATTCATCAACCATGCGTTAAGCGGAGGTGCCCAGGTTGGATTTGCAGCTCTGGTATTTTTTACATAGTTGGTATATAAAAATATCAACCTTTACACTCCAATTTACTTAAATGAATATTCACGGTTGATGAATTCATGAATAAATAATGTCTAAATTGAAATTTCATGGCCTATGAAGTTGTACTACGATTAATATTGTCTCACCTGTTATATCTGCGTATGCTAACTCGGTGACTTTGTCAATGAATATTATGTGAGAAATGCCTAGCTGGTTATCAGCCAGGGTAGCTCAGTGATAGAGCATCTGTACGTTAAGCGGAGGTGCCCGGGTTCGATTCCCAGCTCTGGTATTTTTCACAAAGATGGTATATAAAAATATCAACCTTTACAGTCCAATTTACTTAAATGAGTATTCATGATTGATGAATTCATAAATAAAAAATTTCATTGAAATTTCGTGGTCTATGGAGTTGTGCTACAATTAATATTGTCTCACCTGTTATATCTGCGTATGCTGACTCATTGACTTTGTCAATGAATATTATGTGAGAAATGCCTAGCTGGTTATCAGCCAAGGTAGCTCAGTAGTAGAGCATCCGTGCGTTAAGCGGAGGTGCCCAGGTTCGATTCCCAGCTCTGGTATTTTTCACATAGTTGGTATATAAAAATATCAACCTTTACACTCCAATTTACTTAAATGATATTCTTTAATTAAAGGATGGTTTGTATTTTTAAAGAATTATTGTAACATAAGAATTATATGGGTAAGACAAAAATTTCTTACACTTTTCATTTTACAATTTTTTTAAACAAAGATAGGTAGTAGCTGCAGCATGCACATGCATTTAGTTGATGTGTCTGTGGTCATGTGTGCAGAATTTAATAATGATCGTGTCAGTTGTCTTCTAGCTACAACAGCATAAGCATATCAGCTTCACTATCAGATTGCACCAACAAGAAGCAATGAGGAGTGATTAGATTTTTGTGGGTTAGAGAAAGGATGTGAAAAGTTCTGAAATTCACTGGAGACTTTTACCACAAAATACAGGGAAAAAGCTTTATCTTGTAAAATCTTTTTTTTTTTTTTTTTTTCTGTATATGCGAGTGGATTGAAATGTTTAAAAGTGGCCGAACAAGCATAACACAAAAAAAAGAGAGCTGGGCAAAAGCTCGACCACTGACAACATTCAGCAAGCTCGAGAGAGGGTTACAGTAGATAAGCAAGTTACCATAGAGGAGGTTGCACTGCCTTTAAACATCAGATACAGTTCTACCTATCAGAGGAGGAAGCTTTGAGAGGTCATCAATTTGCCTCAAACATGGACATTCAGGATGTAGTGGAAAAGTGGCTTCACGACCAACCGAAACCCTTCTACCAGGAAAGCATACCAAAGCTTATGGCTCATTGGACTAAGTGCATTGCACAAAGAGGAGACTACATCAAAAAATAATGTATCTGTTGTACACCTATCTTTGTTTAGTTGTAGAACGAAAAGTGTAAGTAATTTTTGACTTACCCTCGTATGTCTGTGACTGCAAACAGCAATCATTATAAAACTATGCACTATTTGAATGGTCTGTACATTAGATGGGTAGTACAGATCAGATGTTGACAGGAATAGATCAGGTGATAGAATGGGATTTTACTACAAGTTCCATGTTCAAATACTGATCTAGTCACTTTTAGTTCTTGTAAAAATTTATTTGACCAATCCATTAAAATTCTTTTGCATTAATGACCAAAACTGTTATGCTAATTAAAATATAAGTACTAGATAACATAAATATATATAATTATAATTACTGCTAAATTCACAGTTTTCAAAGATTAACAGTTTAAAAAAGAGAGAACATTTAAATGTAACAATTTGTGCTTAAAGAAAAAATCTAAAACATAACATGACTCTCATTACTCATTACTAAGCATGTTAAACTCCCTTTGGAGATAGTGTGGTCAAAAGGCATAAAATTGACCAAGCTAATCATTACTCCACTCATTTTTTTTTTGTAACCAACTAATGCATATGCCAAAAGGACACTGAAAAGAAAGTTAAACAGCAAATTGAAAGAAAAATCATTTGAGTCCTTTGAGACACTCACGCCCAAGACCTAAAACTGATCTACCTAATCAAGATACCTATCAATTTTTTTGTAATAACCAATTAATACAGGATATACATTTAAAGAGGGGGAAGAAAATTTGAAGAAAAACCGATAAAGGCTTTTACACAATAGTGACTTTTGGTCTTAGTTCAGGCTTTCCATGTCCCATTACCAGGTTTTTTAATTCTCAACAAATCTTGGCAAAATTATTTTAATACTGGCCCTGCCTTAATTATAAAGTGACATTATTGATCATCTCTTTGTGTTTTCAAAATATAACAGTCAGAAGATTCTACACATACATGCACAATTTGCTTTAAAAAAATAAATAAAAATCTTACTTCAACTTGGGAGACCTTAAGAAATACAAATAAGGTGCAACTTAGTATTGATTTTTTTTTTTTTTTTTTTTTTTTTTTTTTTTAATATAATACTTTATTATCTATGGCAGTCATGTAATGAAAGTATAAATTTTTTTTTAATTAAGATTAAATTTATATATGACAACAGAATAGAAAAATCAAAATTTGAAAATCCATTAAACCTTTTTTTTTCATTTACTCATTTACTTGCTTATTTTTATTTTATTTTATTTTAATCAAGAGTCTGAAAAATTCTAAAATGCATAAAGAAAATTACAATAAAAGAAAGTAAAAATTACAATGATTCACAGGAATTACAAATGAACAAGAGTTGAATATAAGAATTTTCATTAATTACCAATCTCCCGTGGATTTGGGAAATCAAATGGCTGATTTGAATTTAAACTACTAAATAATGTGTCGCTAAAATCCATGATAAAATCTTCTTCTATGGCACTTTGAAGGCTGGAATAAGATTCTTTAGGCCAAGAAGGCCATCTGTTATCTAAATCCATAGCAATCTAAAGAGAAGGGGTAAAAAAAGATAACCTTACAAAATTTACATAAAGTTTATAGTTTTGATTAAAATTAATTTGCAATACAATATTATTTAATTTGGGTAAGTATTAATACACAGAAAAAAACATTTAATTTAAACAAAAATGAAGTATTTTAAACTATATTAATTAAAAACGAAGTGTTGAATTACTAAACTAAATACATGAAAAAACCTTTACTGACTTCGTTGCTTGCCCTTAAACTTTTCCACCGGGTTTCCGGTTCTCGTCAGACAGCCTTCTCTGTGCGTGACTTGGACTATTGTGATGGTCTTTACCTTTCCAAACGTGGCGCCACATTTGGAAAGGTAAAGAAACTATGCAATGTACCGCAAATCCATAGCGATAGCAACCAATAGGAACACATGCAATGGCAGCGGTGCAGTAGCTCTGGACAGAATGTGGCGCCACGTTTGGAAAGGTTAAAGACCATCACAATAGTCCCAAGTCGCGCACAGAGGAGGCCATCTGACGAGAACCAGGAACCCGGTGGAAAAGTTTAACGGCAAGCAACGAAGTCAGTAAAGGTTTTTTCATGTATTTAGTTTAGTAAAAATGAAGTATTTGTTTTGTATAAATGTTTTCAATGTTAAGTGATAAAAATACTGTTCAAGAATTCCAAATTACAGCAATATTACATATTAATTAAAAAAACTTGCTTCGGGTCCCCCCCCCCACACTCATTATGGGAAAGAGAGTATTCAAACTCGTAACTTGTATAGCGTTGTATCATATAAGTTGTTCTTGAATGATTTAAATGAAGTTAGCAATTTTGTTTTAGAACAAAGGAAAAGAAGTAAATTCTCGAGGATTTCCCCCCCCCCCTAAAAATATATGATTACAGAAGTACGTTCATTCATTTACTTAAAAAAAAAAAAAAATCCGTGTTATTATTATTATAATTTATTTTTTTATAACAGGCACTTATTTATTTATTTATTTATTTTTGTGCATGCAGAGAGATAAGATGGAAGTGTTATTTATTTAATATGATCTTTTCAGTAATATATTACAGTGCTAATAAGTTCTTATGTAATAACAGTATTATTTATTTTATTATGTGAAATGACACCCATCTCTAATAAGAATTTCGTTAAAGTGCTAAAACTGGATAATTTCATAAAATATCTCTATATAATAACCTCTAATTTTTATTCAACTGTTTGCAGTTGAAACCACTGAAAATATCGGGAATTGTTATTTAGTTAGAACATTTGGATTTAATTTCAATTTTTAATGGTTGAATTTAAATGCAAAAATATTTAAAAGTACATCAGAATTCAGAATTTGCTTCAGAAAAGCCTTATTTACACTAGTATTGCACAACAATCTATCTCTACTCATTACTCTCCTTTTAAAATCACTTTTTCATTTTGTACATGGCATAGCGGTCTCTCTTTCTATTGTTGAAATTGAAACATAGTTTCACTGATTTGTGTTTCTTAAATCATAATTACAGATGCTTGGTTAAAATTATCAGTGAACAAAAGAAATGGAAAACAAAATTAGGGATAATAAGTTAAGAAAAGAAACCAGTAGTTCTCAAAGAATTAAATTAACTTTCGAAAAAGCTTAAATACTGCTTTGTGCATTTTAGCTAATATCGTAAAGAAACTTTTTTGAAAGGTTAAAACCCTGTATGTAAGTAAGAAAAAACTAAAATTTTCTATTATTATTAATTTTCTGGGTTATATATATTTGTTATTTACAATACTAATGTTTATAAGAAATTATTTCTCTAATAAATAAAAATTGATTCAGAAACTATATTTACATAGTACATCAAAATAAATAAAGGCGGCGGCAACTAATACAATAAAAGAGATGTTCACTGGTTCTATTTACATGCACTTGTAAATATTTAAAGAATTTCATATTTTATAAACCAAGTTATAGAAAAGACAGGATGATCACAAACTTAAATATACCTTTGATATACTTTTTAGCATACTTTTAATTTTAAAGGAATATCCTTCCAGATGCAGCATTAACAAATGTTGTGTTGCATATCACTATGTATTAACAACAACAACAAAAAAAAATTAAAATAATCAACAGAATAATTTCAGATACTTAAACATACATTTTCAGCTTCAGCACTAGGTTTCATTCGAAAACGATCGCGATAAAAAAGTCTCCATTTCTGGTACTCAGCAGTGATGTTAGCCATTCTCCGTTTCCAATAAGTACCTTCGATTACTACAGCCTAATAAACAGATCACAAATAAAAAAAAAATATTAGAAAAATCAAAAAATTCTAAATACCCTGTAAAATATTTAAGGTTTTAAAGGGATAATGTTATGAATCTTGTTTGTAAATTACTGTTGTTATAGAATTGTGGAAATTTTACACATGCACTGAATACACAATTAATATACATTATGTATATTAAAATGTTTGGAAAACTATTTAAATTTCATAAAATTCGAAATTTTATTTCTTGGATTTTAAAATGCTTTCTGCTTTTTTTTATTTTTTTCCTTTGATTATATATTATTAAATTTAACAATATATTTTATATATTTGAGTATTACTTTATAGATTTATTGGTAAGTTAGTTTTTTAAAAAATATTTCTATGTTTTATAATAAACATTCGGAATAAATTTCAGCATTCAAACATATAGGGCCTGGGTTTGATTCCCACCTCTGGTATTTTTCACATAGTTGGTATAAAAATCAGCCTTCCACTCCAGTTTATCAGATGAATTTTCAAGGTTGATGAATAAAGATTCCATATACATACTTTTTAATTAACTTAGAAATGAATCTACAAAATAATATCATATATATATTTAGAATATATTATTAATCTAAGATAGTGTAAAATCAAGACAAAAAATTTAAAATTAGCTGAAATTATTTTTTTAAATGTTGTTTTTTTAATTATTTTTTACAGTGAAACATCAATATTCCGTAAACCTATTAATACGGCAGCACCTATGATCCGGCACTGATGACCTTATTTCCTCTTTCCTTTTTTCCCCTCCACCTGTAAATTGTAGTACTCAATCGGTTACTCGCAGATGACCTTGGAACACCATACTTGCTAACTTATAGATTAACCGTAAAGTTCGTGAATTTTCATTTAATTTTACTGATTGATGGATTGATGTGAATTTTGAAAACAGAAATGCAAGAAACAGCTAATACTGTTGTTGACAAGATACTGATGCCATAGTTTCACCAATACCGAAGTGAAGATCTACGCATTTCGAGAGCAATGATAAGAATGAAGCAAATGAAACTGACTGACATATTTAATACAATGTAGCATTTTGCAAATTCCTGCTCTTATTTGTTATTAAACTAGTTTTAATTTTTTATTATTATTATTATTTGACCAAAAATTAATGATCTGTATTGCTGTTTTATAATTGTTAATTAAAAATTTTTAACTTATTTGAAACATTATTTTAATTATTTGCGTTTTTGATAAGTTATACATTAGGGTAGTATACAATTTTTAAAACTATTTTCTAAAAAATATTTCTTTGGATGATGTGACTGACTGATGATTTTTATACGTTTTCAAAACACCTATAATCAAGAAAAATTGGATATCTTACAACATCTGTTTCCCAGCGATGCCAGATTACCGAGTTTCACTGCCAGGGGTGCAGAAAATGTTCAGAACTCAGAAATTTCCCCCGAACACAATCTAAATTTCCCCCAAAAATAACACAACAACTTATTATATTAGAGGGTTTTTTTTTTTTTTTTCAGTTTGACCTTTTTTGGGATATACGTAATTTTCAAAAGTGAGTTTTTGTTATATTTACATGTTTTGAGGTTCCCTGAATCTAAAAATCATGTTTTTAGTGGTTGGTATGTGTGTGTGTCTGTCTGTGTGTATGTGTGTCTGTGTGTTATCAGCATATCTCAAAAACAAATTATGACACAAAGTTCAAACTTGGTATTCTAAATGTGTATCATATAGGGATGCTACACTACGCTTTTTGTTGAGATCAAGTAAATGGTTCGTGTACAGGGACACCCAAGAGAATGTGTATATATGGAGGAAACTGCAGGTAAGTAGAGTTTAACAACTATAGAGTGCACTAAACCAAATGAAACAAATATATATTTTTTATATGCGTAAAAACATGTTTCTTGTAGAATATGGTATAGAAATCCTTCACTGTTTGTTTACAGGGCTACACAAAAGAACTTTATTGCAGTGTGACAATACTTGAAAATTGATGGAAGTGTATTTCAGGTTGTGCCATTTGTTATTAATATAGGATTATATTTGTGTGCACCATGTGATGTGTACATAACTTTCAGAAGATATACAGGGCTACCAATATTTAAACCATAACGTTCTTTTTTATTTGTTAGTGGAAGTGCCTTACTATAATATACTATATCATATACCATAATTTCACGTGTATAGTCCACGGACTATGTGTGTTTAAACAGCAAATTTTTCCACCTGCGGACTATACAATGGTGCAGGTTATCTGCTAGTTATTCACAGTTCAAATCCTCAAAATCAGAATTAAACAAGCGAATATTACCAACTGCCGACTCTGACAATCAAATGTAAACATAAACAAGAGAATGAGACACAAAGAAAACATCGTATTGTATATCGTATCGATAGCGAACCATGGAGCATGGAGCATAGAGCAAAAGATCCCTATTAAGATAGCATGCTGCTCAATATTCCTGTACTGTTATTTTTTAAACTATGGTAGAAAAATATCGTCAAAGTTTTACTGCTGAGCAATACTAATGACAAACTTTAAGATAGTCTTCCAAAAAATATATTTCCTAGTGCTGAACCTGAATCCCAGACAATCACCAATTAGCCATATAGCGCATTTCTAGTGGGAAAGTAAAACTCACTCAATGACTCAACCATTCAACCAAGAATTTTGATAGTAAACGTAAACATCAATTTTAAAGGTTTCTTTAAAGTATAATTTTTAAAATATGGTTTATTAATAACGAGTAGGTACTTTTTTTGTTTATACTATTTATTTTAATAGCGGGAATGCTTTAATATTTTCATATAAAATTATGTAATAGTGTTTTACTTGCTGTTTTCTTAGTGGTATATTTTTGTCCTGCGGACTATACAGTAGTGCGGACAATCTGATGTTTTAAAAAATAATTTTTACATAAAACTTCATCTGCAGACTATACGATGGTGCGGACTATGTGTGCAAAATTACGGTAATATTTTACCATGTCCAGGAAAGCTGCTCAGGAATTGAAATTTATTCCTCAAACCCATATGGTAAATGTATTTTTTTAAGCTAAATAGTCATCAATTGGTTTCTTGTATATTTACACATTTTGAGGCTTCCTGAATACCGAAGTCAAGTTTTATAGTTTGATCTTTGCCTGTGTCTGTTAGAGTAAATTAAAAACAAATAATTTCAGGAGATCCAAATAATGTATTTTGAAGTAAATACATTTGTTACTAGAAAAGTTTATTCAAGATTGATAGTTTCAAGGAATGATGCGTGTGAAAGTTGTCTGAATAATTTTAAATGATCTTTTGAACTTAATAACATATTTGGATTTTCTTTAAATGTAGGTACAATAATGAAACGGGAGATTGAGGGGGCGGTAGCCCCCCTTACATAGAATTATTTGTCAAATTAAGCTGTTCTGAAGCCTAAGTTGAATTGTTTTAACATAGGTTTACATAACAGTATGCGTTACCTTAACCCTTAATCTCCAATCCATACTTATAGTCTTAAATTTCAGGGTAAGAGAAAATCATGTGAGTGACACACCAGATTATTTTCTTACTTTTTATACTTGATAAAATATTTAAATAGTTACATTTTACAAAAGAATCAGAGTAATTTACATATAAAAAGAATTTATCTTCTCATATTATAATTTACTAGTATATAACCCCGTCAAAACTGACGGAATGTGAAATCAATGAAGGTAGTGAATCAATGAAGGCTTTGCCTACTTCGCTGGTCACTATATTTAAAGGAAACTATTTTCTATATCGCTTAATAAACAAAAAAAAATATATCATGAAATTGTTCAAAAGCCTGCTTCCTGTTCCCGCTGCCTTCGGCAGTATCTTCCCATATTATAATTTATTATTATTATTAAAAATAAAAGATATCATGAGATTTAATAAACATGCAAATACTACAATACTAAAACCATATTAATAAAACAAATAATGATAACTTATACAAACACATATATTACCTCTGGTTTCATGTGAGTGTCTCCATCTAATGGAGTTGCAAATTGGCATAGCTTGTCTGTTTTTATCTTCATTACAACTAGAAAAACAAAAATTTACACAAATTATTCAAAAGTAAAAATCAGTTTCAAGCACATAATAAATCAGTCAGCATGCTGTACATTGTAAATATTTGTATCTTTGGCCAAATATGAATTAAATATATTTAGATGGTAAAATTAAGGCTGCCAAATTAATCGTAACATAAACAAAAATTGACCAGGCCAAGAATCAAACTTGAGTCTTTGACACTTATAGATGATATGTACACACAAATAAATAAATAAATAAAAGATAAAGGTATTTAAAAAAGTTAAAAGACGTTCAATGTGATATATGGCTCCCTCAAACAACAGACTTGCACATATGTTTTTCATGTACATGATGAGGTTTTAGAAAACACTTTGTGGAAATTCTGATTCAATGCTGAACAACTACAATTTCTAAGCCCTGGATAGCCGAAAGAGATCACATAGGAAAACTCATTATAACATCAACTGGACTTTCACTGATCTAATGGGTTCTTCCCACCTGAGGTCAGAGGTCACATGATAGATGAAAAACAAATAGCAGACAAAGTCTTGTATATCTATAGCGATTGTTGAAATAACACATTTTCTATTCTTATTTTTGATCAATTGTATTTAATCTGTGTTATTTTTTTTATATACATCGTCATTTTTAATTCATTTTATATCATTATTCATCATCTTTTGTTTGCTGTATATATTTACAATCATCATTTAGTTTATATTTGTTATTGATGTTCATGAAGAACATGTTAAATACTCTGATTTTTGGTATTTAAATCATTGACAGTGCAACATCGTATGGCGTAAATCCATTTAGACCAGTAACTAAGTTAATTAACTTGTAGTAACACCTTTATGCAATTAAATTAAATGAAAACATTTTAAAATTTGAAATTATAATCCATAAACATTCCACAAGAACAAGCTATTATTTATTGCTAGATCAGTTAATGTAATAGTTACACTAGAACATAGAAAAATCGATTCTTACAGTTGAAAATAAATAAACACATAAAGTGTTTTTTTTATTAAATTTACAAATACAACTATTCTACTGTTTACAAATGCACAATAACACTTTTATTTTATTTTATATTAAATATTAACACTTTTGTTCTTAACAACAATATTTAACTGGATTCGATTCTTTGTTTTCCTCTATCACATGATTGAGCAGACGACGCTGGGAAGAGTCCATTGCTATGCATAGTCAAATGCGGATTTGAATTAAAAGAGCTTGCTGTCTCCTTTTGATGCTGTGTTGCTTTTGTTTCAAATAATATTAAGTTCTCACAAGTAAAATTTCATGAAGTTTAGCACTGTCATGCATTAAAAGAAAGATATGTCTGTAAAACAAGATACAATATAATAACTGTTTTTTTTTTTTTTTTAACTAAAGGCTTTTGGTTATTATTTCACCCTTAAAACCATAGTTGGTGTTTATATGTATTTTATGGAGTTTGCTTAGTTAGGTTCTTATTACTCATCATTTAACACCATTTTTTTTTTAACTACCATTTATAAAATGGCATCAATGAAATGCTATTTTTTCAAAGGATCAAGCCTGATCAAATTAGAAATATGTAAGCACTTACGAAAACATTTATAATAGGAAATACAGTGGAGATCAAAGGATCCAGAATGGTTGAGACAAGATTATTTTGGATAACTGGTTGTTCAATGAAACAACCCCCATTAATTAACCCTTTCACTACCAATATAAACTGCCTTTGGGACCAGTGCTGCCAGATTGAGGGAATTCTTTGTATATGATATCTACCACTAAATTTTAAATGCCTAATAACTTCGAAGACTTCTTTGTTAGATGTTTTCGGAATGATTATACAACCGTTGCAATTAAAATTTATTGGTGGATATTCAATAAAAAAAATACCTCAATCTGGCAGCATTGCTTGGGACGTATATGTCCCAGTGGTAGTGAAAGGGTTAAACTTGCAGGTTGTGTATGGTTTCAATTTAAAATAAATATTTTAAATATTATAAATCTGCTAAGAAATTTCATTTAAAGATAATTTATTTATTCATTTTAAATCATGTTTCCATAAAACTATTTATAAAAATATTCCATGTAATTTCCTATTTAAAAAAAAAAAAAAAAAAAAAAAAAAAAAATTGTTCTGATAAATGCAAAAGTAAAAACATTAAACATAATTATTTTCAGGCAAAACTTTATGGTTATTCTACACATCTCGTAAATTCTATATTTAAATCATATTTTTAATACATTCTTATCTTTGTTAAGGTGTTTATATAAATATTTTAAAATTATTTTCATTTAATATATTTTTATGATTTTTTTTTTTTTTTTTCTTTTCTTCTTCTTTAATATTTACATTACATAAACTATTTTTTTTCTCTTCTTCATTAATAATTACAATTTGTTAATTCTACAATATCTATTTTGAAACTAGTAAATTAAGTTTTTTGTAGTAAAGTTTTTTTTTTTTTTTTTTTTTTTTTTTTTTTAAATATCCTTCATATTAACCTTTAGGTTGGAGCCTTTACAGTAAATGTTTGGTTTTACAATAGGATTTCAAAAAACGTCCCTTTGTTTAGATTTACCTCAGCATAACAATTATCAAAAACATATAATAATAATAATAATAATAGGTCATTATCATTTTTCTATGTCTTATTCATAAAGTTAAGTTTTATTTATTTTGTTTTTAAAATTATTTGGATTAATTTGTTATGAATCTCCCACAGAACAAAATTACTCAATCCATTACTTGATTTTTACACAACCTAATAAATACGAATTCATCCTATTTTATGTTGCAAAACTTGTAATTTTTTGTCCATTTAAATTATAAACATTGAGAATTTAATTCCATTTTAATTCTTTTTAAAAGTTAAATTTTTAATGCTTATTTATGAAATTTAGTATTATTAATTATATTTCATTTTTTAATTTAAGGATATTTATTTAAGTTTCAACATCTAATTGCAAGATTAACCGTATTTAGCCTCATACCTTCATGACAGTCATGCATTCATTAACAGCTGAAGTTTATTATGTAAGAAATATTTGAGTTTTATTATCTTCTTATTTTTTTTTAGCTGACTTTATAGAGAGATGGATTTTTAATATGTCTGTTAGAATTTTCCTTTTTACAATCTTGTATTTGTAGTAATCAACACGTCTATACAGGTGTCAGTTGGGCTAAGGGCACTGTAAATTTTTGGCAAATGCATAGAGTACAACAAAAATTACACCTATATTTGCATACAACATTCAATCACAGCCTTGAAAAAGTATTGTATGTTGTATGCCATTATTATAATTATTATTAATAATTTTTTAAAAAAATTTCCTGATCTTCATGTGATACATCATTTTCTCTCGTACAATGTTTGAAAAGGTATTCATATGATACATACATATATCTACCAAAAAAAAAAAAAATAAGTAAGTAAAATTTGGCAGCAAGCTCTTATGGGAATTCTTTCATTTACCGATGCCTTGCCTTGGAAGAATGAACGAGAGCCAAAAGTAAGTAGGATTTTCTTCTTGAGTTAAATTGCAAAGAATAAGTGTGTGTTTCAGTCTTTTTTCTTTCTTTCACACGTAGAACGGGCTTTAGATTAAATATATTATGCATCTGTGAACAAAAGTAAATGCTGTGCTGGGAAATTTATATGAAACTTTCGCAAAAATGCTTTTGAATATAACTACCTAAGATCTTTTCTTTTTTCTTTGAAAAGAAAATAATAATAAATTTAATATATATATAATAATAATAAAAAAGTAATAAAAATAATATACAAGTATATATAACCTAACCTAATATATTATCACAGTTTCTTGTCACAAAATTTATGTTATGATTATGATATATATGCATATATATATTTTTTTGTTTTTCGTTTAAACATAATCTTTAGTACAAATTCACATTCGAATGAATCGTTTAGTTTGTTAAGCTATGTTTAAGTTTGCTACGTTTTTTAAGTCATCGGTTTTAAGCTATGTGAATTTTTATAAAAAGGACTGCGTTGGGGTTGTCTGTCTAAAGTCTTTTTTTGTTTCACGTTAAAGTTCATTAGACCGAGATTTATGATGTGAAGTGAATTTCAAATCATTATAGACATGCCTGATCTAGGATTCGATTCCGGCAAATGATAAATGAGATCAAGAAAGCTAATCGCTCAGAAGAATGTTAAAGGGATAAAATGGATTTCGGTTGGGAGTGTAGCTCTGCGGTCATTTTTTTTACATTAAGGCTCATTAAACAGGGGCTTACAGATTAAAATGGATTCTGAATAAACGAATAAAAAAAAAAAAATTGATTTTAATGAAATCTGGCAAAAGCAGAATTTAGTTTAGGACGGAGGACTATTAGGTTTTTTTTTTTTTTTTTCAAATTATAACATCACTTTCAAATTATTCAATTATATTTTCGATAAATGTCCAACTATCGAAAAATGATTTCGACAAATGTCCAATTATCGAAAAATGACGCCACAAAAACTCCAGATTGAGACTCAGTCCTCAGTCCTAATAAAACATGAAAAATTGATAAAAATAAATGTGAAATATAACTCACATTGCATATGCCATGCTCTCCATATCATATTGTTTAAACGAATTTTCTCTTTTAAACGCAATTTCAAACCTTTGAATTGCTTCCATCTTGGAGAGGTTAATTTTCCACTATAAATAGAAAATATAAAGAATAAGAATAATGATTTAAAAGTAAGCCGTTTAAAGTAGTAAATCTCAAATTTTCAAATCATTGGCCACATCAGCAATGCATACATTTATATTTTAAAATTACTTATTTAGAATATTAAAAATTAGTAGAATATTAAAAAGTCATATATTCACAATATTTTCATATTTTTACTTTAATATTTTGCTTACTTTAATTTTAATATTTTTACTTTAATATTTTTCATATTATACTTTAAAATATCTTTTGAATCATGTATTAAAAATAATTTAATCATAATTAGAATTTGAAATATTGAAACTTTAAAATATTACAGCATCATCTGGCGGTAGAATTTTCTGTAATTTACTGTTCCATTCCAAATCAACAAAGCTTTCAAATGATGTATTACTTATGAAATTATTTTAATTAGTAAATGAGATACAAAAGAAAACCTAATCAGGACATCTCAAAACGTGTAAATCGGGTGAAATCTCGAATTTCACTTTCGATAATATAAAAGTACTTTAAAATATCTTTTGAATGATCTATTAAAACTAATTAAATCATAATTAGAATTTGAAACATTGAAATTTTAAAATACTACAGTGTCATCTGGCGGTAGAAATTTCTGTAATCAACTGTTCCATTCCAAATCAACAAAGCTTTCAAATTATGTATTACTTATGAAATTATTTTAATTAGTAGCTGAGATACAAAAGAAAACCGATTCAGGACACCTGAAAACGTGTAAATCTGGTGAAATCTCAAACTTCACTTTCGATAACATAAAAGTACTTTAAAATATCTTCCTATTGACGTATTAAAAATAATTTAATGATAATTACAATTTGAAATGCGCATATTAGAATAAATTTGCAATTAAAATGTAAATTTTTTGCTAATCAGGACATCTCATAATGCATAAATCGGGTGAAATTTCGAATTCCACTTTCGATAATATAAAAGTCCTTTAAAATATCTTTCGAATGATGTATTAAAAATAATTTAATCATAATTAAAATTTGAAATATTGAAATTTCAAAATATTACAGCGCCATCTGGCGGTAGAAATTTCTGTAATCTACTGTTCGATTCCAAATCAACAAAGCTTTCAAATGATGTATTACTTATGAAATTATTTTAATTAGTAGCTGAGATACAAAAGAAAACCAATTCAGGAGACATCAAAATGTGTAAATTGGGTGAAATCTCGAATTCCACTTTTAAAAATAATTTAATCAGAATCAGAATTTGAAATACACGTATTAGAATAAAATTTTATTTGCAATTAAAATGTAAATTTTTTGTTCATTCTCCGAAATTGATGAAATTTGAACTGCAACTTTGTGTTGTGATGTTCAGGCAGTACAGTAACTGTTGAAGAATTTGAAGAAAAATTGAAGAATTTTGAAATTTGCAATTTTTAATCCCAGTACCCAAAACATATGACCTCATTCATAAGCAGATGTTTTTTCTTTCTGCTACACTGCCCAGACAGTTGTCTGCGAATTTTCCACTTTTTCAGTAAGAATGTCTCTTTTTAAGCAATTAGCTGTGAATTCTCAGTCATTGAGATTGCTTTTTGATTCGACATTTTAATTAATATCTCTACAACAAATTAAAATTTTTAAATTCTGTTTTTAGGAGCCCTTCGGAAACGCTCCTGAGCATCCGTATGACAATTCTTGTACTTCTGCATTCAATAGGGTCTGAACTTAGAGAAGAAGAGACATATAGACAGACAAACCTTTCCTTTTATTATTATAGAAGACAGGGTTCGCGCTAGAGCGCGGGGGGCGGGAATCGCGCAATAATTAAAAAAAATTTAATATGCGCGCTTTTCCCGCACTTATTTTCCCGCGATTTTTTTCTTTTTCTTTTTTTTTTTACATATAATTCGCGGAACTTCGCAAATTTATTTTTTTCGTCTTTAAAAAAGTCGCGGATATCGTTCGCTTAAACAAAAAAAAAAAAAAAAAAGGGGGGGGGGGGGTACAATCGGCGATCAAATATTCTAAAAAAGCATCTGATTCCCAACTTTTGCCCATCCACAACATAAATGTCAATATCCATTTCAAACTAGCTTTATGAGATTCTAGAACCTGTAAAGAAATAGTATTGTTAAATATTTCTTGCTCATTTAATTATTTTTTGCACACCTCTCCCTTTATTTAACTCCATCTAGCGATCAGCAATCAAATGTTCTGCAGAAGACGTGTTTCCCAATCTTTACCCATCTGAAACATAAATTATATGTATAATATTCATTTTAAAATTGCTTTATTAGATTCTAGAAGTAGAATTGGAATTATTTTTTTTTTTATTCCCCCCCCCCTCCCTTCCCCATCTCCGGATAGTGATAAATGATCAATTCTAGAAACAATAAAGCAATAGTTGTGCTTAATATTTTTGACGTATGTAATATTTTTTTTACCTTTATTGCTGAACTTAATGAATCTATTTATTTTTTCTCAATTAAATTAAATCTTTATTGCCTATATCAAACTTGTAAACATGGGGGAAATGAAGAATAAATTTTTCTGGTGGGAAAATTTTTTCAGAATCAATTTATGAAAATTAATACTCAGCTGGTTTTATGCATGTTTGAAACTAATAATTAGCTACTGCTACTTTTATATGAATGATTAATGTGCACAATGCATAAAAATCATATTCTATATTTATTAGAAAAATATTTTTTCTTTTGGTGTGAAATTTGAATAAGGTTTTATGTGGATATAAAAGTTATTGCCGGTATATTGAAGAATTTTTTTTTTTTTTTTTTTTTTTACATTAATGAAAAAATCCTGACAATGCTTAATGTAGTTATTTATTTATTTTTTTTTTTAAGTATTTCAAAGTTGGTGTTAATGGGTTGAGCATATAAAAAAAAATCAGAGTGATATCGTTCACTAAATACAAAGTTAATTTTAACACAAAGCAGATGAACTTCTTATCATTAAAAAGATAGTAAGAAATCTCACTTGCAATCTTAGTATTATTCAAGGTTATTCTGTTGATAACTGATGTTGAAAATGAATTTTATCTTTTCCTTATCTCTTCCTTCTCGTATTAAAACTAAAAACACATTGAAAAAAGTTTATTTTATTAAAACAAAACTTATCACTTCAGACCAGACAATGTTTTCTGACTGAGGACATTTAAATCAGTATTTAATAAAGAAGCATCACAAAACTGGCGTTGTAAAAATTATTACTTACAAACTTTGAATAAACACCATAAAATGCAATAAACTCGCAACAATTGTTTCGGGTCGAAAAAACCACGACCCTTCATCAGGCGAACAAAGTAAGCACGAGTGCTGCAATCAAAGCGGCAACGCACTTTGATTGCTTTGATTGCAGCACTCGTGCTTACTTTGTTCGCCTGATGAAGGGTCGTGGTTTTTTCGACCCGAAACAATTGTTGCGAGTTTATTGCATTTTATGGTGTTTATTCAAAGTTTGTAAGTAATAATTTAAATCAGTAGTTTTCGAAGTGTGTGCCAAAGCGCACTAGTGCACTCTAGAAAAATTCTAAATGTATCTTTGTGCTACGGTATTCCAGGGAAATACGTGTCCAGATATTAAAATACAATTATTCTGTTATATATCATTTCTATACGGGTATAATACTGCTCTTTTAGTCAACATATCATTAGTATGTTAATTAACAAGGTTTTTCTTGCGAAAATGAGGCATTTGTTCTCATAGTGTAGTGTACATCACTTATTTTTAAAAAGTTAAAAGTAAATACACCCAAATAAATAAAACTTATTTTCAATGCCATATTTGTGTGAATTAAGATTTTCTATCTTCAAAACATCTAACTGAAACTAGTATGTTGTGGTCACCACAAGACTTTCTTCTATATTTTCTTATACAAATTCACTCAGTAACAATATTTAAAAAAACTTTTTTGTTGTTGTTGTTAAAAGTAAAAAAAAATCCATAACTTTGTTTTAAATTATCACAGATTTATAGCTCAATCATTCGTTTTAAAGGTATTGACGAGACCTTTCCAAAGATACCCATCTTGAAAATTTACAACCCCCCCCCCCCCCCAGGGAGGAACCGATGCCTCCACATGTACAATTTTTTTTCTGGTTAACTACTACTATTATCAATAATTCATATTAATTTTACAATCACGAGTTTAAAATAACTCATTATATACGCTTATACGAAATTTTGTCCTATAATGCCATGTTCAAAATTTAGAAAAAAATGTGATCACAGCGCCACCTGTTGAGCGATTGACCACCCAAATGTAATCAGCACCAGTTTATGTCAAGGACCAACTAAATACCAAGTTTGGTTAAATTCCGTTATTTTTTTGTTAAAAGTAAAAAAAAAAAAAAAAAAAAAAAAAAAATCGAAAACTTTGTTTTAAATTATCACAGATTTATAGTTCAACCATTCCTGTAAAAGGTATTGACGAGACCTTTCGAAAGATACCCATCTTGAAACTTTACTCCCCGGAACCGATGCCCCCACTTGCAAATTTTTTTTTTTTTTTTTTTTTCTAGTTAGCTACTACTATTATCAATAATTCATATTAATTTTACAATCACGAGTTTAAAATAACTCTCATTATGCACATTTATACGAAATTTTGTCCTATACTGCCATGTTAAAAGTTTACAAAAAATGCGATCACAGCGCCACCTGTTGAGCGATTGATCCCCAAATCTAACAGCACCTGTTTATGTCAGGGTGCAACTAAATACCAAGTTTGGTTAAATTTCATTCATTGGTTCGTGAGCTACAGTGTCCACAAAAATCGTGATACAGACAGACATACATTTTTTTAAAAACTATCAATTCGTGTTCTGGACATCTCAAAATGTGTAAATCCATCAAAAAACGGAAGTCGAAAATTTTCGCGAATCCAATACTTTCTCTATATTACATATAGAAGAAAGTAAGAAAGAGAAAAAAATTTAAGTAGGTTCTATTAATTTTTTTTTTTTTTTTTGTTTCCTTAAATAACTGTAGAAGTTTTAGCATTTTAAAGATCATGAATTCATGAAAAAAAGGCAATTTAAAGATTTCAAATCTGTAAAAAAACATATCAAAAATCATGCCTGAGTAGCTGAACCTCGAAAATCCGGACATTTTTCCGATTTCAGTTTCCCTATTAAAATAAGTTTTTACTGTACCTTATTTCTACATTTCTTGTGGAATGCAGTTTAAAATTATTTTAATTGAACACAGAATACATAAATATAGTCAAAATTCATAATCTTACATATTTTTATACTAGTTGATTGTTAATTAAATAATCTGGTGTGCCACTCACACGACTTTCTCTTACCTGAAATTTAATAGCATAAATACAGGTTGGAGATAAAGGTAAGATAACGAGTACTGTTATGTAAACCTATGCTAAACAATTCAAATTAGGCTTCGGAAGAGTTTTATTTGACAGGGATGAGATTAGCAAAAAGACAAAAAAGCTGAAACTGTACACAAAGGAAATGAAATACTAGAACTTTTATGACAAAATCTATTATATTAGTGTAATAAATAAGTTTTTTAATCTTCATTAAGCATTCATTCAAGTTTAGATTAGCTGATGTAACAAATGCACATCAAATTCACAAAAAAAAGTTGAGAAAACTGCAAAAAAGCTGAAAAGCAAAATTTACAAAAAAGCTTAAATCAGCTGAAAAATCTCATCCCTCATTTGATAATTAGTTCTGTGTGAGGGTGGGGGGGGCACAGCCCCCCCCCCTCAATTCCCCGTTTCATTAATGCACCTATATTTATATAGAGTTTAAATCTATTATTAAAATTGAAAGTTCACTTAAAACAATACAGACAACTTTCACATGCAACATTCCTTGAGAGTTATCAGTCTTGATCAAACTTTTCCAGCAACAAACTTATATTAAATTCAAAATACAACTTTTGGATCTCTTAAATTATTCGTTTTTTAGTTACTCTAAGAGACACAGACAAAAATCAAATGTTAAAAAACTTGACTTCGGTAATCAGAAAGCCTCAAAACGTGTAAATACGCAAAAAACCAGCGATGAATATTTAGCTTAAAAACATACATTATTTACGATATGTCTATGAGGAATTCATTTCAATTTCTGACCAGCTTTCCTGGAAATGGTAAAATATTATAGTACATCACTTCCACTAACAGTAAAAAAGAATGTTATCGCTTAAACATTTGCAGACCTGCATATCATTTGAAGATTATGTACAGACCACATGGTGCACCTAAATATAATCCTATAGTAATAATACACGGCATAACCTGAAATAAACTGGTATTAATTTTCAGCTATTGTCGCACTATATTCTAGTTCTTTTGTGTAGCCCTGTAAATGAACAGTGGATGATTTCCCTACCATATTCTACATGAGACATGTTTTTACACATATAAAAAAATATATTCATTTCATTTGGATTAGTGCAGTCTATAGATGTTAAACTCGATACTTACCTGCATTTTCCCCGATAGACGTAATGTATTTGAATTCTCTTGGGTGTCCTTGTACACAAACCATTTGCTTCATCTCAACGAAAAGCTTAGTGTGGCATCCCTATATCATGCACATTTAGAATACCAAGTTTGGACTTTCTGCTACTATTTGGTCTTCAGATATGCTGATAACAGACACACACAGACCATTCACTAAAAACATGATTTTTGGATTCAGGGAACCTCAAAACGTGTAAATATAACAAAAACTAATGTTCGAAAATTTGACCCTAAACTAATAACCAATACTTTCTTATACCTTATGGGTAAGAGAAAGTAAATATTTATTATTTTTTTATCAATTTATTTATTTTTAGAAACAGGTAAGTAAAAAAAAAAAAAATGGATTAAAAACAAAAACAATATATATATATATATATATATATATATTATATATATATATCCCATTAGAGTAAAACATCTTTAAATTGCTGAATTTTTTTTAAAAATCAACATAAAAATTACTTCGTTTCTATAGTTATATTTGAGTATTTCTTTTAATGAATGAATAGTTTATTAGCAGTTTTTTAGCAAGCATTATCAGTTATCTATAACATTTCAGTTTTTATATTTTAATTCTAAATTAAATCTATTATATTTCTATTTTATAATTTAATTCGTCAATTCGGTCGTCGTTTATTTTCATTAACATAAAAATTGTATTTTGTATATTATTATAATATCATAAAAAATTAGTTTTTAATAAATCTCAAAAATTCGAAAATCCGGAATCGCCGCGGTCCCACCGTATTTTATTGAATAAACCTAATATTAGTTCAATTTATAAATATTAAATAGAAATATAAGCTTTCATATGAAATATTCAATAGTCCCTTTAAGGTGAATGACAAATTACTAATATATTTTATTAAAAAAAGTGTTTTATCTCTTACTTTAATATGTATACTTTTAAGGCTGTTTTCTTTAGAAATCAGCCCTAACTGACCTAGGAAATTTTGCAATCATTTAGTTTATGTATATATATACATAATAGAAGATTTGTCATAACAATAAGTTTTGAAACACTGAATCAAAATTGGACAATGGGCTTGTCTTAGAAATATCTGGATGAGTTCGCCGGCCACCTCGATCTATCATCTGAAATTTTCAAACTCACTAAAAGAAAAAAAAAAGTATTTATTGGATTTTTTTTTTTTTTTCCCCTTTTCCCAGTGTGACCCACACTGTCAAAATCAAATTCTAACAATAAAATTGTATGTCAATTTCATACAAAATCACCAGTTTTATTTTTTATGAAAATAAAAATTTCATTGTAATTAGAGATGGACTGGATATCCGAAAAATATTCGGAATCCGGCATATCCGAAATACCGTCGGATATCCGGATCAAAAACCACCGGGTATCTGGTTAATATGCAGGATATCCGGCTTCTGAATATTTGTTTTTTCTTTCATTGAGATATGGTGGAAAATGCAAGAAACAACTTTTTACCATAATAGAAGATTCTCTCTTTGGGGGGTAAACTTCAAAAAAAAAAAAAAAAAATCTGGCATGAAACAACCACACGACTTTTATTACCCACTATCACACGTATTATAATGCATTTTTAAGAGATAATGTGATCAGAACATAAAAGTGACCTGAAGAAGTAGAAACCTAAAATTTTTCGGGTAAAAGAAACTTATAAAGACATATAAAACGAAGCTTACATATAGCAAGGTAAAAAATAAGAGAAAATTCATCTGTACATCAGACCTGTCTTAATTCTGAAGTTTTGTAGTTCTATCTTTATTAGTTTCGGAGATATGATAGCCAGAAGATTCCACACATACATACACACACTGACCAATTGCCAAAAACCACATTTTTAGACTCAGGGGACCTTAAAACGTGTAAACAGGGTTGGCAGGTTTTTGACACGTGACAGTTTTTGACAGTTTAAACCATGGTTAAAACCACCATGTCAAAAACCTCTTAATCAAAAATGTCAAAAACCTATATTTATAATTTAATTGCCATATAAAAACTTAGTTTAATAAAATATAAGTAGTTTATAAAAATTTTTTGAAAAGTAAATAGATTAATGTTCTTTAAAAAACACATTGTTACAACATTTTGATTAATGCAAAAAACAAAACTTTAGGCTTTTAAATATAGTTGTATTAAATAAGATATTATTTATAAGTATGTTTTAAAAGGTAAACATATTAATGTTTTTGGAGAAACATTATAACATTTTGAATAATATAAAAACAAAACTTTAGGCTTCTAAAAATTTATTATTTATAAATCATTGATAGATCATTTTGATTGACAGATCATTTTATTTGCAATACAACATTGTATACTTCAATTTTTTAGTATTGTGCTTTTAGTATTATGTATTTAACCAGTAAAATAAAAATACATAGTCTAATATTTTGTATTTAAATATTTTCAGAAAAATATAACTTTTTTTTTTTTTTTTTTAATGACTGCTGATATTGCAAGTTTTTAAGAAAAAGCAATATTTCTGAATGTTAAACAAGCTTGAATTGCTTCTGAAATTCTTATAATTACTGTGAGACAAGGGAAATATCAATGCTTTCTGGACATGTATAAATTGTAATAAATTTAATATTTACTTGTATAAATTTTTAAAAAAATTATTAGTCTAAGCTGTAGAGCCCACCAGGGGCTAAGCGGTTCTATGCTCAAAGCTGGTAGACATGAGGTGCCATGTTTGATCCCAGTGTACACTCGTCGACCTAGCCATTAAGAGTTTTTTGTGGTTTTCTCCACCCAAAACTTGTCTAAATACGGGCTAGGTCCCTTTAGAAAGACCCCTACGGAGGACACTCTCCCTTAGGTCTAAGACACTAGAGTAGTAAATCAGCCTTACTCCAAAATGCCAAACACCAATAGTCCAAAGCTATGAACATGTACAAATATTTATACAATCAATAATAATAATAAATAGATAAAAATTTATTAAATGATTAGTGTAATAAATATAGATTATAAATATCATTATTTTCAAATTCATATTAATTTACTGCCCACGTATGTTTTACTTAAAGAAAAAAAAAATTCCAGTATTCTTGTGTTTTCATGGCTTATGTGAAAATTCATAAGTATCTTTGGAATTTTTAGAATTTCATATATATTAATATAAATAAACATACAAAATATATCTATCTATTCATACTTTGTATATATTTCTTAGGTTATAAACCAGTATATTTATCTAAATTTTTATAAATTATCTACAAATTGTTTTCAGATTTGTTAATTTATAAACAGCATAATATTTAGATATTTACTTGTATATGGTAAATATTACTAAATCCTTTTTCTAACCAGATTCTAGCTCTTTTATAGAGTTTTTATTTTGACAATACAGGTTTTTGACGGTTTAAACCCTTGTCATGTCAAAAACCCAACCCTGCGTGTAAATCAGGTGAAATCTCGATATCGAATTTTTGGACCAAAAACAATACTTCCATTACCCTATGGTAGTACGTTAATGGAAGTAAAATAGCTTTTTAAATCACGGCACTAAAGAAATATTCTCAGAAAATTCCAAATCTGCATCTCCATTAGTTTGACCAGGCATTGCTGAGTGTGTAAGCAAGTCAGGAGATCAGCCTTTATAGATGTAGATTCCTGCGATTCATTTCTTTTTTAAAAAATCTGGTGTGTCACCCACACGACTTTCTTTTCTCTTACCCTGAAATTTAATACTATAAATACAAGTTGGAGATTAAGAGGTAAGATAACGAGTACTATCATGTAAACCTATGTTAAACAATTCAAATTAGGCTTCGGAAGTGTTTTATATGATAATTAGTTCTGTGTAACGGGAGCTACCGCCCCCCCCCAACCCCCTATTTCATTAATGCACCTGCATTTATATAGAATTTAATTCTGTTATTAAAATTTAAAGTTTACTTAAGAATATACAGACAATTTTCACACACAACATTCCTTGAAACGTATCAATCTTGATAAAACTTTTCCAGCAACAAACTTATATTAACTTCAAAATACAACATTTGGATCTCGTAAATTTATTCGTTTTTAAGTCACTCTAAAAGACACAGACAAAGATCAAACGTTTAAAAACTTGACTATGGTAATCAGGAAGCCTCAAAATGTGTAAAGATACAAAAAACAAGTGATGAATATTTAGCTTAAAACATACATTATTTACCATATCTCTATGAAGAATTTAGTTCAATTCCCGAACAGCTTTCCTAGAAATGGTAAAATATTATTAGTAAAGCAAATCCATTAACCACAAATAACTAGTGTGTTGTGGCCACCACATGACTTTCTTCTATATTTTCCAATACAAATTCACTCAGTAAAAATAATTTATTAAAATTAATTAAAAAAATTATCTCCCATGATAATGCAGACGATTTCCATATAAGAGAAGTAGTATAAGACTAAATATCCAAAAAAAGTTGAATTTATTCTCTACTTTTTTTTTTTTTGTTAAAAAATGAAAAATATCTATAACTTTTAAGGTCTTTTAAATATCTATATTTTAAATTATCGCAGATCGATGGTTCAACCATTCGTTTTAAGGGTATTGGCGAGCTCTTTTGAAAGATACCCATCATGAAAATTTACTCCCCTAGAGGGGGGGACTCTCCCCTCAGGGGGGAGGCAAGGCTCCTACATGCACAATTTTTTTTTTCTCCCAGTTGACTATCTCTATTACAAAAATATATATTCGTTTCATTTAGTTTAGTGCAGTCTATAGATGTTAAACTCTGCTTATCTGCAATTTCCCCCATAGACGTAATGTATTTGAATACTTTTGAGTGTCCCTGCACACGAACCACTTGCTTCATTTCAACGAAAAGCTTAGTGTAGCATCCCTATATGATACACATTTAGAATACCGAGTTTGGAATTTCTGCTACTATTTGATCTTGAGATATGCTGATAACAGACACACAGACAGACACACACACACACACACAGACCATTCGCTAAAAACATGATTTTTGTATTCAGGGGACCTCAGAACATATAAATATAACAAAAACTCACTTTCAAAAATTTGACCCAAAAACAATACTTTCTCTACCATATATATGGGTAAGAGAAAGTATTGTTTTTAGCTCAAATTTTTTAAAGTGAGTTTTTGTTATATTTACATGTTTTGGGGTTCCCTGAATCCGAAAATCATGTTTTAGCAGTTTGTCTGTGTGTGTGTGTGTCTGTTAACAACATATCTCAAGAACAAATGGTAGCAGAAAGTCCAAACTTGGTATTCTAAATGTGTATGATATAGGGATGCTACATTAAGCTTTTCGTTGAGATGAAGCAAACGGTTCGTGTACAGGGACACTCAAGAGAATTCAAATACGTCTATGGGGGAAATTGCAGGTAAATAGAGTTTAACAGATATTTTTTGCATGCATAAAAACATGTCTCTCATAGAATAGGGTTGGGAAATCATTCACTGTTCATTTACAGGGCCACACAAAAGAACTAGGTTACAGTGCGACAATAGCTGAAAATTGATGGAAGTTTATTTCAGGTTGTGCCGTGTGTCATTACTGTAGGATTATATTTAGGTGCACCATGTGGTCTGTACATAATCTTCAAAAGATATACAGGGCTGCAATTATTTAAGCGATAACATTCTTTTTTATTGTTAGCGGAAGTGCTTTACTATAATATTTCATCATGTCTTGGAAAGGAAATGAATTCCTCATAGAGATACGGTAAATAATATGTTTTAAAGCTAAATATTCATCGCTTGTTTTTTGTTTGAGGCTTCCTGATTACCAAAGTCAAATGTTTAACATTTGATCCTTGTCTGTGTCTCTTAGAGTAACTTAAAAAAGAATAATTTCAGGAGATCCAAAAGTTGTATTTTCAAGTTAATATAAGTTTGTTGCTGGAAAAGTTTGATCAAAACGGATATTTTTGAAGGAATGTTGTGTGTGAAAGTTGTCTGAAAAATTTTAAGTGAACTTTTAATTTTAATAAAAGATTTAAATTGTATATAAATGTAGGTGCATTAATAAAACGGTGGGTTGAGGGGGGTGGTAGCCTCCTCACACAGAACTAATTATCATATAAACTCTTTCAAAGCTTAATTTGAATTGTTTTAAAGTAGGTTTATATATCAGTTCTCGTTATCTTACCTCTTAATCTCTAACCAATATTTATAGTATTAAATTTCAGGGTAAGAGAAAGTTGT
The DNA here is from genome assembly GCA_963930645.1 of Salticus scenicus. Taxonomy (NCBI): domain Eukaryota; kingdom Metazoa; phylum Arthropoda; class Arachnida; order Araneae; family Salticidae; genus Salticus; species Salticus scenicus. The sequence continues at coordinate 381,440,519 of OZ005649.1, forward strand.
GTGAGTGACACACCAGATTATTTTTAAATAAGTTTTCTCAATTATATGCATAGCAAGGCAGACAAATCATGTAGTTCAGACAACATTGCACATTATATTCTACTAACCTAACTATTAAAAGTGACACATAAGCATAAGAATTGATATTAAAAAATAAAATAAATTATTATGGTTTATTATTCCAATGGTATTTACATTTTTACTTTTTCTTATTCATATATATAGTAGAGAAAAAGTATTGTTTTGGGGTCAAATTTTCGAAATTGAGGTTTTGAGGTTCCATGTTTTGAGGTCCCCTGTATCTGAAAAACAGGTTTTTAGCAATTGGTACGTGTGTGTGTATTTGTATGTGTATGTTATCAGCATATCTCAAGAACAAATACCAGCAGGAAGTCCAAATTCAGTATTCTAAATCTGTATCATCTGCTATATTAAACTTTTCGTTGAGATTATGCAAATGGTTTGTGTACAGGGACATCCAAGAGAATTCAAATACATTATGTCTATGGGGAATTTTCTGGCAGGTACAGTGTGATATCTATAGACTGCACTAACCAAATGAAATGAATATATAATTTTTATAGGCATAAAAGCATGTTTCATGTAGAATATGGTATGAAAATTATTCCCTGTTCATTTACAGGGCTACACAAAAGAACTAGAATATAGTGGGATAATACTTGGAAATTCATGGAAGTAAGCATTTCAAGCTGTACTATATGTTATTAATATAGGATTATACCTTAAATGCACAGTGTGGTTTTTGTACATAATTTTTTGAAGATTACAGGTCTGTCAATAGTTAATCGAAAACATTCTTTTTTATTCAATGTAACTAGTGAAAGTGCTTTACTATAATATTTTACCATGATCAGGAAAACTGCACTGAAATTAAATTTAATTCCTCCTACCCATGCAGTAAATAAAGTATTTTTAAAACTAAATATTAAGCGTTTCTTTTTTGTATTGACACGTTTTAAGGTTCCCTGAATATTGAAGTCATGTTTTAAATGTTTCATTGTTGTCTATGACTTTTATCAGAATAACTTAAAAACAAATAATGTCAGGCAATTCAGATGTTGTATTTTGAAGTTTGTTACATGAAGAAATTTATGAAAATTCATAAGTTTCAAGGAATGGTGTGGATGAAAGTTGTCTGAATAATGTGAAATTTAATAACAGCTTTTCAATTGTCTGTAAATGTAAGTACAATATTATAACGGGGGTTGAAGGGAGCAGTAGCCCCCCTCATACAGAACTATTTGTCAAATGAAGCTTTTCACAGAATGAAGCTGCTTCATTTGACAACTTCTGTGATAGATGTCAAATGAAGCTATCACTGAAATAAGCAATAGGTACCAATCGGCAATAATTTATGTCCAGTTTTATTGTATGTAAAAAAAAAAAAAAAAAAAAAAAAAAAAAAAAGTGGGTGTTTCCATATTAAACTAGAATTGTTGTGGCCACCACATGACTTTTTCTATATTTTCCTATGCAAATTCACTCAGTAAAAAAAATTTATTAAAATCATTATTTAATAAAATATCCAAAACAAGTTCATTTTATTCTTAATATTACATTTAAAAAAAAAAAAATCGTAACTTTAATTTTAAATTATCGCAAATCGATGGTTCAACCATTTGTTTTAAAGGTATTGGCGAGCTCTTTTGAAAGATACCCACCATAAAAATTTATTCCCCTTCGAGGGGTGACTTACCCGCCAGAAAGGGAGGCGATGCTCCTATATATACAAAAAAAATTTCCCAGTTGACTATCTCTATTATTTCTTGAACATTTCATAATGATTATTAAAAAATAATTCTCTTTATGCACATTTATACAAAATTTTGTCCTATACCACCATGTTAAAAATTTAGAAAAAGCGGGATGACAACCCAACCTTTTAGACAATTTTTACCAAAAGTTGATAGGCACTAATTTCTGTCAAGGTGTAACCACATACCAATTTGTATGAAATTCTGTGCAGTAGTTCCTGAGATACAGTTGCCACAAAATTCTGTCACACACACACACAGATAGACAGACAAAATGGTCAAATCATGTTCTACAGCTCTCAAAACGTGTAAATCCATCAAAAACTAGTATGTTGTGGCCACCACAAGACTTTCTTCTATATTTTCCTATACATATTCAATCAGTAACAATATTTAAAAAAAAACTAGTATGTTGTGGCCACCACAAGACTTTCTTCTATATTTTTCTATATACATATTCAATCAGTAACAATATTAAAAAAAAAAAAAAAAAATTACGATTTTTTCCTTTTTTTTTTTTTTTTTTGGTAAAAGTAATACATATTCAAGCAGTAACAATATTAAAAGGAAAAAAAAAAAAAAAAAAAAATACGATTTTTTTTTTTTTTTGTTAAAAGTAAAAAAATCGATAACTTTGTTTTAAATTATCACAGATTTATAGTTCAACCATTCGTTTAAAAGGTATTGACGAGATCTTTCGAAAGATACCCATCTTGAAAATTTACCCCCCCCGGGGGGGGAACCGGTGCCCCCACATGCACAAAATTGTTTTCGTAGTTAACTACTGCTATTATCAATAATTCATATTAATTTTACAATCACAAGTTTAAAATAAATCTCATTATGTACATTTATACGAAATTTTGTCCTATATTGCCATGTTAAAAATTTAGAAAAAATGCGATCACAGCGCCACCTGTTGAGCTGCTGATCCCTAAATGTAATCAGCACCAGTTTATGTCGGGGACCAACTAAATACCAAGTTTGGTTAAGTTTCGTTTAAAAAAAAAAAAAAAAAAAAAAATTCTAAGTTTTTTTTTGTTAAAAGTAAAAAAATCGATAACTTTGTTTCAAATTGTCACAGATTTATAGTTCAACCATTCGTTTTAAAGGTATTGACAAGATCTTTCGAAAGATACCCATCTTGAAAATTTACCCCCCCCCCGGGGGGTACTTCCCCCGGAACCGGTGCCCCCACATGCACAAAATTTTTTTCGTAGTTAACTACTACTATTATCAATAATTCATATTAATTTTACAATCACAAGTTTAAAATAACGCTCATTATGTACATTTATACGAAATTTTGTCCTATGCTGCCATGTTAAAAGTTCACATAAAATGCGATCACAGCGCCATCTGCTGGGCGATTGATTCCAAAATCTAATCAGACCCTTTCCATGTCAGGGTCCAACTATACACCAAGTTTGGTTCTATTTCATTCATCGGTTCGTGAGATACGGTGTAACATGCGAAATTTTGCGATCATAGCGCCACCTGTTGGACGATTGATCCCCAAATCTAATCAGCACCATGCCCCGTCAGGTTCCAACTATATACCAAGTTTGGTTGAATTTCATTCATTGGTTCGTGAGATACGGTGAAAAATACGAAAATTTGTCCTATACTGCCATGTTAAAAATTTACATAGTAATATGCGATCACAGCGCCACCTGAAGGGCTATTGATCCCCAAATCTAATCAGCACAATGCCCCGCCAGGGTCCAACTATATACCAAGTTTGGTTGAATTTCATTCATTGGTTCGTGAGATACGGTGAAAACACTACACCACAGACAGACATTTTTTAAAAACTATCAATTCGTGTTCAGGACATCCCAAAACGTGTAGATCCGTCAAAAAACGGAGGTCGAAAATTTTCGCGAAACCAATACTTTCTCTATATTACATATAGAAGAAAGTAAAAAAAATGTACGATTTTTTTTCTAAGTTTTTTTTTTTGTTGTTAAAAGTAAAAAAAATTGATAACTTTGTTTTAAATTATCACAGATTTATAGTTCAACCATTCGTTTTAAAGGTATTGATGAGACCTTTCGAAAGATACCCATCTTGAAAATTTTTCCCCCCGGGGGGGGAAGCGATGCCCCCCCCCATGCAGAAAATTTTTTTCCTAGTTACATACTACTATTATCAATAATTCATATTAATTTTACAATCACAAGTTTAAAACAACTCTTATTATGCACATTTATACGAATTTTCGTCCTATGCTGCCATGTTAAAAATTTAGATAAAATGCTATCACAGCGCCACCTGTTGAGCTATTGATCCACAAACATAATCAGTACCAGTTAACGTCGGGGACCAACTAAATACCAAGTTTGGTTAAATTTCGTTAAAAAAAAAATAATAAAAATTGCGATTTTTTTTTCTAAGTTTTTTTTTGTTAAAAGTAAAAAAAATCGATAACTTTGTTTTAAATTATCACAGATTTATGGTTCAACCATTCGTTTTAAAGGTATTGACGAGACCTTTCGAAAGATACCCATCTTGAAACTTTGCCCCCCGGTGGGGGGGAACCGATGCCCCCACATGCACAAAAATTTTTTCCCAGTTAACTATTACTATTATCAACGAGACCTTTCGAAAGATACCCATCTTGAAAATTTACTCCCCAGGGGGGGGGAACCGATGCCCCCACATGCACAAAAATTTTTTCCTAGTTAACTACTACTATTATCAATAATTTATATTAATTTTACAATCACAAGTGTATAATAACTCTCTTCATGCCCATTTATACGGAATTTTGTCCTATTCTGCCATGTTAAAAATTTGCATAAAATGTGATCACAACGCCACCTGTTGAGCGATTGATCCCAAAATCTAATCAGCACCAGTTTATGTCAGGGTGCAACTAAATACCAAGTTTGGTTAAATTTTATTCATTGGTTAGTGAGATACAGCGTCCACAAAAAAATGATACAGACAGACAGACAGACATTTTCTAAAAACTATTAATTCATAATCTAGACATCCCAAAACATGTAAATCCATCAAAAAACGGAGGTCGAAAATTTTCGCGAATCCAATACTTTCTCTATATTACATATAGAAGAAAGTAAAAACCTAAGTTGAAAATTTTTACGAATCTAATATTTTCTTCTATTGAATATAGAAGAAAGTAAAAATGATCCAAATTAAAAAATTTGAATGTCTACCCCCAAATTTGACAACAAAAAATAAATCTAGAGCTTCAAATTAGTCTAAATAAAAATTTGCAGGAAGTTCCTCACCTCAGGTTTTTGATGGATTTACACGTTTTGAGAGATGTAGAACACGATTTCACCATTTTTAGAAAATGATGGCTGTCTGTGTGTGTGTGACAAAATTTTGTGGCAACTGTATCTCAGGAACTACTGCACAGAATTTCATACAAATTAGTATGTACACTCATGTTTGTGAAAATTGCAACACCATGAAAGAATGTGAAGATCAGAATGATATTTATTGGGCACATACATTATAAAAGGAAGAACAATTGATTAGAATTTCAGGAAATTTGGAGTAATTATCCTGAGAAAACAGTACATAGAGCAGCGACCACTGTGAGCAATAACAGAGCTTATCTGTCTAGGCACTGAATCAAACAGCGATTGGATGACATGTACATGTTGAGCACTTCGTGAAGTTTCGACACGATGCCACAATTCATCGATCATAGATATTGGTTATTCATTGGTGAGTGGTGGGGGGCTAGTTGCTTTTCAATGATTAAACAGTCATTTTCATTGAAGCGAGATCAGGAAAACGAGCTGGCCAGAGCAAGAGTTGAACATATTCTGCATTAAAGAAGGTCTGGACAATATGGACAACTTGCGGTCATGCATTATCCTGCTTAAATATTGCGCTGTGGAGTGTGGAGGCCTTGAATATAGGGCCGAGCGATGGGCCTTAACTCGTCTGAAATGTAATGACTGCTTACAGCTGATCCCCTAAATATGTGCATATTTCACTATAAAACCATTTTTATTTATTTAATAGCAGCTAATCTCTCTAAATCGTATTTTCTTTTTTTCTCTTTTTTTTTTCTACTGCTAACTGTTGTATTTTCTACAGATAAAAAAATTTAAATAAATAAATAAAATAAAAAATAATAACCAAAATGCTGCAAAAAGATCTTTTTTTCTCCTTTCATTATACCCCCTTTTCAGTTTCAGTGTTTAATAACGGGTGTACCAGAATAAAATAGACTATTACTATTTGTATGTATGTATAAAAATTTTATATTATATATATACATATACATTTTTTACAGACTCTTAATTACATTAGTAAAATCTGTGCAACAATTCAAAAGCAAAAATTACATTGCAACTACAGGATAGTATGAAGAGCAAAAAAGTACAAAAATTGGCACTTTCCAAGTTCAAAAGTGGAGAATCCGGAAGCAAAATATTTCGTCCTTTGAAAGGTGTTTTAAGTTGTACAACTGTTTTTGAGTAGTGTAATATGACTAGAAAGAGTGGAAATATTAAAACATCTCATCCGACAGGCTGTCCATGCATTGTCCACACCAAAAATCTGATTCAAACAGTGAAGAGTCGCTTGACACGTAAGAAGAGCATATCCATACGGAAACTTGCTAGGGAACTCAAAGTATCAAAACCATCTGTACAGTGAATACTTAAAAATGGCATTGGATTAAGACCCTACAAAAAACTAATAGAACCTAAACTCACAGAAACCCAAAAGCAGAAAATAATCAAATTTGATAATTGGGTAAGACATAATTTCAGAAAAGAGTAGACTAAGAAAATCCTTTTTTTTTCTGATGAAAAAATGATTTAAATCAACTGGACTACTCAATTTAAGATGAATTTGTACAGCAAATGAACTGCAATAAAGTAAAATGTTAAAAAAAAAACTATTTCAGAACTAAAACGAGCTGTAAAGAGAATAAAAAAGGACGTAATAATGGAAAGTTGTCTAAGTTGGACCTGACGCTTACATCGAATGGCAAACAACAACGGGGATTATTTACATTAATTAATAAGTTGTATTTTGTTTATTATTCTATCTATATTGTTTATGTGTAAAACCAAGTTGGGTTTCACTTAAATAAATTTAGTTATACATCAATTTACATCAGTCTATTTTTTCTGGTACAGTGTACACCCGTTATAAACAATCATGCTTATCTTCCTATAATTTTGATTACATAATAACTCGCTCAGTTAAAATGTTTGTTTATTTATGTGGATTGTGTGATGATTTTTGGAGCGTTTTAGTTAGATAACAAAAAATAATTTGAATTTTGATAATTTCTTTAGCTTGTATTAATCATGAACCATTTTTTATAAAATTTATAGGATTAATTCTACATCCGTTTAATAATTTTATTTGCCTAATAAAAAAGCACCACAGAACGGCATTTAAAAGCAATAAGTACAAAACTTTGAATACACAACATCTGCCACAATAAAATGAAAAATTAGCAACAATTGTTTCAGGTCAAAAGAAAACACGACCCTTTGTCAAGTGAACAAAGTAAGCAGGAGTGCAGTAAACAGAGCGGCAACACTTGCATTCCATTACTTTTTACTTTCCGAACACTATAGTGAGGAAAGTATTGTAATCATGTCAAAAATCCGAATTCGAGATTTTGATGTTTCTATACGTTTTGAGGTCCCCTGAGTCCGTTTTCACTATTTTTACGATGATGTATGTATGTGTGTATGTATGTGTGTATGTCTGTGAGTGAACACGCTAGCATCTAAACGCTTTGTTCGATTAACCTGAAAGTTGGTACGCATATTGTAAGTCACCATAGTACGAACCCTATAGATTTTGGTGAATCTAGCACTTATAGTTTTTTTACAGGGACACAAAGAAAAATTCTTTATCATTATGGCCTATGGGAGCAAAATCTTAAAAAGTGCGATAGCATCTAAACGCCTTATTCAATTGAGCAAAAAATTTATACACATATTATAGGTCACAAATACTCAATCTGTATAGATTTCGGAGAATCTAGCACTTATAGTTTTTTTACAGGGACACAAAGAAAAATTCTTTATCATTATGCCTATGGGGCCAAATTTTTAAAAGTGTGATAGCCTCTAAACGCCTTATTAATCTGAGCAAAAAATTTGTACACATGTTATAGATCACAGTTGAACTAACTGTATAGATTTTGGTGAATCTAGCACTTACAGTTTTTTTACAGTGACACAAAGAAAAATTCTTTATCATTATGGCCTATGGGACTAAATTTTTAAAAGTACGATAGCATCTAAACGCCTTATTGAATTGAGCTGAAAATTTATATGGGTATTATAAATCACTGTTGCACTAACTATAAGCATTTTGGTGAATCTAGCATTTATAGGTTTTTACAGGGACACAACGAAAAATTCTTTATCATTATGATCTATGGGCTCAAAGTTCAGTAGCGTTAAATAAAACATCGTGTAATAGATGGAGAAAAATACTCAAACACTCTATTATGGTTTTCTCTCTTTTGTTTGTTTAACAACTCCTCTTTCTTTACTTTATCTACAAAACTGTTAATTACACAATGTTCGGAAAGTCGAGTGGAGTCACTCCAGATTTTTTTTGAAGTGGAAACTTCTTTAGGCGCATTGGGCATTTTTGAGTTTGAGATGGGAAAAAATCATTGAACTCACGACACGGTTACCGTAACCGACACCTCTGTATATAAGTCTGTACATATATTGTGTATGTACGTACATAGATACACATGCATGTTGATATTTTTTGAGATGGGAAAAGCCATTGAACTCGTGATACTGTTACTGTAACCGACACCTCTGTATATAAGTATCTACATATATTGGCCCCGTTTACATGAGAGTTGAGTTTGGGTTGAAATACATTGATAATATAACTACATATAATATAAACCATATATTGTGTATATACGTACAACATAGAACATAGTTCCAACATATTCATGTCGGAACTTTTCAAATCGAAAAAAACAAAAAATTTTCCTGTTATAATCAAAATTTTTTTAATTCCGCACCTTTTCGTATGCTATCAAATGCACCTATACAATGTATTCCTACCTTACCAACGACGAACAATCTAACACACTTTCGATTGTAAGAAGAAATAATTGACATTCCTAATTTCAACTTTGTTGCAAGTTTCGTAAGACAAGATCGTCTAGCAGCAGGAGTACCTATTTATAAAAGGTTGTCTAATGTAACGGGTATATTTTGCACAAATCATATGGATGTGCATGTGAGGTACATTAGTATGTTTTGTTTAGTACTAATGTTTGTGATATCGGTGATATATGTGTTTGCCGTTGCCACTCTGAAAATGGACAGCTAATTGTAATGGTTTCCGTTTATATTTCACCAGATAAGTCTTTAAGGGCAATATGAGAATTTTTATATGAAATTTTATTTATTTATTCTAAAGACGCTTCTGTATTACTTAAAGATAAAATTGGGAAGAGATTTGATGATTTGGCAATGATTTTGAGCGGGGATTTCAACATCAACTTTGTAGATGATAAAAAATCTACAATTAATTGAATTTTTATATAGAGAATTTGATTTAACGATGACCAATGATCGCAATCTCAGCACAACAAGATATAAAACTACAATTGATGCAGTCTTTACAAGATATTTAAATAGATTCGAATCAAAATTGTTCGTTTCCTATTTTAGTTACCATAAACCTGTAGTATCAGTTTTGGAATATAATGATAATAATGATGATGGAAGAGTTGTTGAAATTGTGGATGAAAATTCATAAGTTTCATTGGTATTCATTTCAAAGAATACCAATTAATTAAATTTCATATTTCATGTATTTGTAAATTTACGTTTTAAGCAATAGATTGCAATTTTTGTATGTAAAATAATATGCACTAGTATCTAATAAAGAAGCATCAATAAACTGGCGTTGTAAAAATATTACTTACAAACTTTGAATAAACACCATAAAATGCAATAAACTCGCAACAATTGTTTCGGGTCGAAAAAACACACGACCCTTCATCAGGGGAATAAAGTAAGCACGAGTGCTGCAGTCAAAGCGGCAGAAGGGTCGTGTGTTTTTTCGACCCGAAACAATTGTTGCGAGTTTATTGCATTTTATGGTGTTTATTCAAAGTTTGTAAGTAATATGCACTAGTATCGCCCAGTGGTTGAAACTCGACCATTTTTTTTTTTGCAAAGCAAGGCAAAGCAAAGTTATTGCCTTGCCTTTTATTTAGTATATTAGTTGAATATTTATTGTTTAAATATCACCCTTTGAAATGAAATGTTTATGTTTACGTTCGAAACTGGAAATTTGCCATTTTTTTTTTCTGGAGTTTTGTGATTTTAAATTAAAATTTTATCAATTTTACAGAAAAAATAACTCAATCAAACACATGTAGACAGTAACTTATATATAACTATACCCAAATATCAGAATTAAAATCGGCAGATAATTTCCGTTATTTTTTAATAATTTTTAAAAAAAAAATCCAATGGACGATTAGCATAGAAAATCTTTTTCATGGCTCCATGGACAGACAGTGACGTCATCACTTTGCTTGCGTATAGTGATGCTACATTATGCAAATTATTGTGTCTATGGTTTTATTTGAGCTTTATGAAATTGCCAGATTTAACAACTTTCTACTTTTAGGTATTTTTTAATGTAAAGAAATACGTGTGTGAAAGGGAGAAATGGGGAAAAATGCATAAAAAATAAATGTAATTTAAAATACCTTCTTGACATCGTAAGAAAATAATATTTGTATTCGCACCTTCCGACTAACCATACATTTCGAATGATACCATTTTCAACCCTCTACTCCCATAATTAATATGTTAAAAAGGGACTACAAATTTTATGCTTGCCTATTAATATATAGATTATTTTTCATGTACAATAGCACATTAAATAAAAATTTTATATTAGTAGTTTATATTAATGAATAAAAAAAACACTTCATTTAAAAGTATTTCTCGCACAATAAAATATTTCCTGACGATTCAAGAAATACACACGTAATTGTTCAAGTTTTCACTTCTGTCGGCACTCCCGAAGTGCAACATTTTCTTTTTCCCCCCGGCTCTATACAACATTTGCAGTATCACTTTTCACTTAATTACTTTGCCGGTCACAATTTCTTCAGAAGTGGAAAGGAAGAATTTATGCAGAGCTTTTTTTTTTCTTAGATTCCTTTATTTATTATTATTTGGGATTTCTGAAATTCGCGATTTTTGCAAACCCACCTTTTATTCCAAACACTGATTATGTTTCCCTCAAAAAATTATTCGATTTAAATCAGAGCTTAAAAGAAGAAATACTCATTTAACATAATACAACTTATGTTAAAAAGGTTTTTTTGTTTTGTTTATTCAGGAAATTTATTATTTCAGTTTTCATTTTTATTTTCTCCTAAGAAAATAAATATTTGAAATTTCCCCCTGAACCTTGTTCATGCGTTCAGAGATATTCTGAAAATTTTCTTATCATTATGGCCTATCGGCTCTAATTATTTTGAGTTTGATAAATCGATTTTTCAGCTTTTATTTTTTTCTGTTTTAATCATAGAGTCTTTTGAATAATTTTGTATGTTCTGTTTTGTAATATGCAATATATATTATTGACATGGAGAGAAGTAAAGAAAATTTAATAAAATCTTAGCATGAATTTTTAAATGTTTTGTATTTTCTTAATATTTGAATATGGTTATCACATACTTAGTATTTCTTTATGATTTAATTTTAATATTGATGGCATGTGGCATCAAAGCCAGGGGAATTTAAAATTGGAGAAGCTGAAAAAAAAAAAAGAGTCTATCCAACTTACAATTTATTATTTCATTAATAAACTTTAAGGTTTTAACAACAAAATGTAATATAAAATTGATTCTTCATCGCACTTTAAATGATGTTTCCTTTACGGGAAGGAGAAAGAAAATAAATAAAAACAGCATTGTAATTTTCCATCTGTAACTTTCCACCTTTTGCAAATGTCCGATTCTTCCACCCTTGAATATGCTCACCAGCGGCCGAGCTGGTCTGCGCTCAAAGCTGGTAGATGTGAGGTGCCGGGTTCGATTCCAGTAACTCTCGCCGGCCTAGCCATGCGGAGTTTCGCTTCGAAACTTGAGTAAATATGGGCTAGGACCCCTTAGAAAGACCCCCTACGGAGGACAATTTCCCTCAACCCTAGGACCCTAGTGCAGTCAATCGGCCGTAATCTCCACATACTAACCAACCCGTGGACATTCTCCAAAGAAAGTAGTTACATCAAAAAGTAGTGAAGGAAGGAGAGGTTTTTGCTTAATCTATTCCCCCTCCCCTCGCCTGCTCTCAGTTGAAGACCGCTTCGGTGAAAATATTTTCTTTATCACAGACCGGTTCAGCACTGAGTTGACAGCTGTGATAATTAAAAGGAGTTCCAGACTGCATTTTTCAACAATAGATTGATTGTGTGAAAGAAAGAAAATAGGCCAATCGTCTCTCCGTTGTTTTTCTAGAAAGGAAATGGTTTTAAGCTCCGATTAACTTTGTAATTTATTATAACAGTAAACACCCGAATACCCGCGAAATAGTATCTCTCAGTAAATGCAAATACTTGACTTTCTTTTACTTTTTTCTGCAATACTTAATTGTGGACCTAATAACTTATTATTATTATTATTAAATAAACTTGTAATTTATCGTCGCAGAAAAGGAAAAGAAAAGACCACGGATAATCCAGAGTTTACTACATATAAACAAATTCTGTTGAAGCATAAAAAATGTTTAAAGTAACCAACGCATTAAGAAGCTTAAAAATATAAAAATTACTTAATGATTAATGTTAGGAAAATATAAGACACACTTACCCTTTTTTCAAGCAAAAAAGTAAGTTTTAAACATTTCATGGCATTATGTTGAAGCTCGCGATCATTTAGACATTTTCTTCTGTCTTTTGAGGGCATTTTAAAGCTAAAATAAGATGGAAAAGAATTGATCGCAAAAAAACGAGTTAACAAAAATCCCGACTTATCAGACGATGACGATCGCTTCCATTCCTTGCATTCGTGCGAAGTAGGGAATGTCGATATTGCCATAAAGAAATATTAATTATATTTCTAATCTACAGACGATTTTTATTAATCTTATAAGCAGACGATTTTTGTGAAAATTCATTTTTAGGATCGAAAGTTTTCTTTGATTCTTTCGTCTGTTTGACCCAAAATTTAAATCATTTTTTCCCAGGGTGCACGATCGTGATTAAAGGGCAGCAGGGCGGATTTTTTTTTACTTTCAGCTTAGAGGATTACTAAAACCATAATAACTGATAACTTCATTCTTTATTATACACAGTCTTTCTCAGATGCGAATCATTCTCAGATAATTCTTAGAGAATATACACTGGGAAAAAAAATATATCGCCTTCATCTAGAATGAATAAATGATCATTTTCTAAATCCTTAAACTAGAAATATAGAGTTCCGAGCTATGCGCATAAACTGAACAGATGAAATGGTCCAGAATTTCTAGTCTACACATTTCTAGATGGTGAAACAATATTCTGAATCCTTTGTATTACGAGAAATTCTCGCTTAATTTACTAGGTCATAAACCAAGATTATAGCTGCTGAAACCCGCCTCTTGTATTCTCATTTATTTGGAGATACTTTCAAATAAGTTTGTCCTCGATAGTATAGGCAAATGATTAAGAATTCTAATAGAGGTCTCTAGAATTCGCTTTCAAAGGGGACTAGAAAAATTTTTATACGAAATTTATAAGGATGACATGGAACTATTTTTTCTAGAGTCACAATTTAGATTCTAGATGTCAGTTATAGAATTTTTTCTCAGTGTATTGGTGTGCCTTACATTCATAGCTTGGAAATCTATATTTCTAGTTTAGGGATTTAGAAAAGCACTACCTATTCATTCTAGATGAAAGCGGTATATTTTTTTTCTCAGTGTAAAATTTACTGTACCCTCAGGCTTAATTTAAGATGCATGAAATTTACATATGAAATGAGAACATTAAAATAAATATTCTATCATTTCAAACATGATAGACTTCATTAATCTTCAAATTCTAGAAGAGTAAAAATGATAAGTGGTTTCGGGCCATAATTTGCAAAACAACAAATTTGATTATTAAAACATATTTTTAATAACATTTTAGTGTATCTTTTTCATAATTATTATTTTTAAAATTAAAAATCAATTTTTTTCTTACAGTTTTAAAAGTGTCTTATTTTATTTGCACAAATATGTGACTAAAGTTTTATCTATTGGGAGTACAAATTAATTCGGTCCGTTTTCAATAGATGGCTCTGGCTGATTTGTTTACTGAATAATGATAGATGTTTTTGGCATTGTTAGAAAGGTTTGACCTTTGTCAACCATATTCAGTCAACGAAGCTTCGAGTTTTATACAACAACATTGATTTTTTGAGCATTCAATATGTCGAGTTTTGTGCTAAAGAAACAACATTTGCGGGAAGTTTTGATTTTCTTTTTTAATTGGAAGAAAAGTGCCGCTGAAGCGCATCGATCGCTTGTGGAAGTTTATGGTGAATCTGCGCCATCTGATAAATCATGTAGAGAGTGGTTTCGACGCTTCAAAAATGGTGATTTTAGTGTCGAAGACAATGAGCGCCCGGGCCAGCCGAAAAAGTTCGAAGACGCCGAATTGGAGGAATTGCTCGATCAAGATCCGTGCCAAACGCAACAAGAGCTTGCAGGATCATTGGGAGTCACTCAGCAAGCAATTTCCGTGCGCTTAAAAAAAATGGGAATGGTTCAAAAGCAAGGAAATTGGGTCCCATACGAGTTGAAACCGCGCGACGTTGAAAAGCGATTTTTCATTTGTCGTTAAAAATTACTTGGAAACGTTGAAATGGGAGGTCCTACCCCACCCGCCGTATTCGCCAGACCTTGCTCCTTCTGATTATTGGTTGTTCCGACGGATGCATCACGATTTGGCTGGACACCGCTTCACTTCTTTCGAAGAAATTCAAGAATGGCTCGATTCATGGTTTGCGTCCAGAGAGGACTCATTTTTCAGAGATGGAATCCGAAAATTGCCAGAAAGGTGGACAAAAGTTGTGGCTACCGATGGACAATACTTTGAATAACATGTTTTTTCATTTTGATAATAAATAAAATGTTTTTTTAACGAAAAAAAACGGACCGAATTAATTTGTACTCCCAATACTATATTAGTGTTATATATAAGGGTTCTTTTTTCTAAAATATTTTATTTTTGTCTGTTTTATAGATACAAAATTTATATGTACTAAGTTTTTATTTTAAAAAAATTGCGTATTATACACATACAAGTAGATGGTTATAGTTAAATTCATGTAACTAAAATGGATAAGTTCATATCATGAATCGTCTCTATACCGAGTTTGGTGGCAATCTACTCGCTCATTTTAACTGCAGAAAGCTGTTTGCAGCAAAAGTTCAATGTCTCTATATTTATATTTTCATATTTTTTTAGTTTATTTATTAATAAACAACTCTTATGAATACATTTATTTCAATAATACATAAAAATAATGAAATTATAACAACTACTCGGTATTAGGCGAATACTTAGCCCAAATTTGGCCAGGTACTTGATACAGCTCTAAAAACAATGTTAGTTGCTATTTGGCACCCAACTTGCTGATTCTAATTTCAACCCCCTGCTTTTGACACAACTGTTTAAATGTACTTCTCTCTAGGATCAAGTCTCCTCTGATGGAAGATCAATTGTGCCCATAATTAGGATGCTGCATTTGTCCCTCCCTCCCCCCCCCCCCCCCCGGGTAAAAAATTAATTTTTTATATAAAACTAGCAGGCTATGCCCGCTTCGCTGGTCACTATTTTTAAATGAATCATTATAATTAGTGAATTCTCAAAATTGCATTAATTTTTATCATGTGAAAAAGAAAAAAAAAAAAAAACTGATCGGGAAAAATGTCGCACCGGGTCCCCACTGCCTTCGGCAGCGTAGACCCGTGCGTGATGCGCACGCACGAATGCATATATATGAGCGCCCTAATAATTTTACAAATTCGAAAATATCCGCATCGATTTGTAAGTATCAAAAACCTCTATGCACCAGTTTTGAACGATCTATCTCTATCTTTATTTTTTTGCCCTACCGCTTCCTCCCCCTTCCCAATAATTTTAAAAATTCAAAAATATCCGCAATCGATTTGTAGGTATCGAAAACCTCGATGTACCAATTTTGAATGATCTAACTCCATTTTTTTTTTTTTTCCCCTCTGTCCCCCCCCCCTTCTAATAACTTTACACTTTCAAAAATATCCCCATTCGATTTGCAGGCCTCTAAAACCTATCTGTGCCAATTTTGAAAGGTCTAACTGTATTTCTATTTGTTTTTGCCCATAGCCCCCCCTTTACCGCCTCTCCTAATAATTTTACAAATTCAAAAATAT
Source organism: Salticus scenicus (assembly GCA_963930645.1). Classification (NCBI taxonomy): domain Eukaryota; kingdom Metazoa; phylum Arthropoda; class Arachnida; order Araneae; family Salticidae; genus Salticus; species Salticus scenicus. The sequence continues at coordinate 381,456,702 of OZ005649.1, forward strand.
CCGCAATCGATTTGTAAGTATCGAAAACCACTATATACCAATTTTGAACGATCTAACTGTATTCCTATATTTTTGCACCCCTCTCCCCTCCCCTCTTCTCGCCCCTCCTAATAACTTTACACTTTGGAAAATATCCCCATTCCAGTTGCAGGCCTTTAAAACCTGTTTGTATCAATGTTGAACGGCCTAACTGTATTTTTATTTGTTTTTGCCCATAGCCCCCCTTACCGCCCCTCCTAATAATTTTACAAATTCAAAAATATCTGCAATCGATTTGTAAGTATCGAAAACCTCTATGTACCAATTTTGAACGATCTGACACTATTTTTATTTTTTTGCCCCCCCCTCCCCTCCCCCTTCTTGCCCCTCCTAATAACTTTACACAATCGAAAATATCCCCATTCGACTTGCAGGCCTCTTAAACCTATCTGTACTAATTTTGAACGGCCTAACTGTATTTTTATTTGTTTTTGTCCCATAGCCCCCCTTACTGCCCCACCCCCTACCCGCCCGTCCTAATAATTTTACAAATTCAAAAATATCCGCAATCGATTTGCAAGTATCGAAAACCTCTACATACCAATTTTGAACGATCTGACACTATTTTTATTTTTTTGCCCCCCCTCCCCTCCCCCCTTCTTGCCCCTCCTAATAACTTTACACAATCGAAAATATCCCCATTCGACTTGCAGTCCTCTTAAACCTATCTGTACCAATTTTGAACAGCCTAACTGTATTTCTATTTGTTTTTGCCCCATAGCCCCCCCCTTACCGCCCCACCTAATAATTTTACAAATTCAAAAATATCCGCAATCGATTTGTAAGTATCAAAAACCTCTACATACCAATTTTGAACGATCTGACACTATTTTTATTTTTTTGCCCCCCCTCCCCTCCCCCCTTCTTGCCCCTGCCTCCTAATAACTTTACACAATCAAAAATATCCCCATTCGACTTGCAGGCCTTTAAAACCTATCTGTACCAATTTCGAACGGCCTAACTGTATTTCTATTTGTTTTTGCTCCATAGCCCCCCTCCCCCCCTTGCTGCCCCACCTGGGGGCTGAATTTCTAAAATTCCAGAAATTGGTTTTTAGATAGTTGAATTAGCTATATTTTAGAGCAAAAATTTCCCGTATATCTATTTTTTTTGTTTGAGATATATAGGATTATGCGAAATCACATTTTACGCATGTGAAATCACGTTTTGCCCCCCCCCCTCTTGGGGACCGAATTTTAAAAATTCCAGAAACCGATTTTTAGACATTTCTATTAGCTATATTTTAAAGCAAAAATTTTACGGATATCTGTTTTTTTGTTTGAGAAATGAAGGATTTTGTGAAATTACGTTTTGCCGCCCCTCCTCCCCTTGGGGGCGAATTTTGTGAAATCGCTTGCGCCGTTGTCTTTCTCGGGTCGTAAACATTAACCGTGCCAAATTTGGTCCCGCTCGGTGAAACGGCCTAGGATTCTATAGCGGACACACACACACACACAGACTCTGCTCTTTTATATGTATAAATTTAAGAATTCATTTATAAAAATAAAATGAATGTTCTATCAAAGAATACAATTGCACCACTTATATTCATTCAAAACATTTTATAAATAACAATACTTTATCAGGATTACAAAAAAGGGATGAAGTCTCCTCTAATAAATTAATGCACATTTCTGCAGCTACTGCAGCAGATTATTATATTCTTGAAGTACTGTCATATTTTCTTCTGTAACAAATAAACCCTACAATTATGTTTTTTGCCTACAGGAATGGTATGTTTCATGAAGTGAAAGTAAACATATAATTGCTCAAACAAATATTCAAGATTAAAACCCGAATAAACTACTACGTCAGAAACGTCAAAAGAAAAATATTTGCGATGCATACAGCTGTTTCGGTAGCCTTAAGCATACCGTCTTCAGTGCAAAAAGAATTCTGAATCTGGAGAAGTGCTCATATATATAGGAGAGGGACTGAATATAGTTCCACCAATAGGATTACGGGAAAGGTGCGGAGTGTGGCCAATAGGAATTTAGGAATGTTAGCTGTGTAATAATAAAAAAATTAAGAAAATGTGGACTGAATGTAAAATTTCCAACAATCAGAGAAATAGGGAACAGCGAAATCACAATTTACAAGGATTTTAAAATTTTTATAAATAAGAAAAGCTTCAGAGAAATCGAATTCAAATTTGTATCAAAGAAATTGAAATTCTCGATTTCTTTGAAGCTTTTCATAGTTATAAAAATTTTAAAAACCTTGTAAATTGTGATTTCGCTGTTCTCTATTTGATTGTTGGGAATTTTAAATTCAGTCCACATTTTCTTAATTTTTCTATAATTACACAGCTAACATTCCTAAATTCCTATTGACCACACTCCACACCTTTCCCCATAATCCTATTGGTTGAACTAAATTCCGTCCCTCTCCTATATATACGAGCACTTCTGCAGATTCAGAATTCTTTCTGCACTGAAGACGGTACGCTTAAGGCTACCGAAACAGCTGTATGGATTGCAAATATTTTTCTTTTGGCGTTTCTGACGTAGTAGTTTATTCGGGTTTTAATATTCCAACGCCAAGTCTCCTGTTATTAAATATTCAAGATATTAAACATAATACCCATCCTTTCAAACGGTAAAGACTATAATGCTTAACTTTGATAACTATAATCAACTAAAAAAAAAATTGTCCCCAAGCTGAAACACACCAGCTTACATATTATGATAAAAAGCATGTGTTATTTACAGCAGCGCATGAAGAGAGTTAATACAGTTTCATTCATTAATCAGCTTATCATTTACAAAATTTAACAGATCAAGCATTAAAATGAAATAAAACCGTGACTGACATTTCACTTATAATAAATCAAAAACCTCCTAAACTTGAAAATAAACATACTATAAATAGAGCACAAACCTGTAAGCTAAAGTCATGCATTCAAAAAGTTTTGTAAGTGATGCATCTATTGATATAGAATGTGTACTACGAGATCCAAACGTATATGTTTTAGATGTCTCTTTACAAGCTGATTCAAAATCAAATCCTGTTTCAGGTAAAGGCAAACTTTCCTGGTCACAATCAGACTCGTGAACGACTAGGGATGGACTATCATCCCCGTCTTGAACTTCAGGATCATCGATATCAGATACCATAAAATGACCACTATGTATAATTTCCTTCATGTTTTTTTGATCAGCTGGATTTTTTCTACCGTTTGGAGGCATATTTAATATTGTAACCTACAAGATAATGCTGAAGAAAACCGCGTGTAAAAATCCATCATAAATATTTTCATCATCACGTCGGTCAAGGCTCAACGTTGACGACATCTTGTTTTTTATTTACTCCAAAAATGACGTCGCTAGATCAACAACACTCCCCCAGAATACTAATGCTGTGATTGGATTTTTCTCATAAGGAATTGTTATGACATCACATGATACAAACAATTGAGTAAAGTAAACACTACCTGTTAACAACGAGAACACAATTATTTTAGTACCAAATGTTTTAGGTTAAAAATTATATTTTGTATCATGCTTTTGAATTTGAGAAATTTGGTTTGTAAAAAAATATTTAAATTAGCTTGCTTATGGAAAATGTAAGACACAAAACATTAGATACCTAGATCATGAAAATAAGAAATATATGATTTTGCAACTATTTATCATAAAGATTAAATATTCTGAAAACAAATAATTATGTACAACAAATTATACAGACAAAATACATCGATATTCTTTAATCGAATTTATAATCGAAGCTAATCGGTTATTTCGATTCCCGTAGGCTGGCCCTGGGTGTTTCGTTATCGTTACATGTTCGATTCAAGACTCGGTTCGATTCTGTCATGTGCTATGTGTCCAGTGTTGCCAGACTTTGGGATGTTTCCCCATTTCGGGGGGAGTTTCGAAGCTTCAGGGAAAATGTTTGGGGACAGATATTTAATGGGAAGTAGTTTGGGGAAAAACATGGGACTTTCTTTAAAATTGGTAAAAGATCACTTTTTCTTAAAATCCCACATAAATAAAATTAAATTAGGAAAATAAATAAAGAAAAAGGTCTAATTTATCAGATAATGCATTTTTTCTAGATGCAGTTTCAGAAATAGAAGAATAACATTTTCAACTTATGACGAGATAATTTATCCTGTTTTATTTTCCTCTTGTATTTCCTGATTTCAAGAATTCTTTACTTTATGTGTGCTGTAGCAAGAGAAAGTATAGTGATTTTTTTATGCGTATTGATTGCCGCTTAGCTTGGATAATCAAGTAAACAGTAATAAATAATAATCAGTAAGCTGAACCAGTGTAAACTTGGATGTTTGATCTTAATTTGAATTAAACTTGTGGGCATGAAATATCAAGTCTCGGGCATTTTTTTTTTTTTTTTTTTTTTTTTAATGCTATATTTGGGCATACCTTGTTTTTTTTATAGTGCTAGAGGCCTATTTCAGTCGGTACAGTTGTCGAATTTTTATAATACACTCTTAATAGTGCTAAGGGCCTATTTCAGTCGGTTTATTGAATGAAGTCCCCCCAAGGCCCAACTTTGACATGAGTCCCCCCCAAGGTACCCCTATTTCAGTCGGTACAGCGTTGTCGAATTTTTATAATACACTCTTAATAGTGCTAAGGGCCTATTTCAGTCGGTTTATTGAATGGGGATCTATTGAATGAAGTCCCTTCAAGGCACAACTTTGACAAGAGTCCCCCCCCCCCAAGGCCCAACTTTGACATGAGTCCCCTCCCCAGGCCCAACTTTGACATGAGTCCCCCCAAGGCCCAACTTTGACATGAGTCCCCCCAAGGTACAACTTTGACATGAGTCCCCCCCCCCCCCAAGGCACACCTTTGACATGAGCCCCCCCAAGGCACACCTCCCCCTCATTGCGAAAAAGAGAAAAAACGTTGTTTTGCGGCTATAAGACAGTTGGACTTCCAACGTTATTTGTTACAGTATCTGCAGCTGAAACACATTGGTTTGATTTAATGAAAACTTTATCATGGAATTTAGATCGTCACGAATTAACTAAAGAATTTGTCGATATTAACAAGTTTAGCAGTAGGCCTCTGCCACTAAATTAAAATCTGTCAATGTCAGATTTTCATGTTTTAAATAATGAAATAATGTCGTGTCTGTATAATTTTTTTTTTAATTTTTTTTTATTTTATAGTCCACAAAAACGTTATATATGTATAATATATATAAACAAATAGTTTAAGTACAATTACAAATGATTAGAGGTGAAGGTGAAGAAATTAGACTCAGAATGTTACACCGATTTATTCCAAACACTAGTATGTTGAAAGTTATTTTTGCTATTTGTTATTATTTTCTGTTATTTATGGATTTTTTTTTTTCTATAAAGAGAAATATTTGGGGAAAATGTGAACTTAAATTTATAAAATATTTTTTAACTTTTTCTAAAAAAATCACATTTTTAGTATAAATTGAGTTGGGGATTTTTTTTGAAAAAAAGATTGATTTGGGGAAATTTGAGAACTGTTTAGGGAAATTGACTTTTGACAATCTGACAACGCTAACTCTAAGTGATGTCAAGCGTACAAAACTGATGAATATCATATGTATATGTTATCAATAATGTCAATGATATATCAAATTTCGATAAATTTATACCAAACAACATAACTGATATTAATCTGTTTTATCGCATTTTCAGCCTTTAAAATGAAATTGTAGCACTACCTCCTCCTTTTTTTCGTGTCATCTACTCCACTGTGTGCAATTCCAGTTTAAACAAATACCGCAAATTTCTGTAATTATGGTAAACTGTCGCGGCATAGCCGAAACTTTGTGTTCTTATGAAACTCCAAAAATTGTAACTATCAAAAGTTTATTAGTTGGGGTCATAGGACGGCTAATACAGATAACAATTATTGCATATATAATTGGGTATGTAGATGTTTTTATTATTAATTTAAATAACATTTTAAAAAAAAATTAGATTTTTCACCACCACCCTCCTTTTTTTTATTTTCTTAGTTACTTTAGTTTTACAACTAAAATAATCACAGCATCATAATAGGGATTTTTTTTTTTTTTTTTTTTTAAGTATAATTTCATCTCGGATTTATTTTTTTTTTTTTTTCCTCTCTCTCTTCTCCTGCTTTAATATAATCTACTAATAAAGCAGACAGTTGTGAAGTAATTTTTTGTTTTTAAATTTTAACTAGATATTCAGAATTTGAAGCCTACTAATTGCATAAAAATTATAACGTATTAAGTTTTTCTCCTGATGAATGCCTGAGCAAAACTGTGCTTAATCCTTTTGATGCAAACCAGTTTACATATTTTTGGCAGTTTTATAAAAGTACAAATATATCATGAAGTTTCTCGTGGCAAATTTTCCATTTATGTCTTTAAACCTTAACTTTTCTGAACATATGTGCTCATAATCTTGTTACTTTATTTATGATTATATTTTGTTTTATGCCAGCATGACAACATTTGTCACAAAAACATAAACAAATGACACAATGAACAAATTTATTGTATAGTATATTATTTTTATAAACCAAATCTCTCTATTTTCCTCCTTTATTTTTTTAAAATAAAAAATAAAATGGCTAAACTTTATACATTGTTGTAACATTAGTTTAGAATCTTGCATCGGCCCGAGTTTGAATTTTTTATCTAAGAATCTAACTTATTTTTCTTTTAAGAATTTTCAGTGCTTTTCTTTTTTTAAATATACCTAATCTCTTTAATTCAGAAATTGGGTGACATTTTCTTCTTCAGAAACAACTCAATATTTAACATTTAAAACTTTATGTACAAAAATTATTTGCCTCCTTATTTTGCTTGTTACAAACAACTCAATAGCAGCAATAATTAGAAACAGAAAAAAAAAAAAAATTAGTTCTCAGTTAAAAATATACATTTATATGAGTTTAAAATAGAGATATTTGCATTTCTCTATTTAGGTTTGTTCTTTCTTTTTAAAAAAAAAAAAAAAAAAAAAAAAAAAAAAACATGATTTCTGCATATTTATTAAGAAAAAATTGGCTTTAATCTGCATACTCATAAGCCTATTAATTTTCTGTATAGTAAATTAAAATATATAATTTATCATGGACAAATTTGTATGAATTAATAGACTGAGTTAATGTTTCCCTCAAAGAGCGTTTTAAAGAAAATGAAATTTTAAACCAAATAGAAAAACTTGCTCCTGGAAAATCAGATGATGTCTGTGACACTTTTGATGATGACATTTCCGATTATAATATTTTACGGACTCAGAGAAATGTGGCGTGCAATAGTGCTGCAGATTGAGCATCGAATTAAAAACCTTTGATGATAAAAGTTCGTTTATTTATAAGAATCCTTAAAATCCTGTTTATATTTTTAATGTACAGTTAGGTTCAAAACAGTGCTTGTAGAAATACCTAAATTTTCTATTTTTGAAAGTGCTTTTCTCTATAAAATGATTTGTTTAGACAAAAAAAAAAAATCATTAATAGGCTATTATTCCTGTTTAATTTTTTTAAAAATATTTCACAATTTATTTATATATTTCATGTGCTACTTGGCTTAAAATGGCTGTACCAAAATTAAAGGTCTTCACGAAAAATGTCCAGTCTACTGTTCAGCGTCAAAATTTAGAAAATCGCCTAGGAAGATCTATAAATAAAGCTCATAAAATAAAAGTTATGGCCTATGGAGTTTGGAGCAGTAAAGAAACGCTATTCAGTCGAATGTAACATCATTGGCTATTTTTTTATCAACAATTTGACAGTAAAAAAAAAATAAAAAAAATAGTCCAAAAATTATAATGAAACAAATTCTTTTAACACTACATATTTTAGCATCGTGAATTATATCAGAACTTCATAAATAAAATTTCTAAAGTTAGAATGAAGTCAATTTTGTGAGATTCATAATTTAGCTTTTGATAATTTTTTATTGTTCATGTTTAACTAAATATATTTCTTCTTAAGTCTAAAAAATAAATAAATAACACATAATTTTTTGGCAACAGATTAAATGCTTTAAAGCTAACATAAGGTTATTATTAATATATTTTAATTAATAAAAAAGAAACAAAAATTCGAAAATTGGACTTTGAGGTGTACTCTTGCACCTCGGGGATACCTTCGTGTCGAATCACGTGACTGTCCAAGCTACCGTCTTTGTGCTATGCTGTTCACAGACAGACAGACATTGCCTTTAATGTATATAAAGATACCAGTTTTATGCTAAAAAGATCCAATGATAATGTAATTTATAAAATCGTTACTTTATACTTTAAATAGTATTGAATTATTGTATCCTTACCCATTTTCTTCCCCCCCCCCCCCAAAAAAAAAAAAGGGAAAAAAAATCACCATATCATTATTCCTTGTACCTAAAAATATTTGAGCCCACCCAATCTTTTTCAAAAGTTGGCACCACTGGCCGGCACAAGGGGCTCCGTGAGCTGAACCTCATTTTTCTGAGTCGCATATTAATGGTATTTGAAGTCATTATTTTAACTCCCAGTGGTGTAAAGACTGTTAGAAAACATTAATTAAATTATACGAATGATAAAAAAGCAAGTTGGTTTAGTTTATTTTTTAATTTTCTAGGTATGCAATTGTGTACAAGAAAGGTTATCAAGAATTCAGTGATGTTGAAAGTTCGGTGACAACTAAAGTAAAAGGAGTTGCTTTCACAAATTTCTCAGATAATGCTTTCAATCCTAAAATTTTACATCCAGAATGGTATCGCAGAGTTTGGGACGTTGCTGATTATGTTGTTCCTCCATCAGTAAGCTTTATTATAATACTCTAATTAGTAAGCTGATTATTATTTTTTATTAAATATATTGCTTGTTATAAGTTCAATTATTAGTTATGTTATATTACTTTATTCATAGAGTGGTGTTATTAATTTAAAACATATTTAGTATCAATAAAGAAATTTTATATTTTACCAACGGGTTATATAAAATTAATAAATTGAGGACAAACTAGTAAATTTTAAATATATTTTATAGTATTAAACAATCTGGAGTGACTCCACTCAGCTTTCTGAACATGAAGTAATTAACAGTTGATTAAATAAATTGAAGTAAAAGAAGTTGTGTGTTAAATAAACAAAAGAGAAATTTATAATAGGGTGTTTATGTCATCAGAATCTATAGGGTTTGAGCTGCGTATCATATTAACCTTCAGCTCACTAGTTATCATGTTCACTCACATACATACATCACCATAAAAATAGCAAAAATTTCGAGTGACTCCACTCGACTTTCATTAAGTAATTAACAGTTGTATAAATAAAGTAAGAGAAATCATTAAATAAACAAAAGTGAAAATCATAATAGAATGTTTGAGTATTTTTCTCTATATAGCACAGGGCCCGAAATTTCAACTTGCCGAAAAAAAAATTTTTACTCTCCACAAAATAGGGTTGTCATTTTTTTTCTTTTTTTATGCATTTTGGGTTTTTTTTTTCCCTAACTATTTGAAAGGCAAATACAGTAGAGAGTCAAAAATCTGCACAGCTCGGGACCAGAGGTTTTGCAGATTTTAGGATTTGGCAGCTTTTGGAAATCATAAAAAAAATTATTTTCACTTTGAAAAATAAAAGTAAAATATTACTCAAATTAAACACATAATAGTAAATAATAACATCACTTGAATACTAAATTATTAGTTACATAAGCATAACACTGAACATAAAAAATAATATATTTATATATATAAAACAAAAACAATAAATTACTAAACAAAAACAATAAATTATTTATGAATAAAAATTTCTAAATAAATTACTTGTCAAATTTAGTTAAAATCTGTACACATGTAGTTTTATTTTAAATGTCACTTGAACATGCATATATGTATCATCAAGATATTTATTTATTTATTTATTTTATTTATTTATTTATTTATTTATTTTTTTTTTTTTTTGGTTATTGTAAATAGTCATCAGTTCTTGTTTTGTGACACAAATTTATTGTTCTAAAAATTTAAGTGAATTCTTCCTTACAATTATGCCTTCATCAGATAGCATTTTTAAAAATTAGTTATTGTATACTTCATTGATATCGTCATAATTTTTTGAAGAATTTAATATACTCTTATTAATTTCATTATCAGTAACTTGGTTCTAGCAGTCTTTCATATTATCATTATTTGTAGTCATAAAATGCATGTACAGAATCTGCATTTAACAAACTTTTCAAAAATTCTGATTTGCAGCTTTGTAGTTTATTAATGTGAATTTCAATGTTTATATCGAACAAGCTGTGCGGATTTTGGACTTCGGCGGATTTTAGGTCAGCGGATTTCTGGCTCTCTCTCTACTGTGTGTCTAAAATTATATATCTTTAATGTGTGTCATATGTCAGCATGTTTCATAATCATCTATAATAAAAAATCATAAAAATGTATTTGTGCATTGAAAAAAAGATTACAATATCTAATAACATAAATGCAAAGAGTCATTAAAGAAAAAAAGAAGAAAAGAAAGTTCTTTGTCATACAATATCCTCTGAAAATCTTTTTATTATGAAAGATTAAGATTCCTTATTTATCTATTTATTTACTTAACTTTTTACATTAGAAATGTCTTTTTCGTCCATTTTATTTTTGTAATCAGATGGAATGTCGATGTGTATAACTATTTCATTGTTGTCATTTGAAATAGCTATTTCGGACTAACTCTTTAGCTAAAGTCGTTGCTTAGAAATCATTGGCATTTCAGTAAAAAACTAAAAAATATGAACTGTTTTTTTATCATTATTCAACAAAATAAATATTGGCAGTACCTTTGAAAGGGCTCAGGCTAATTTTCATGTGACGATATTGTATAGGCAAATAATGAAAACAGTCTTTGAAAAAAGACTATACTTTTAGAAGATCTTATTAAGCAGAAACAATTTAGTGAAAGTGTTTAAGCATTTGAGTTTAAATAAAAATGATCTGACTAGTAGCTAATTGTGTTGACTCAAAATGATAACAACAAAAATTTTCAAACTTAATAAAATTTATTCAAACATTAGTATATAAAAAACTTAACAATTAGATTCAACAATATAGAAACATAATTGATCATATTTACCTTCTTACAATTTCAGTAGGTAACAGAAAACTTGACACAGTTGATATTACTTTAACAGAACATTCTAATCTGTAGCAAAAACCTTGTAACAAAAGCAATTGTATTTTACATTTTTATTTTGATGAAAAACTTTTACTTGAAGATAAACAATACAATATATCTAGATCAACGAATGACCATAGAAAACGAAAAAACACTATTGAGTAATTAGAAGGTTATTGTAGAAGATTGCACTTATAATTTAATAACGAACAATCATCAGGGTTGCCAACATGACCACTGAAAAAAAAAAAGAAACTTCTAAGATGATTAATCAACTAGCACTACCTCACTGTCACCCAGTTGACCAGTGAGGCAAAAACGATAGGAAGAATTCGAATTCACATCTCACGGTCTCCAGGTTGACCAGTGAGTTTAATTGAAGAATCAATAATAACAGAGTGATTCCATACCAACTCACCTAAAAAAATAAAAGTTGGTTGCATGACAGACTTGGATTTTCTTTAAATTTGGCACACAGATTGATGATATAGAGGCATGTAAAAGTCTAAATTTTTAGCTACCTGCTCCACTTATTTATAGATATATACAGGTCCTCGAAGTTTGTCCATCCCCTCAAAATACCAAGAAATTGATGTTATTTAATTTTTTTTTCTTAAAAATTGTGCTCATGTAATATGAACGTGTTAGGTATCTATGAAAACTAGTTATCCCAGGCATTCAGAAAAAAAATACTACAATGTTTATAATGAAAATCGATAAGGTACAGTACTCTTAGAAGTTGCAACCACAAAAATTTGATTTTCCCGATTTTGCTAAAATTGAGACATCAATTCCAAAAAAAGGAAAATAAAACCAAAGGTTTACTCACTTTCTGGTAGAGTACAGGTGTTCACCATAAATTACTACACAATAAATTACTTGGGTTTCTCACTCCTTCTTGGAAATATTTAAGCTTAAAGACAAACCATAGGGCAAAAACATGCAATTTCGGCCATCTTGGCAGCCATTTTACTCCTAAAGGGGGAGCACTAGAAAGTTTTTAATTTTTTTTAAATAAGCTACTGATGTGTTAGGTATTCACAGGAAAAGAGTTTACTTTTGGTTATTATTTGCATAAAGATATATCTTGCTGATAGTATATGCATGTTTTTCTCTAATACCATATTCTTGTGTTTCCCCTCTCACAGACTTAACATTGATAAAAAAAGATGTAAAAAAAACAAAACTTATTGAATATTATATAAATATTGATTTAATACATGTATAAGACTTTATTTACCCTCTGAACGTTACTTAGTTACTTTTAGAAATAGTGTTATTAGGTGAATGAAGCATTGAATAAGGGTGCAACATTCTGATTTTATTATATTCTGGTATTAAAACAAAACTAATGTGTACTCTATTTTTGTGATATTTTAAAGAAAGATGTAGGAAACCTTTTATTTTTTAAAAATTCATGTTAGTATTTATTGAAGAAATAAAATATTTACAAAACAGAAACAACTCATTTTATGTAATCTCAAAGAAGCATACACACTTTTAAAACAGGATTATCCCAATCACAAGATTGGATTTTCTAAATTTGCTGATTTGCGACCGAAGTGGTGTGTGTTAGCTGGTAGTACAGGAATTCATTCAGTTTATGTCTGTATGATTCACTAAAATGACAGGCTAATGATGGCATCTCTAAAATAATCTATTAAACCATCTATCAGTGATTTTTTCGTCTCATTATGTGTGTGACATTAACAATGAAGCATGTATGTTAGGATTTTGTTCACTGTGTCCACTCCAAACTGCATTTGAAGAATTTTTAGATATGTTAATGGATGATTATGATGAAAAATCTGAAGTGATGTTTCAATGGTGGATAACTACAGTCCATTCAACACTCATTAAATTACTTTGTCTGCACCTGATTTTAAATCGGAACTTTTATTGAAAATGAAGTCCGAGGCAAAACACCATTACATTGCAAAATCTCAGAGTATTTAAAAACAAGAAAAGCTGAACTAAAACCAGATGAGTGCATTTTATTACTTGATTTTTCTGAAAATTTTACTTTTATTGTACAGGATGCAATACAGGGATATCACTGGGAAAACACGCAAGCTACACTCCATCCTTTTTTAGCGTATGTTCGGCCAAATGATAACCTAAAAGTTATTTCTATGTGTATTATCAGTGACTGTTTGACGCATGATACAGTGGCAGTAGTTTCTTTTCAAAGGCCTGTAATTCCATATTTAACATCACAATATCCAGACATATAGAAAATAATTTATTTCAGTGGTGGTAGCTCAGCGCAGTACAAAAACAAGAAAAACTTTTTAAATTTATGCCAACATAAAGATGATTTCAAACTAAATGCTGAGTGACATTTTTTTGCCACTTCCCATGGCAAAAGCCCCTGTGATGCCACTGGAGGCACAGTTAAAAGGTCTGCTTACAGAACCAGCTTGCAACGTCCTTACAAGGATCAGATAATTTCTCCATGTGATTTGTTTCATTATTGCACAGGTAATTAAAAAAAATATTAAGTTTTTCTTTGCATCTGAAGAATATGTTGCAGAAACAAGAGTATTGCTTTCTGAAAGACTAACTTTTTCTGTAAGATTTGAGGGTACTAAGGATTATCATAAATTTATTTTTATTAGTAAATCTATGCTTTTAGTTTCCATTGTATCTACAAGCATATCGAATCAGATTGAAGTATCTGCAGTAGGTAAGCAACATGTCAAAAATTTAGATCAGATAAATGCTGGATTCCATACAAGCATCTGTTAGATATAATACCAATGCCATCAGCAGCAGAAGCCACGGGATGCATGTTTTTAATACCAAACGATACTACGAAAAAAAATACAGGAACTTATGCTTGCAGTTGAATAAAATTCTGTACACATCAATTTTTAATATATTGCTGTATTTCAAATATATTTGCTTATGAAATAAATATTTATAGCTCCTTTATTTTGATTGATTTTTCGAGAAATTATTTAGTACTTTATAATTACGGATGGACAACGTCCAGTTTTGGAAAAATTCTATTTCTTGTTTTCATCAAATATCTAATTTTGCTATAAAATGTAGAAATTATTATTTTTTTTTTTTTAATTATTATTAAATAATTTAATATATTAAATTTCTTGAATTCTTGTATAGATAGTGCAGCTATTAATATATCCATTATTATTTTTCCTTTTTATTAATGTTAAGTCTATGAGAGGGGGAACACAAGCATATGGTATTAGAGAAAAACATGCATATACTATCAGCAGGATATATCTTTATGCAAATAATAATCAAAAGTATACTCTTTTCCTGTGAACAGCTAACACATCAGTAGCTTATTTTAAAAAAATAAAAAAGTTTCTAGTGCTCCCCTTTTAGGAGTAAAATGACTGCCAAGATGGCCGAAATTGCATGTTTTTGTCCTATGGTTTGTCTTTAAGCTTAAATATTTTCAAGAAGGAGTGAGAAACCCAAATAATTTATTGTGTAGTAATTTATGGTGAACACCTGTACTCTACCAGAAAGTGAGTAAATCTTTGGTTTTATTTTCCTTTTTTTGGAATTGATGTCTCAATTTTAGCAAAATCGGGAAAACCAAATTTCTGTGGTTGCAACTTTTAAGAGTACTGTACCTTAACGATTTTCATTATAAACATTGTAGTATTTTTTTTCTGAATGCCTGGAATAACTAGTTTCTGCAGATACCTAACACTTTCATATTGCATGAGTACAATTTTTAAGAAAAAAAAATTAAGTAACATAAATTTTTTGGTATTTTGAGGGAACGGACAAACTTTGAGGACCTGTATATCTATAAATAAGTGGAGCAGGTAGCTAAAAATTTGGACTTTTTCATGCCTCTATATCTTCAATCTGTGTACCAAATTTAAAGAAAATCCAAGTCGGTCATGCAACCATCATTAGGTGAGTTGGTATGGAATCGCTCAACACAAAGTTCCATCGTTAATGAAAGCCACATCAACTCAAAGTCAAATTATTTAAAAGATGATAATTATATTTCAAGAAAACTAACTTTAAACATTTTAATATATTGAAAAAACTAAATTAAACATTATATTCCAGAAAAAAACCTCCTCATAAAAACATTTTAAGAAAACGATGTGAGACCACCTCAACATCAATAAAGAACTCTCATCGCTAAATAACCGTCATTGCTTGTGGCGTTGATATGCCACAGTCCTCTAAAAATAAGTCAAAACAGAAGTCATTTTCTAAAAATAAATCTCAATCCAGTAATTTCAAAAGCTGTGAATATTTTTCTTGAGATATTAAAATATATAAATAGAGGACAACCCAGAACATATCCATAAATTATGAATTCGTTAAAAAGTGGTGGAGGAGAGAGAGATTTTTATTTCACGAAAATTCTACATGTTGATAGTACCGTGATCTTAGTTGAAGTCTCAGCAATCATGACCGATTACCCACTTTTAATCTGCCAGATTGTGGTAACATCACAACATCCAGAAGCCAACGGCGCTAATTAAGTTTTCTTTGTTTTTATGTTATTCTAATGGGAATTTTTAAATTTAGAAAAGATGGTTGAAAAAATGCAACCATAACTTGGCATAACTTATCTGCGCCAAAATAACGGTTAGGAGCAGGTGCACATCATTATAAATTACAGCCAACATGATGTCTGAAAAATGAGGCATTTAGATTATAGTGTTGACTCTAGAACAAAAGGGCCGCTGGGGGGGAACTCGATAAAAGGGCACTTTAATATTCTCAAAAGGGGCACTATAATATTCTCAATAATTCAAAAAGGTCACTATAACATCTTCATAATATATCACTTACAAAATGTAGCCCCCCCCCCAAAAAAAAAAAAAAAAAAAAAAAAAAAACTTACTAATTTTTTAATAGCAGCAATGTATCCAAGGTACAAATAAATAAACAAAATAATGAAATTCTAAAAGAAAAGAAAAATCAGATATTCAAAAAAAAAAGTACAGATAATATTATATCATAGAATGTACCAAGACAAAATCAGATTTTTATGAGAAACAATTTTGAAATTTTTTTACATTTTTGAATGAAATATATCACTTTCAAAATGTAAGGGGGGGGGGGAGGTAGAATTACGTTTTTACCGTTAATTAAATAAATATGCTGTTTTTCTCGTATTTGACAGAATTTGCGATATTTTTACAACCGATTGCCGAAATTTGTAATTATTTCACTGCAAATTTACAAAATCTACGTTTTAATAGCAAATAATTGCTAATAATATACTATAATTTTGAAACTAATTGATAAAATTCACTCTTCTTTCAAAGCTGATTCCTAAAATTCACGGTATTTTTGCTTAATTATTAAAGAAATATACAATTATCTGGCTGCTAATCGATGAAATTTGAGCCCTTTTTAAAGCTTCATCCCCCAAAGACCAAACTTTGCTGTTAATCGATGAAATACACACTTTTTTCAAAACCTAATCCAGAAATATGTGAAAATTTACAGATGAATTAAAAAATACATTATTTCACAGCTAATTGTCAAAAAATATGTTTACTCGGAACTAAATTATTTTTTTCTCCTAATAGGTAAAAAATTGCGCATTTTTTTCAAAGCGGATTTCTGAAATACGCGATTATTATGCGGCCAATTGAGGAAACACGCTATTATTTAGCTACTAATCTATGAAAAATGCGTTCTTCTGAAAGCTGAATCTTAAATACCCAACTATTTTGCAACTAATCAATGAAATTTGCATTTTTTTTTTTTTTTTTTTTTTTTTTTTTCCAAAACGAAATCTCGGAAATCGGAAATAATTTTGCAGTAGATTTCACAAATACGGGATTGCTTACTCACTAATAATAAAAAATTTACCTTTTATATGCTATCATTTGGCTGCTAGCCAATAAAGTTTTTTTTTTTTTTTTTCCAGTTGATTTCAGTAAATTGCAATACATTTGTAGCCGATAACGGAAACACGCAATCATTTCGCCGCTAATTAACAAAATTTATGTTTAATCGCAATTAATCGCTAAAAAAGGCTTTTGATGCTAATCGATAAATTTCTTGCTTTTTTCAAACATGATTTGCATTATACGTATAATTTTGTGGCTTTTTATAGAAATACGGAATTATTTTACAGCTAATTTTTAAAATTACGTAATCGTAAACTAATTGCTAAAATAGATGTTATTTTTCTAAAAATGTGTAATTATTTAGCCATAAACCAGCTTTTTTTTTTTTTTTTTTTTTTTTTTTTTTTATTACCGAAATGTCATTTTTTGCAGCTGATTTAAGTCCCATTTTCAGATATGAAGATTTCTTAGAATCACCGACGCACTATAAAAACTAAGTTATCGCGTATTCAGTTATCCCAACAAAAAGCACAGAAAATATTCTTTTCCAAAATTTTTCTTTCTCCAAAGGTTGATACTTGGTACGATAAAGTTTAAAATTTTCCATGATTTTCTCAGAAACTTGTATATTAAAACACTTAAGAAAGTTTCCTATTACAGAGGACAATTCCTCCGTTAAAGTCTGACTTTATACTGTTTTCTCCAAAACTCGCGTGATTACGGCCTAAGACACTTTAGAAAGTCTCCCACGGAAGATACCTCTTTCTGGTCTTAGATCCCTTGCATTGTCAATCGTACTTGAAGTTCAGTAGCTTTGAATCCATTATTTTTATCGATAAATAATTAAAATAAACAATTATTTGTATTTCATTAGAAAGTATTATTTTTTAGTGACGTATTAAGCATTAAGATAACTGAAACATTGATATAGTTTAAATGAAAATCAAAATACCGCATAATCATAGCATTCGGTTTCTTTCTTCCCCCCCTTTCAGCTTGTGGTTTTAATTAAACACACTCATAGCTAATGTAAACAAATATTTGTTCCCGTTCTGAGTCAGCAATATTTCGATTACGCAATGCCTAGCACTAGATTTTTTTTTTTTTTCTTTACTATTTATTTATGAATATTGTACGATGAAGCGTGTGGTTCTTCAGCTAGATTGTAAAAGTTAGTTTTGTTATTTTCGCATTGAAGCGTTTTCACAGATAAAAAATAAAATTCAATGTTTTATGCGGCAACTGTTGAAAATGCAAAATCAAAGGTTGATAAGGATTGGATCGCGATTTCTGTCTAGATTTTTGCAAGGGAAAAAAAAAATAGAAGTAAAGAAAAAAGAATAGTATATATGTATATATTTTTCAGTGTCTGCCACTATTCAGTTTTATGTATTTAATAAAATATATTTAGCTAGGTGGTCAAGACTGAATTTGCAGAGCATAAAAAATAACTCGTGGAGTTTTTAAATTTTTTCAGAGAAACTCCGCAGAAATCGGAGCAGTTGGCAACCCTGTGAAAAATACGAATAAGGGCTGCTGGACGCTAAAAATGAGTTACTAACGGCCGCCGGGAATAACTTAATAAGGGCTGCGGGGTGCACAAATGTGTTAGTAAAGGACCGCCGGGCGCTGCGCCCTGCTAAATCGGCCTAGAGTCAACACTAGATTATCTCAAACCGCAAATTAATTACTTTATGTGTATTTGGAGTTAAACAAAAAAATATATATAATTATAACGGAAATCGCTTAAAGGATTTATACAGCTATAAATATAAATAGATTTATTGAGAATTACAGTGAATATAAAATTTCTTTTGTGGGAATATAAAATTAAATTGTGTTTAAGATCCCCGATATATATATATTGCATTATGCTAAAAGGAGATCAATAAAATTTTTCCTTTCCCAGGCTGGGGTGATCCAGGGCTTTCTTAAATATCTAGAAGGCCTTGGGTGTTTTCGGGCAGCGCACACACAGACTCAGCTCTCCGAGAATCTAAAAAGGAGAGATTAAATATAAGGTTATAAGATGGCAAGATTTTGCCATGTATTTAAATCTATAAAAAGAATGTTTTCTGTCACCGTATCGTGTAAGAATTCTATCTATAACTAGACCAAATTGGGGAGCAGAAATTTTGCGCCCTGATATAGAGCATATTGTTTAATTTTACGCTATTGCACTTTGAATAATTTGAGCCTATAGATCATAATGATAAAGAATTTTTCGAAATGTCCCTGTAAAATTTTATAAATGCTAGATTCACTAAAATCTATACAGTTCATGTGAAGGTGATCTATAACATGTGTATAAATTTACAACACATTTGACTGTCGCATTTAGATGCTATCGCAATTTTAAAAATTTGGGCCCATAAACCATAATGATAAGATAGTTTTTATTTTGTGTCCCTGTAAAGAAAGCTATAAATGTTAGATTCGCCAAAATCTGTACTGTTTGTGTGACAGTGACCTGTAACATTTATATAAATTTTCAGTTCAATAGAATAAGGCATTTAGATGCTACCATACTTTAAAAAATTTGGGCCCATCGGCCATAATGATAAAGATTTTTTCATTTGTCTCTGTAAGAAAACTAAATGCTAAATTCACCAAAATCAATAGGCTTCATGCGATGGTGACCTATAACATATATACCAACTTTCAGCTCATCCAAACAAAACATTAGACTCTATCGTGTTCACTGCCACACACATGCATACATCATTGCAAAAATTAACTCAGGGGACCTCAAAATGTATAGAAACATGAATTTGAAATAATTTATAGTTATAAATTTGGAAAAAATTTCTGCAAACAGCATATGTGTATTTTTGTACTTGCTGTTTTTTTTTTTTTTTTTTTTTTTTTTTTTAAAGCTTATGTAGATGTATGTGTTAAGAATTTTTTTATGATAAAAAGTGAGCATTTTGTAAATCATAAAAAAAAAAAATAAAAAAAAAATTATTATGACAATTTTTTTTTTTTTTTTTTTTTTTTTTTTTCTTAATATGGTCAAAAGTTAGGTGTCAAAAATGATGCCTGAGTGTGCTTTTATGGCCACCAAACTTAAATTTCTAGGTGTGAAATATGCCTAATGACTGCTAATTTTGAACCCTGTTTGTACCCCCATCCCTATGAATGTTGCATATGCACATGTCTCATAATAATGTGACCTTATACACATAGGTTTGACTCTTCATCTGCTGTCTTATATTTCTTTTTTTTAGTTAAATGTAACAGCATTGAAGGTAAACTACCTTTAAATGAATTGTTTTTGTTTTATAGGAAAATGGTGCTACATTTATAGCAACGAACATTATCATAACTGCAAATCAGACTCAAGGAACTTGTGCTGAAGTTAGTAATTTTTGATGTATTCATTATTTGTTTGCTACCTACAGATTTAATGAAAAATATATTTTATTGGAATTACATTTTTTGGACAGAAATATATATATTAAATTCAATATAAATGACAAAAATTAATTTGTATAAAAAAGGCTCTCAAAGCAGCATAAAGTTGTATACAAAAACTATAATATATTTAAATAATAAGTGATGACATGAAAGTGAAATGTAATAAGCAACTAGAAAAATTATTTAACAATGTTAATAAACAAAAAAATTAGTTAAAGTTAAACTCTATTTAAGCTAGAAAATTAAATTATGCTGTGCCATTCTCCTCAGTAGGTGGGAACACAGCTATTAATAACTATATAGTACTAGCAGGTTTCAAAATATATGCAGGCTAGCATACTCCAAGTATATTTCAAACTGAATAGTAATGAAAAACTTAAAATTGTAAAATATGAAAGGAGATTAAAAAAGTATTTCTATTTCTTGAATATTAAATATTGAAATTTGAAAACTATATGTTACAGCTCATTGAAATCAAAAAGCTGTTTATAATAAAGCTGATTTATATAGATTTTTATATGAAAATGCTAGCCAAACATACCCCCACCCGAAACTGCCAGAAAAAGAAGAAAACTCACCACCTGCAAGAAACAACAACTGCAAAATCCATCCTAGCTCAAAAACCTTTTAAACATAGAAATTCTCTATCCATATCCATAGATGTCCAAAAAACTTTGCAGGTCTGGCAAAACAAAATAACTCCAAACATCAGCAAACAATCGTCCAAAAAAGGCTTTAAATTGTGAGTATCAAACTGGACACCTATATGGATCATCAATCATAGTAAAGCTAAAAGCTGCGGTGCTGACACTAAAATTTCAAATTACTAGTATAATGTAATTTGAATCTCCTTTCATATTTTACAATTTTAAGTTTTTCATTGCTATTCAGTTTGAAATATATTTGGAGTATGCTAGCCTGCATATCTTTTGAAACCTGCTAGTACTATTTAGTTATTAATAGCTGTGTTCCCACCTGCTGAGGAGACTGATTAATAAAATTGCTTTATCAAAAACTTTAAATTAAATTTCTGTTACAACTGATGTCTTTATATATGCCTTATTCAATTACTAAGTTTAATAGTTTATGTTCAATCAGGGAAATTTTTCTCTTATGTCATTTCATAAGGATTTTATTTAATTATCAATAGACAAGTTGTAATAATTACAATTATTTCGCTACTTAAACAATTTGTCTAAAAGTATAATGCATTTGTAAGAGTAATTGAAATGAAAACTTCTTTAGGCACTATTCACATTTCTTCCTTCAGAGTAAATTCATTTGATCCTTTGCTGAAATAATGTTACATATTTTAGCATCACACTTATTTATGCAACAAAAACCATAAACTGACTATTTGTCAAGCAAACAAATCTCCATCTGAGGTTAAAAAAAAAACCTTTCTTCAATTCTTGAAAAATAGTTATTTTAAATTAATTTGTGAGGGACGGGGAAGTTATTTCTCTTAATATGTTATAATATTACAAATAAATTGTTATATAGGACTATGAGTTCTTGTAATTGAGAAACCCCCTACAGGCGAATACAGAAATTCTGCAACCTAAAGACATCTTATGCCACTGCAAGGGGGCCCCCCAGAATAGGCTTGCCCCGGGGCTGCAGGTAGTCTAAGTTGGGCCCTGCACAAAAGAATTCCAATATGTGTAATCTACCACCAAAAAATTAGTTTGTTTGTTTATTATAAAATATGGTTTTATACGCACATAAAATTACTTTTTATCATTTTTAACCTGGTTGATATTGATACTTTTATTCATGGAAAAGGGCAATTCACAAAATGTTGTTGTATATTTTGGAAATTTGGTGTTTACTTCAGTTTTATATTTTATCTATACTTGTGTTGAAGTTAAAGATGTTTGCTTGCTTCAACGTAGAAAATAAGCAAATAAAGTAAAAACATTTATTCTTAAATTGTAATTGCTTTAATGTTTTTGTTTTAATTAATAAATATACAATTTGTACAAAATTACTGTATGTCCTAGAATTTTATTTATTTATTTATTTATTTTTTTTTATGCTTAGGATCCAGAGATAGAAGGTGCATTATGTGATCCTGAAAATAATACATGTGTTGCTGGAATAAGTCTTCCTGTTGGTAATGGTAAGTAAAACACTTCCTTTTTTTTTTTTTTTTTTTTTTTTTTTTTTTTAATGCATTTCTGAAATACCAAAGTTTGAGGTCAAAGAAAAAATGTATACAGTAGAAGATTTTTATAATGCAATTCTGTATAATGCTTAACTGCTCAGACATAAACAATGAATTTTGCAGTTAAGAAACACTTTGTAAATAACTGTTACTCTATAGAGAACTAAGTGTGATACATTTGTTTTGCTTTATCTCCACAATTCAGAGGTTTTTTATTAAAAAGAAACTGCAATTATGACTTTTTTTTTTCTTTAAGGAGTAATATACTGAGTGATTTGGTATAGACATTTATAGACTAACTTCATAAAGAAAATTCACAAATGAAAGTTAACTCATGACATTTTTTTTTTTAAAAGAAATTGAATGATTTGGTACAGACATTTATAGACTAATTAAAACCCGAATAAACTACTACGTCAGAAACACCAAGGAAAAATATTTGAGATGCATACAACTGTTTCGGTAGCCTTAAGCGTACCGTCTTCAGTGCAAAAAAAATTCTGAATCTAGAGAAGTGCTCATATATATAGGAGAGGGACTGAATTTAGTTCAACCAATGGGATTACGGGAAAGGTGGGGAGTGTGGCCAATAGGAATTTAGGAATGTTAGCTGTGTAAACAGTAGAAAAATTAAGAAAATGTGAACTGAATGTAAAATTTTCAACAATATGACATATAGGGAGCAGCGAAATCACAATTTACAAGGTTTTTAAAATGTTTATAAATATGAAAAACTTCAAAGAAATCGAGTTCATGAATGGATTTAGGTCTGCCAAATTATTTTAGCTGAATTAAATTTAAAATTATGATTTTCCTCCCAGCAATGTTTAGAAATAGCCGATTTATTGGTTTCTTGTTTGCGGACGTAATTCATATGTTCTTTTAGATGAAATTTAAGACTGTGTTTAGTTTGGCCAATATATGATAAACCACACTGACAGGAAATACTATAAATGCCCCAAGAATTATGCATATCAATGGGATCTTTTAGTCTCCCTTCCTCCCCATGCGCATTCATGTCACCCACCTAACCAAAAAATGGTTGCTTTCTATACTTTTGTAAACCGTGCCCTTAATATTTGTTCAAATCCTATTTTATTAAAATCTGAAATTAAATACCTGAAAGCCATTGCAATTGACAGAGGTTATGACCCTTCCATTATAGACAAAGCTATCCAAAAATTACAACTCCCTCATATTTCGTCTATTAAATCAGTCTCTTCTAATATCAGCATTGTTTTACCCTATTTTCTTAAATCCAGTCAAACCATAGCTAAAATTCTCAAACAATATGATTTTAAAATAATATTTTTGCCTTCCAATAAACTCACCTTTTCTCAGTTAAAAGATCCCATTGATATGCATAATTTTTGAGGCATTTATAGCATTTCCTGTCATTGTGGTTTATCATATATTGGCCAAACTAAACACAGTCTTAAATTTCATCTAAAAGAACATATAAATTACGTCCGCGAACAAGAAACCAATAAATCGGCTATTTCTAAACATTGCTGGGAGGAAAATCATAATTTTAAATTTAATTCAGCTAAAATAATTTGCAGACCTAAATCCATTCATGAACTCGATTTCTTTGAAGCTTTTCATATATATATATATAATTTTAAAAACATTGTAAATTGTGATTTTCGCGGTTCTCCATTTGTCTGATTGTTGGAAATTTTGCATTCAGTCCACATTTTCTTAATTTTTCTACTGTTTACACAGCTAACATTCTTAAATTCCTATTGGCGACACTCCCCACCTTTCCCGTAATCCTATTGGTTGAACTAAAAACTACAACTTAAAAAATAAAATATATCTATAACTTTACAGAATGAAAATGTGAATATTATTATTTAACGAACATTGATAAATATAATTACATGATTAATTATTTTGCATAAAATATAAATCTTTCTATTTACTTCAATACCTTAAAATACTGCTTTTTAATTTTGCAGGTGTGATGACTGGTAATTGCATTAAAGCTGATAATAAATCAGTGTGTGAGATTCACTCCTGGTGTCCCCTTGAAACTGATGTATTTCCAATGTAATTTTTATTTTGATGAACATAACTCTTCTTTTTTTTTTTTTTTTTTTTTTTTTTTTAAATCTATCTTTCTTTCTCTTTCTCTCTGGATCAGGGCCCGAAATTTCAACTCAGATTACACTTGCCGAAAAAAAAGTTTTACTCGCCACAAATAGAGCTGTCATACTCATGTTTTTAATTTTTTTTTTTTTTTTACATTTTGGGCTTGTTATTTTTTCTAACTATTTGAAATCCTTTTACAAATATGCCTAAAATTATATATATATATATTAAAAGTGTGTGGTATATCATCATGCCTCATAATCATCTATAATTAAAAATCATTAATGTATTGTATTTGAGAATTGAAAAAGATTAAAATATCTAAAAACGTAAGTAAATGTAAAGAGTCAATAAAGAAAAAAAATTCTTTGTCAAACAATATCCTGTAAAAACCTTTTTATTATGAAAGATTAAGCTTCCTTATTTACCTATATATTTATTTATTTAACTTTTTACATGAGAAATGTCTTTTTCGTCCATTTTATCTTAGTAACGAAATGTCAATGTGTATAACTTGTCCATTATTATCATTTGAAATAGCCATTTTGGAATGACTTTTTCGATAAAATCGTTGCTTACAAATCATTAGAAGCGCCAATCCTTAGCATTTCAGTGAAACACCGGAAAATGTGAACTGTTTTTTGATCATTAATAAACATAGGCAGTATCTTTAAAAGGGCTCGGGCTCATTTTTATGCGCCAATATCGCATAGGCAAACTTTCTCATGTCTCTTCTCTCTGATAGTGGGTAACGGGCAAAGAGGCTATCTGCTCGTCTATTCTTAGGGGAGCGTGGGGCTAGTTGTCACAGGGATAAGAAGTAACACGCAATTTACGAAATAGTTTGTAACATTTGTGATTAAATATTTTTATAAACATAATTCTTATGACGTGCTTTATAATGTAAGCATAATCAGTACTCCACAAAAATGGTTAATGAGAGGTTCTGTACACATGCTTCATTTTAGCTAGTTAGTGTAAAAAAATATATTTCATAATTTTTTATTAAAGGCATGTTAATTTATACTTTAACGAAATGTTTATAACTATTTATTTAGTCTGTGTGTTGCGTTATAAAATACATGTTTAATTTTTTGTATAAATCGTTATATATTCTTATAAATAAACAAAATGTCCAAAATCATACAATGGGGCAAGTTGTAGCATGTTAGAGGAGTGGCTTGTGGAGATGCCTACAGCCAGAGCTCGAAGTTTCCGCCCATTTTCAGAAAACTTTCAGAGATGAAAAAATTTTGGCTTCTTTTCCAATACTATATTTATACGGAGATATTTTCTGTGTTTTTATATTATAATACCGTGATAATTTAACCACGAATTTGAATCACGATTTAATCATGACTTTAGAGAATATTGCATAAAGATAGTGGTAGAAAAAAAGCAAAAACTTCTCATCAATGAAAGTGTCCTGAAAAAAGAGCAGAAAATTCGAGCTCTGCTAAACTCTCTCTGTGGCATAAGAATGTGTATAATGCTTAGTTTGCAAAATGTGTGCACACATTAAATGCATGAGAGGGAACAAAATACCATTTGCTTGAATTAATTTAAATTTTGACTACGATTAACTTCTATGTTGATTTTATCTTTAATTTTCTCTTTATTTTACTATAATCCATTTGATATAATTCATTGTTACTATACCAAGAAGGTTATAATTTAATATTAGTTATTAATTGTCTTTTTCATTAAATTTACTAAATGATTGATAACAAAAAACATTTTGAAATATTGTCGTTTTCATTGTTAGGGTTCCCTTTGTATCCATTACAATTTGCCCCAAATCCAGGGCAAATTGTAACAGGCAAATAATTTTGAAATTTTTTGTGCTAAAATTAGCAAAATTAATGAAAGTTTTTTTTATGAATATGATAGATGAATATGCATGCTATGGAAAACAGCAAATATAAACAGGAAAATGTAATACATTTCAAAATATACTTATTTTTCCAAAAACTGTTACAACCTTCCCCACGCTCCCCTACTGCTTAGAGAAATCACAGTGGGAAAAACTAAACTGCCGAAGAGATTAAAACTTTTAGGCATGCACTAAGCATTTTTCCTTTCTCAGGCTAGGGCGATCGTCGGGCAGTGCACAGCACACACAGACTCGGCATTCCAAGAAGAATAAAAGGAGAGGTTAAATATGAGGTTATAAGATGGCAAGGTTTTGCCATATTTAAATCTATAAAAAGAATGTTTTCTGTCACTGAATCGTGTAAGAATTAAGAATTCTGTCTATAACTAGACCAAATTTTTACTTGTCAATGGCCCCCATAGCAGAAAATGTGAGACATACGTCGCAGATTTTTTTTTAATCTGCAGATTATTTTCATAACAATATTGAGTAGAAATTTCAAGTTTCTCGATTTTGGTCAGAAATATTGCAATTTACAATCTTTCTTTATCCACAGCATAAATGCCAATGTTCATTGTAAACATATTTTATTAGTTTCTAGAACCGACAAAGAGGTAGAATTATTCAATATTTTTCGCTTACATAATTATTTTACCCTTGTTTTCCTCCACCCCTCCCCCTTCTTTGCTAAAGATAAATGAGTGATACACACAATAAAGGTCCAGATTAGGACTGAAACAATTTTTAAACCACCAATTAATAAAAATAGTTATTGAATCTTTTGCATTATTTTCTTATATTACCTAATTGTAAGTAGTTTAGTATTTTTATTATACTTTCTTTTTCATATAATATCCCATCCGGCTCATTTGCTAGGAGTTTTTGTCGAAAAAAAAAATGTTTTCACAGTATTTATGTTGTTAGTCCCTTAAAGTTCATTAAGTCCCCTTTTTTTTTTTTTTTTTGTCTTGAGTTGATCCCTTAAGTCCCTATGTTTGAACGTAGATTTTGGTTTCGATTTGCTCCATCCCGCCTGACTTGGCTCTTTGCCAAATGAGAGATGATTTTTTCTCTCTTTGAGAATGTTACTTTTTTTCTAGTTTAGTTTTCGCGGCCTGTCTTAAACAGGAAGCATCTTTTTCTCTTGAACATGAAAGTTATGATTTAAATATTATGATCTTGGCTCCTTTATGGAGAAACAATGTTATCCTGAAATATTACTGAATTAAGTTATAATTGTGAATTCTTCAAAGTATACTGCAAATAGTTTTTATTGTGTGTTTAATTTCTAATAAAGAATTTATGCTCTCCCAACTGACTTTATGACTGAAATTGAACACGTGAATTACAGAACTATAGATTAAGAAGTTGTTTATGATTATATATTTCTGCATATTTTCATGGTACGAATTTTTTCATGGCGCAGTATATATAATAATATTTTTTCATGGTGAACGAAACTCGGGATAAGTGAAATCCCTTGAAAGTGAAATTACCTTTAGATATTAATTTATCTGGATTTGGATTTGAAAGCTTGGATAATTTATTGTGAAAACGAAACTGAAAAATAATAATGACTGGAATTCCGGATTCGTTATTGGATAGCTGCCTGGATATGGAACCAGGTAAGCAAAATTTAACTACTATTTATAACATTGATTAAATGAAATTAGAAATTTGAATTATTTTGTTTGAGTATTTGCTCGCTATGAATATTGAAAAGTTAAAAGCTAAGCGTTCTACGGAACGCTCAAATGTAACTAAATTAATAAATAAATTAGAGAATTTATTATTGGATGATCTAGAAAATACAAAATCAGACGAAATCATCGAAATCCAGGAAATGATAGGTGAAAGAGAAATTGCATTAAAAAATTTAAATAATGAAATTGAAAATTTAATAGTAGATATTAAAGAGTATGAAAAAGATATCGCGACCAGCGATAAATACGGCGAGCAAATAATTTCTGCCAAATGCAAAATCAAACTAAGATTAAAAAGATTATGTAATAATAAAGATGAAAGTAGTTCAAACTGTTCTGTCAGTGAAACCCAAACAAAAACTGGTTCGGCAGTGAGATTGCCGAAAATGTCCTTACCAAAATTTGGTGGACAAATAGAAAAATGGAACGAATTTTTCGATTGTTTCGAAAATTCAATCCATTTAAATGAAAATCTTACAAAGATTGAAAAATTCACTTACTTGAAAACGCTTTTAACTGACAAAGCGTACAATGTTATTGAAGGGTTTTCACTTACGGAACAAAATTATGATAATTGCATAGAAATGTTGAAGTCACGTTTTGGGCAAAAGGATATTATCATTAATGCTCACATGAATAAATTGATAAACTTAGAAGGCGTAAAAAGTTCATCAAATATAACTGCTTTGCGAAAGTTTTATGACGCTTGTGAAGTAAATATTCGCAGTTTATCTAATTTAGGGGTGACAAAAGGCCAATATGGTCATTTACTGAATCCAATTTTATTGAAATTATTGCCAAACGATCTAGTAGTTGAATATTACAGGCAAAGTGATAAAAGGAAGGATGAGTCTGATGTGACAGACTTAATTAATTTTCTTAAAGTAGAACTTGAATCGCGTGAAAAATCACTTAGTATGATTAATTATAAAAATGCTTCGGTAATTGTAAATAAAAATAAAGCCGAAATTAATGACAGAAAATTTCCAAATAAAATGAATTCATTGAATGTAGGTGTAAAAAATATATGCATATTTTGCAAGAATTATGATCATCATTCTCTTGAATGTACTAATTTAACTGATGTTGAGAAAAGGTTAAAATTAAAGAAGGATGGCAGGTGTTATAAATGTTTTCTAAAATCTCATCTGTCATCACAGTGCAGGGTGAAATCGCAGCCTAAAGAATTGGCCCACGAATTAAAATTAACCCGTGTAAGAACAGAAAAGCTAACTGTTTTTGCCTTTGGTATAAATAAAGGTAAAGAAGAGGAATTCGAGGTTTTTAATATTGAACTGCGTAGCAAAATAAATCCTCGTCGGCTCATCCATGTTGAAGTATTAGCTACAGACTTAATAACCGCGACTCCCTTGAAAAGCCCAAGGGGCGAACCAGAAATTGAAAGTTATATTAAAAATAAAAACTGGAAATTGGCAGACAATTCATTAAGTGATTCCAAAATTAATATTTTGCTAGGAGCTGATTATTTTTGGAAAATACAGAGAGGTATCATTGAAGAAATCGGTGATAATTTATATGTTGCTAATACTATTTTCGGATATACTGTAGTGGGGAAATTGAATAATAATAGTACAGAAGTAATTAATTCGCATTTTGTATCTGTAAATAAATTTGACAGTTTTGATTTGCAGCGTTTTTGGGATTTAGAATCACTTGGAATATGTGACAGTAAGAATGATTCTATGTCACAGAGAGATATAGAAATTATTAATTCTTTTAATGAAAATTTAAATTTTGTTAAGGGAAGATATGAAATTCAATTTTTGTGGAAGGAAAATAAAAATGAATTAAAATCGAATATAGAAATAGCCAAAAATAGACTTTGGGGTTTGAGAACAAAACTGTCTAAAAATGAATGGCTTAAAAATGAATATGAAAAAATTCTTGAGGAACAAAAGAAAATGGGTATAATAGAGGAGTGTAAAATAAACAAAAATGAAACTGGTGTATATTATATGCCCCACAGACCGGTGATAAGAACAGATAAGTCCACTACAAAGGTCAGAATAGTGTTTGATGCTTCTTCCAAAGAAAAGGAAGCAAAATCTTTAAATGAATGTTTATTTGCAGGCCCCAATTTAAATCCTAATATTTTGGAT
The DNA here is from genome assembly GCA_963930645.1 of Salticus scenicus. NCBI lineage: Eukaryota > Metazoa > Arthropoda > Arachnida > Araneae > Salticidae > Salticus > Salticus scenicus. The sequence continues at coordinate 381,487,001 of OZ005649.1, forward strand.
ATTATTTTAAAATTCCGCCTTCATAAAATTGCCTTTGTTTGTGACATTGAAAAGGCTTTTCTGCAAATACAGGTTGCAGAAAATGATAGAAACTTTTTGAGATTTCTATGGTTTGAGGATATAAATAGTAAAAATCCTCTATTAAAGGTTTTCCGCATGACTCGTGTAACTTTTGGTGTTACAACATCACCCTTTTTGCTCTCAGCTACCATTAAACATCACATAAAGGGCTATAAGAACTTGTTTGAGAAAGTAGTTAATATGCTTGATACTTCCTTATATGTTGATGATCTCTTTCATGGCGCTAATTCTGTAAATGAAGCATTTATTTTATCGTCTGGTGCTGTGAAAATACTTAAAGATGCCAATATGACATTAAGAAAATGTAAAAGTAATTCTTACGAATTAAGCAAATTGTGGGAAAAACATGGAATAAACGTTGATGAAGAAATAAATGAGGGAAATATCTCTAAAGTATTGGGAATAATGTGGTCAACTAATAATGACACGTTAAGAATAGACATTCAATCTCTGTTAGAAGGGTTTGATAATGAAATTATCACTAAGAGAATTGTTTTACAAACTGTAGCAAAGGTGTATGACCCTGTAGGGTTTATTTCCCCTTTTATAATAAGAGTTAAATTTCTAATGCAAGAACTATGGGAGCAGGGTGTTGATTGGGATTCTGCTTTACCTGATGCTTTAACACAAAAATTTAAGAAATGGCATCGTGAAATACAGGATTTAGAAAATTTTGAAGTGCCTAGAAAATATTTTACGAATTTTGAAAAATTAACTCCTGAAACTATACAAATTTGTGTTTTCTGCGATGCCAGTTTGAAGGGATATGGTACAGTAGCTTATTTTCGTGATCCTTGTTCCCGTGAAACTTCATTTATTATGTCAAAGACAAGAGTAGCTCCTCTCAAAAAACTTACTTTGCCTCGACTTGAATTGATGGGAGCCTTAACAGCTGCTCGATTAGCTCATTATCTTGGGCAGCTATTCTCAATTCCCGTCAAAAACATACTATGCTTCTGTGATTCCCAAATTACCCTTTATTGGGTCAAAGGAAGTGCTAGTAACTGGAAGCCCTTTGTAGAGAACAGAGTGCGTGAAATTCAACGATTAGTAGCCCCATCTCAGTGGAGATTTTGTCCAGGGGTTAAAAATCCCGCTGATGTGCTATCTCGTGGTTGCACAGCAACTGAATTGTTGAAGAATGAAGAATGGTTAAAGGGACCAATCTGGTTGAAAGAAGAGCACTTACCGACACCACTACCGGAAAATGAAGTCAAAATACCTGAAGAAGAGATTTTGAGAGAACAACGGAAAACTACTGTTTGCTCTTTAACTCATGGCAATAATGAATTTGAATTATTATATAAGTTTTCATCTTGGTCTAAATTAAGACGTGTTACAGCCTGGTGTCTTAGATTTATAAAAAATACTAAATGTCGATCTGAGCGAAATACTGGCTTTTTAACTATACAAGAACTTGATGAGGCAACTAAAATTATTGTGAAGTTGGTTCAAAGACATGAATTTAGAGAGGAAATAAAGACTTTAAAATCTGGAAGAAACCTGAATGCTAGTAACAAACTCCTTTCTTTAAACCCTTTTCTAGACAAAAATGAAATTCTTCGTGTTGGTGGAAGATTAAGACACGCAAACCTACCTGAGAGTCAAAAACACCAAATGATACTTCCTAAAACGCATCACATTACAGATTTAATTATAAAGTACTTTCATGAAAAACATCTTCACAGTGGAACTCAGTTAACAATTTCAGTCCTGCGACAACAATATTGGATAATTAATGCAAGAGACGCCGTGAAAAGGAATCTGCGGAACTGTATGAAGTGTTTTAGAACCACATCGAACTTAGCCTCTCAACTGATGGGTGATCTTCCAGCTGCTCGTGTAGTGCCATCGCGAGTGTTTTCGAAAGTCGGGGTTGATCTTGCAGGCCCCTTTCTCATCAAACCTCGTAAGGGCCGAGGTGTTAGATCTTATAAAAGTTATATTTGTTTATATATCTGTTTTTCCACAAAAGCAATTCATTTGGAAATACTCAGTGATCTCACCTCTGAAACATTCCTCGCATCCTTGAAGAGGTTTGTTGCTCGACGAGGAAAACCTGAAGAATTGTTTTCAGACAGAGGAACGAACTTTGTAGGTGCCGACAACGAAATGAAAAAAATGATGTCCTTGATCTCTTCTGACGAAAAGATCCACAGATATTTGTCCGAAGAAACAATCAAATGGAATTTCAATCCCCCATCGGCCCCCCATTTTGGAGGACTTTGGGAGGCTGGAATAAAACAGATGAAGGGTCATTTAAAAAGAACTATTGGCGAACAAATATTAACTTATGAACAGTTCCTTACTTTAATTACTCAAATTGAATCGTGCTTGAACTCCAGACCTCTTGTTGCGCTCTCGAATGATCCAAGTGACTTAAATGCTCTAACTCCAGGACATTTTATCATAGGCACTGCCTTGACTTCAATACCAGAACCTGACTATTCTTCAGTTAACCTAACCCCGCTAGAAAGATGGAAACTTCTACAAAAAATTTTTCAAAGTTTCTGGAACAGATGGTCTTCAGATTACCTATCAGACTTGCAAAGGCGATCAAAATGGTTAATAAATAAACCAAATTTCAAGAAAGACGATTTGGTTTTAATAAAAGATGATAATCAGCCCCCTTTGAAGTGGAAACTGGGTCGCATAATCAAATTATTTCCTGGAGCAGATGGCAAGATTCGTGTAGTTCTGTTGAAAACTATTTATGGAGAGTTGAAGCGTCCGATCGCCAAACTATCACCTCTGCCATTTTGAACTTTTTATTTTATTTTTATTTTATTTTATTTTATTTATTATTATTATTATTTTTTTTTTTTTTATGTTCCTGTTTTTAATCCATTTATGTTAATCATCTAGTTACAATGTTCATTATGTATATTAATCTCTTTTTTTTTTTTTCTTATCTATTTGCAGTTGAAGACCAAGAAAATGAAAACCTGTAACAACACTAATGTTGTTATTGTACTTTTTAGGATATTTTTATGAACCTTCGTTCATGGGGGCGGAGCATGTTTGAACGTAGATTTTGGTTTCGATTTGCTCCATCCCGCCTGACTTGGCTCTTTGCCAAATGAGAGATGATTTTTTCTCTCTTTGAGAATGTTACTTTTTTTCTAGTTTAGTTTTCGCGGCCTGTCTTAAACAGGAAGCATCTTTTTCTCTTGAACATGAAAGTTATGATTTAAATATTATGATCTTGGCTCCTTTATGGAGAAACAATGTTATCCTGAAATATTACTGAATTAAGTTATAATTGTGAATTCTTCAAAGTATACTGCAAATAGTTTTTATTGTGTGTTTAATTTCTAATAAAGAATTTATGCTCTCCCAACTGACTTTATGACTGAAATTGAACACGTGAATTACAGAACTATAGATTAAGAAGTTGTTTATGATTATATATTTCTGCATATTTTCATGGTACGAATTTTTTCATGGCGCAGTATATATAATAATATTTTTTCACCCTATTTATTTGTATTTTTCAGCACAATATTTACATTTGTATTCTGATTTTTTAAATCTATTTTCGTATTTATTTATTTATTTTATTCTTATTTAAATGTATTCTTTTTCATTTTATTTACATCTATCTCTTCATTTTTATTTCTAAACTATCAACAATACATGTTTGTTTGCACTTTCATTGCTCTTGCAAACATCAATTGCTTTCTGAAGAGTTAACGGCCGTCTTCACTCATCGTCACCGGAAGCCCGAGCCAATGTTATTCTATGGGGAAATTTTCTTTACAAATAACTTATTAACTAATACATATTTTTAAATTCTGTTTTCACATTCAGAAAATTCCCAACTGTTAAATTGACGGACCTTTTTTAAAAATGTATTTTTTTAATTTTTAATATTTTATTTTGAAATTGCAAAATGAAAAAAATTCACACATTGAAAATTCATATTTTTAAGCTTCAAAATAAAATATAAAAAATTAAAAAAAATAATTTTTTAGAAAAGGTGCGTCAATTTACCAGCTGGGAACTTTCAGAATGTGAAAACAGAATTTAAAAATATGTATTAGTTAATAAGTTATTTGTAAAGAAAAATTTCCCATAGAATAACATTAGGTTCGGCTTCCGACGGCAGTGAGTGAAGAGGGCCCTTAATTGGGGATCCCCTATATATATATGTATATTTCTACTTCTATCTCAAACACTCAATACCATCCTACCTTGAATCAACCTCTTCTAGTAGATTTTGATAATTCATGTTGATATTATAACTTTCTTAGTCTGTATATGTATTGCTCAACTGATTCATTCTGTTCTTGAACTGCTTCATTAACCCTTTAACGTTCATTGGTTTCGCAGCGAAACCAAACGTTTGACATCATTTAACACTTTTTATGTAGCAGTTTTTTTAACATTTCCCCCATAGTTTTAATCAGTTTTTAAACTTTTGTTCCTTTTCTGTTCAGTGGATAGCAGTATTATTCCAAAATTTAACAAATAATGCTTCAAAGGAAGCTAAATGCATTAGTCACTTGAAGTTTCTTAGTGGGCGCAAGTGCGAATTGCTGGTGTGATGATGCACTCTTGTCTAGTTTTTTTCATTTAATGAAGAGCTGGACTATTGTTTTCACCTGAAACAACTTTTACGAGTCGATAATGTTCACTTACAAAGTGTTTTATTTATTAAAATAAATATTATTTGAATTTAATAAGGTTAACATATAGATGTTTCAAACAAAAATTTCTCGAAAAGGGATAATGCTGTTTTTTTTTTTTTTTTAAATATTTATGATCAGCTATGTGTCTAAAGGCCATTTTTAAAATTAGTAAATTTTAAAATAAATTAAGTAGTGAACGTTAAAGGGTTAAATACTGATCTTTCATAAATAACAATAGCATTAATATAAGGCTCAAAATGTGCTAATAAGGCCTCAATAATTGTATCTGATTTTTTTCTATATTCTTCAGATATATCTAATTGCTGGTATACTAAAAATGGTTTTTTATCTATAACAGAAATTAATCGCTATTTTAACTGCTTCATCTTTTTTATCCAAATCATTAGCAGTTTATTAATCCAACTAGATTTGAATTAATTTCGATTTTTAAAAACATTTTCACTCATACTAACAGGTTGCTGTGGTGAAATTTTGAATTGGAAGTACGATTTTCAATTTAACTTGAACAACAAAATGTAATTTTAATTTACATTTGTATTTTCTTACAATTCCTTATACAGTGTCTATCCTGACACCATGTAAAATATTCCATACTACTTAAATACGATAATTATTTGCATTAACCCATATTGGACCGCCGTCCTATTTATAGGAGAGTTGAATTAAATGTCAATAAAGTAAAAGAAACATTTAAAATCTGCAAAAAACTTGACATAATTTTTTAGAAATAGACTAAATTAATTAAATTACTGTGAAAAATGGAATTTGAAAAAAATATTAATGCTGCAGAATAATAAAGAACTTCTTTTGCTAAATAGTGAGCATGTGCTAGTGAAAAATCAAAATGGTCGTCAAAGACGATGTCAACTGAAATCATGCAATAAAAAACCTGTTACAATTTGCAACATGTGCAATGTTGGACTATGTAGAGATTCCATTCGTAAAAATCTTTACAATTTGCAAAATGCTCACTTTTGGACTGTGTAGAGACTGTTTTTCTGACTAACAAACAAAATAAAAACTTTTGTAAAATTGTTATAATTTTTTAATTTTTTCTTTTTTATATGTGTAAGTATCTTATACTGACCATGTTTTTAAAAAATTACATTTTTCCAATGATTCGTTTAATGAGTGGTCCAATATGGGTTTAAAAAAAGTCATCAACCAATATTTTTATTAATCATTTTTTCTGTCATCGTACACGTTATTCTAATTCTATATCAAAACATACCAGTTGTCATTATCATATTAACAATTGTAATAGTTAAGAAAGCTGTCTTATGAAACAATGATACAATAAAATTTAAATACTCACTTGTTTTGATAAAACCTAATATTATATTGTGATGTATACTGTTTTTAATTGTTTTTATAAAAAAAATCCATTGATCTCTCATGTATTTTATATCCCATACTTAGGAAGAATAAAACTGCCCTTCTGGAAGCAAGCAAAGATTTCACTATTCTAATAAAGAATTTTGTTGACTTTCCTAAATTTCCCAATTCTAGTAGGTATGAATGTATTTTTCTTTCTGTTGCACTTTTTTTCAATTGTATTAATTGTTTGTCAAATTATAGGGGGGAGGGTATATATATGAAAGTATGAAAGTATATATTAAAAATATTTTTCTTTTTTCACTTTAGTAAAATTTTGCTATTTTTCTTTTGTGCTGAATAAATTATTTTCGCAACCAGTTGTTAGGTTAAATAAATAATAAATATGCATTCAAAATTTTACTTTTTTCATAATTGAAATATTGAGTTTCAAAATATCTTGGAATTGAAAACAATTCAAAGAAACAAATTAACTTTTACCAGTTTTACAGTTTACATATTACATACTGAAACAGATTTTGACTTTATGATAAATAGTGCTGAATCTAAGGGGAAAAAAGGGCTACTGGGGAGAACTTAGTAAAAAGGCTAACCTTTTTACAAAAAGAGCATTATTTGCCTAATTTGTTGCCCTTCTGGTTGGGACTTTTATACATGACAAAAATAAATTATTACACTTTCTTGTATATGTCTGTTATATGCATTTGTTCTCGCAAAAATGCTCTAAAACTATCCTCAAAAAAGCTTCATATAAGGAAGAAAATTATCCAAGGCATTTAACACATTTACTGCCGATCTCACGTGACTGTTATTTTAAACAATACTGCACATCACGCCAGCACCGAATGTGTTAATTTTGTGAAAAAATCGCTTTCTTATGAATTTTTGCTCGTCTGTACATGCAATTGTTATAGTATTTTTCAATACTTTTAACACTCATTAATTTTGTTGTTATTAATTTAAATTATAGTTAAATCTGCATTACAACAATTTCTATGCATTAATTTGGATCATTAAGATAAAAATAGTTTTTCTTTGGTGTTGTAGATTCTTACTTAGATCAGCATTTCAATACTGTTTGTTTACACACGATTGACCAGGAAGATAATGTTGTTACAGAGAGAAACTGCCTCATACCACATACTTTGCATTTCTCCCGTAGGATGGTTTTTGTCTTCCGTTTAGGGTTTTATTCATCCGCTCAACCCTCAAGCGAGACATCCTTTTTTTTTTGATTGGCTCTTTTGAGAGCTGTGTAGCACATAAAATTATTCTTTTATTTTGGGCCAGTAAGATATTATATGATTAAATACATATTGCGAACAAATATACATAAATATGAGTAATTTTAGTATCTGTAGTTGATATCAGTGTGTTTTTATTTATTATTTTTTAATCTATGTAGTTGAAAATTGAGGAGCTTTAGATTGCTAAAGTATTGAATTAAAGAGAATTTATTTACTCTGTTAAGAAATTGATCAATAATTTAAAAACAAAGAAAAAAAGCATCAATAGTCTAAATAAATAAGGAAATGAAGATACAGTAGAGAGTCAAAAATCCGCACAGCTCGGGACCAGAGGTTGTGCGGATTTTAGGATTTTGTGGATTTCGGGGCCCATAAAAAATGATTTCCACTTTGAATAACAAAAACAGAATATTATTCAAACTAAACACATACTAGTGAATAATAACACTGAATATTAAATTACTAGGTACATAAGAATAATAATGAACATTAACAAAAATATATAATGAAAACAATAAATAAAAATTAAAAATATATATATTTGTCAAATTTAGATAAAATCTGTTCACATGTAGCTAGTTTTAAACTAAACTTGGGCCTGCATGATTTTTTATTTTTTTATTTATTGTAAATAGTAGTAACACAAATTTATTTTTCTACCAATTTTGTTGAGTTCTTCCTTACAAATTATACCTTCATCAGAAAGCATTTCAAAAAATTAGTTTGTTATTATTTACCTGATTGATATCATCATATCACAATAATCATTATTTTCTTTTGATGAATTTAATATAGTCAATAATTTCATTAGCTGCAACTTGGCTCTTGCAGTCTTCATATTATTATTATTTTGTTTTTCTTTTTTGTAATCATAAAATGCAAACATAAAATCTGTATTCAAGATCTTTTTCAAAAATTCTGATTTGCAGTTTTGTAATTTATTAATAGTGAATTTCATTGTTTTTATCTGACAAGCTGTGTGGATTTCGGACTTTGGCGGATTTCTGGCTCTCTACTGTATATCTTTGATTCTGATTGTATAATTCCTGTATTTACTTATTTATTTATTTATTTATTTATGAATTTGTTTTTATAGAAGAAATATCAGAGATACATCTAATAGCTCTTATTTAAAAAGTTGCCATTATGATCCTTATGTGAACCAGGATTGTCCAGTATTTCGACTTGGAGACATTGTTCAATGGAGTGGACAAGAAGATTATAACTCTATTGCCTATAAGGTGAATTTATAGTTAATATTTATCTTATATTTTTAGAAGTTTTCCAAACGAACATTGCTATATATTTAACTGTTTAAAAATGAATCATTGTTTAGAGTTAAAAAAAAAAAAAAAAAAAAAAAAAAGACGTGTATTTTGAAACAAAGTATTATTAATTCATTGCTGAATTTTCAGAAAATACTTTTCAACTGAACCGCTTTAAGAATTTGCTCTGTACAAATACAGTTTCTCTCAAAGCTTCTTAAGTCAGTCAAGTGGCCAAGAGCCTTTTTTAAAATAATCGTAATTTCAGAAAATTTTGGAGTTGAAAGGCTGATTTTTTTTTTTTTTTTTTTTTTTTTTTAACACTAACTATGTAAAAAATACCAGAACCGGGAATCGAACCCGGGCCTTCCGCTTTACGTGCGAATGCTCAAACCATTGAGCCACCCTGGCTGATTACCAGCTAGGCATTTCTCACATAACATTCGTTGGCAAATCATAATATCGTAATCGTAATATTTTTCAAAAATTCAGTTATGATAGTATGGATTAAATTTGCCTCACTATCCAGCTAGGTTACACCATTTAATATTCTTTGTAAAGAGGTAAAGTAAAATACTTATAATTCTAATCTTTCTATCATTAATTAATTTTTTTAATTAATTGTGATTAACAAGTAAAACAATTATTCAGACCAATAGTTTTGATTTTTGAAACTTGATAATTTACTTTTTATTTTCTGAAATATAGCATTTGAAATCGTTTAAAAAAAATAATTGTATTCAAATAAACTTGATGAATAAACCATTGATGTCATGTATGGCAGGTTGGTCTATATGTGAATTTCCTTTAAGCTTATATATCTAAACCAAATTCAAGTTTCAATTATATTGCCATTGCTGCATGTCATATTTTTATTTTCAATTCTATAGTTGTACAGAATTTAAATAATGTAATATTTACTTAGTTTATCATGTCTTATATCTTCCTCTTATAACTTAGGGAGGTGTTATTGCAGTAGTAATAAAATGGAATTGTAACCTAGATTTTGATAAAAAATACTGCTTTCCAACTTATGATTTCAGTCGATTAGATGATCCTGAGGCCAAACTTGCTCCTGGTTGGAACTTTAGGTAATTATATATATAATAATTTAAATGTAAATAGTGAAATAGTATTTAAAATTTGATAGTAATTTTGTCTATCGTTTAATGTAAATAATTTAATCATTCCTTTTTAATACTTTCCAATAAGGTTGAAAACTGTTAATGACTTTGGTTTGTCCGTCCATCTGTCTGTCTGTCCGTGCTCTAACTCCCGTAAATATTCATGGAATTTCTATCGGTTTTTCCCATTGAAAATGGAATAAATACCATCACAGGTTTGTGTGCAGGAGCACATGAAAGTAATCTAAAGCATTTCATTCTATGGGAGTTATTTCTATAATTCAAATTTTAATAACTTTGCACAAATCTTAATGAAATTGAAATATGTTATTCATATGCACAAAAGAATACCTTCTATAGAATATAGTATGATTGCATTAGATTTATATATTCAGTTACATTCAGGGCTATTATTGGAAATTTACTGGAATTGCATTTTCATTTATATTAAATGTTTTTAACATTTTCTAACAATTTTTAACTTTGAATATGATTTCAGTTTGTGTATCTGTCTGTCCGACTATCCTTTCTATTTGTTCGTCTGCCCTCCCCAAAACTGTTTAAATATTTTCAGAATTTTTAAAAATTGATATATGATATTCAAGTTCACTATAGAATGTTTCCTATTTAAAAAGGCATTAATAGGTCCTGTACAACTGGTTTGTGTACAGGGACACTCAAAAAGTCCAATGCATTGTGCAATGCATTGATAAAAGTCCAATGCATTCAATATTTAGAACAGAATTTTTTATAAATCATTAGGGGGCTCTGCCCCCTGCTCACTCCACTCACCAACCCCCGATTAAGGCTTCACCTCCCCCCAACTCATTTCACTTATTAATCCCTGTGGGGCTCTGCCCACCTACTCACTGTTTTGCCTTTTAATGAATAGGAATATTAATAGTGCATGACAAAAGCAGAAAAATGTAATAAAAATCCCCAAATTCAATATGAATTGGAAATGCATAATATTTAACACTACATTATTATTATATATATATATATATATATATATATATATATATATATATATGTATATATATATTTTATACTAAAAATCAGTATTTTTTTTTTTTTTTTTTTTTTTTAGAATAGAAAGAAATTTGTAATATCTAGACCATTTTACATTACAGCTTTAGTATATGTATTTTAGTATAGTATCCACCCTTATGGTGACTTTTAAATTTTTGACACTATTTGGCATGAATTTTTTGGTATAATTGCTTGTTAAAAAAAAAAAAAAAAAAAAAAAAAACTCTTTTTTTTCTAATAGCTATACTTTTTACTATACAATTTTTTTAGCTAATTTTGGACAGTATACAATGCTCTATATATATTTCTAATGCACAGCTAGGTAATAATTTTATATATTCGAAAATAACTGAAAAGAAAAAAATTTAATACTTTTCCATTTCACCGGGACAGATGATAAAGTCACCAAAAATTATACAATCGATACCAATCATTAAACACCTAAGAAAGAGTAATTGTTTCAAAACACTTCAAGTAGTAATAAGAAGAAAATTAAGAAGCATGGCCGTTTACTTAATTTTTTTTATATTTTTGAGAAGTAAATGTTCTGAAATTTTGCTTAAAGCTAACTTTTAATTTAAAAGTTAGCTTTAAGCAAAATTTTAAGGTAAAAATCACAAGGTAAAAAGATCTTTTTATATACCATGTTTTTAAATTTTCTGTTGAACCATATAAATGCTACCAAATGCAATGGGAACCCGGAACAATTGGTTAAAGTATTAAAAAAATCATTGTTATCGTATTTTGAACTATTATAAAAGTTTCAAATGGTTAGCTAGCTAGCCGGGAAGTTAGTTAAAAATTGATTGCAAGCTTTGTACTGGTAATGCTGCCAAAGGCAGCAGGGATCCAAAACAGTTGGTTAAAAGTATTCAAAAAATGCATTTTCACCGTGTTCTGAACTAGTCTTAAAGTTTCAGATGTCTAGCTAGTCTGGAAGTTAGTTAAATAAATTTTCTGTCGAATCATATAAACGCTGCCGAAAGCAGTAGGAACCTGAAACAGTTGACTAAAAGTTTAAAAAAAATGTATTGTCACCGTGTTCTGAACTATCCTGAAAGTTTCAAATGTCTAGCTAGTCGGGAAGTTAGTTAAAAATAGATTGCAAGATTTGTATTGGACAAACAAACAAACAAGAATCAAAATTAATAAAAAGATGGTAAAATGTTGTCCCATACAAAGTATAACATTTATATTTTAATAATTATTTATTTAAATATAACATTTATTTTACCAAATCCATAATAACAAATATAAATTAACTTTAAATTTGAAAAAAAAAAAAAAAAAAAAATCTAAGTTACAAATTACCTTTAATTCAATTATATATTGCTGTCACCTATAAAGTTTGTTTGGCGAGATTTGCGCCGGCGAAATGGAAAATTACCAAAGGGGTATTATTATTTTGATTTGAAAAATATTCTACAGCTTAAACTTTTAATTCTTTCCTACATATTTCTTAAAATTATGAAGGATAAAAGGTACTCCATTCTCTATAAGAATTTTAGATGATGAAAGTTTTTTTTGCCATAGTTGGAATTATGAAATATTTCATAGAAATGTCTAATTCTGTAATGTTAAAGAATTATCAATGTGAAATTAGAAGATGAGTTTATATATGAGTTATATGAGTAAATCATGAATAAATTTGAATTTGACTCTATTTTTTTTTTTTTTTTTTTTTTTTTTTACGTCAAAATATATTCAAAGTATTTTTAAAATATGATTTTAAATAAAAAAAGATATACTTAAAGACAAAAAGAAATGCAGTCAATTATACAGACACAACATTACTTCTTTTTTCAGAAAAAAAAAAAAAAAAGACTTTATAAAAAAAAAAATTATAAACATCATAAAAATTGCCAATAAAAAAATTAATTTCCTAAAAGTAGGGAGGGGGGGGGAATATTTGTTTTTTGTTTGTAATTACAATCCTAAATTCATTTTCTCATTGAAAATACCTACTAATAGCAGCACTGACATTTATTTTTATTTTATTTATTTATTTATTTTTTTTTTTTTTTTTACAACATAGATCACACTTTAATTTTCTTGTAGAAAATGACATCATGACAGAAAAAAAAAAAAAACGCCATAAGGAAAGCTTTTTTCAAGGTGACAAATAAAGTATCTTTATAAACCCGACGTTTTTAGTTAATAACTTTGTTAATAATTAAAATAATAAAAATTTCTAAGCAGCTGGAATGTTTTTCTTGGAGCATTCCACTAGCATTGATACCTGTTATGGCGCGAAAGACCCTGTCCTCCGTGAGGAGATGTGGTCGCAGACAGAAAAATTTTATGCCAGCGACAATAACTTTTTTTAATATATAGTGATATTTAAATAACTTTCTACTGTAAAAACGATAAAGAAATTGATATTTATTGTTAATATGCTAAAATAATGTTTGTATAGAATTAGGTAGGGTTTATATTCAGATTTACAGGGCTACACCAAAATATTCAGATACATAAAGGGCTGCAATTAGAATCTCAGAACTGAATTTTCTTTTGCGCTAACCATTTTCAACACTTTCCAAAAAATTTTTTAAGTGATTATGAATACAATTAGCCTATTTTTATACCTGTCAGTCCTTCTGTCTGTCAATTATGTGATAACGTAGGCAAAGAACATTTAAAGTTCTAATGATAAACAAGTACGTACAATTGGAAAGTGTTAATAATCAATGCATGCTGCATCCTTTTTTTTTCCCTACTAAAGAATTATAATGTTTGAACCAATATTAAAATTCAAAGTTTATTATAAGAAAATATGGATTTTAATAGAAAATATTTTTTAATTTTAAATAAAAATTTATTATTTAAGATTTATTGTTATCTACTTCACAGATATGCCAACTACTTTAGAGACAACAGACGAACATTATATAAAATGTATGGCATCAGGCTTTCTATTAGTGTTGTTGGCCAAGCTGGGCAATTTAGGGTTGTACCTTTATTAACAAATATTGGCGCTGGCTTGGGTTTACTTGCTTTGGTAAGTTTCTATGTCGAATCTCTGTAAGTTAATTGTAACCTATTTACTTTCCCTAAATTTATGTAAAAATAATTATAAGATAAAAAAAAATTTATAAACCATGTTTTTTAATTTTTTGTTGAATCATATAAACGCTACTGAAGGCAGCCGGAACCCCAGCAATTGGATAAAAGTATTAAAAAAATTCCTTGCTATAGTCTTTTGAGCTATTATAAAAGTTTCAAATGGCTATCTAGCCGGGAAGTTAGTTAAAAGTTGATTGCAAGCTTTGTACTGGAAACGCTGCCGAAGGCAGCAGGGTCCCGAAGCAATTGGATGAAAATATTTTTAAAAAAGCATTTTCACCGTATTCTGAACTGTTCCGAAAGTTTCAAATGTCTAGCTACTCGGGAAGGTAGTTAAATGAATTTTCTGTTGAATCATATGAACGCTGCCGAAGGCAGTAAGGAACTGAAACAGTTGACTAAAAGTATTAAAAAAATATATTGCCACCGTGTTCTGAGCTATCCTGAAAGTTTCAAATATCTAGCTAGTCGGGAAGTTAGTGAAAAATCGATTGCAAGCTTTGTACTGGTAACGCTGCCGAAGGCAGCAGGAACCCGAAACAGTTGGCTAAAGGTATTTAAAAAAAAGCATTTTCACCGTGTTCTGAACTATTCTGAAAATTTTAAATGTCTAGCTAGTCGGAAAGTTAGTTAAATAAATGTTCTGTCGAATTATATAAGTGCTGCTGAAGGCAGCGGGACCTGAAATAGTTGACTAAAATTATTAGAAAAATGTATTGTGACCGTGTTGTGAGCTGTCCTAAAAGTTTCAAATGTCTAGCTAGTCGGAAAGTTAGTGAAAGATCGATTGCAAATTTTGTACTGATAACGCTGCCGAAGGCAGCAGGAACCCGAAACAGTTGGCTATAGGTATTAAAAAAAATGCATTTTCACCGTGTTCTGAACTATTCTGAAAATTTCAAATGTCTAGCTAGTCGGGAAGTTAGTTAAATAAATTTTCTGTCGAATCATATAAGCGCTGCCGAAGGCAGCGGGACTTGAAATAGTTGACTAAAATTATTAGAAAAATGTATTGTCACCGTGTTGTGAGCTGTCCTGAAAATTTCAAATATCTAGCTAGTTGGGAAGTTAGTTAAAAATCGATTGCAAGATTTGTCCCTGACAAACCCACAAACAAACAAACAAGAATCGAAGTTAATAAAAACATGGTAATTAAACATACAAAGCTTTGATTTTTATTATTATTATTATCGTTATTATTTCTGTCAGCATGTTTATGAAAAATGAACATATACTTTTGTAAAAGTACATATCGTATAAGAATGTACTGCAGTGGATTCCAAGCCATTAAAGTTGTCTAACTTTGCCTGAAAGGGATCTCAAAAGTTTGCCATTTAGTTTTCTCAGAAATTAAATAAGTAAAATTAAAAAATATATACAGGGTTGCTACGGTACCTGGAAAAACTCAGGTAATTTGAAAATCTATTAAAAAACAGGGAATTTCAAAATTTATTACAAAAACAGGGAAAATTCAGGGAATTTTGAATTTTTTTGGAAAAACATTGGAAAATTTTTTCATAATCAAATATTTTTTTTAATTTTAGTGCTTTATAATGAATCAATTATGGCTTTTTTTTCCAAACTATAGTAAGTTAATGAAATTAATTTGCCCAAAATACGTTCAATTGACTTGTAAATATGTTAGATTCCAGGGGTGCAGAAAATGTTCAGACCTCTGAAAATTCCCCAGAACACATTCTAAATTTCCCCAAAAATAACGCATCAACCTGTTATCAGAAAGTTTATTTATTTATTTTTTTAAGTTTGACCTTTTTTTTTTCGGGGGGTGGGGTGGGGGATTAATGGGTATTTAAAGGGAATACACTCGTAACAGAAGAATACAGCTGTTAATTTGTAGTTTAATATTAGAAAGTTTGTTTTTTCAGTAATTTTTTTTTTTACTTCCATTTTCATTTTTATTTTATTCTAAGATAATAAATATTCAAAATTTCCCCAGACAGCCAGAATTTCCCCCAAACATCGTTCGCGCGTTCGGACATATTCTGCACCCCTGTTAGATTCTAATGCTGCATGATTGCGTGTCATCTATTTTACTTCTAAAAGAGACAGGGAAAACTCAGGGAATTTTTTCTCCTGATTTGTGTAGCAACCCCGATATATTATATTGAAAAGATGTGTAATTTACAAACAAGTTATTGGTGAGAGGTTATCTATATATATAAAAATGAATTGCTGTTCGTTAGTCTCACTAAAACTCGAGAACGGCTGAACGGATTTATCTTATCTTAGTCTTGAAATGTTCGTGGAGGTCTAGGGAAGGTTTAAAAGGCGAGAAAAAATCGAATAATTTCCGGGAAAACCCTAAAAACAACCCTTTTCTATTTCCCATACAAACGTTTTCTAGAGTTATGTCCGTGAATTTATTTGACTGAGTTTCACGCCAAAACTGCTCGACGGATTTCGATGAAATTTGTAATGGAGAATTTATTTTTTTCAACAGGAAAATAAATACATTTATCTAAAAGTGAACGATAAAAAATTATAAAAAAAAAAAAATTATGCATCTCACAAAAATTGACGTCATTTTTAATTAAAAATTTCTTTTACACATTGATAAAGTGCTAATACGCAAGCGAAGTGATGACGTCACTGGCCGTTTGTGGATTCAAGAAAAATATGTCCTATGTTAAACGCCCATTGGATTTTTTGTAAAAAATTATTAAAAATCGAGGAAAATTATTACCCGATTTTAATCCCCATATTTAGGTATAGATATGTATTAGTTATCATGTCCATGCGTTAGATTAAGTTATTTTTGTTGTAAAATTGACAAAATTTGCATTTTTTAATATCAGAACTCTAGGGAAAAAAAATGGCAAACTTCTATATTCGATTGAAAACACAAACATTTCATTTCAAAGGATGATATTTACACAATAAATATCCAACTAATACACTAATTAAAAGGAAAATGATAAATATTCTATCATAATTTGAAGTCAAATTTCTTTCCAAATGTCTAAATAAAGTATCTGATATAAGATACGATATTGCAGCGGAATAGATTTGATATCGGTCATCCTTAGCAGAAAAAAAAAATATATATATCGACAAATTATTTGGCGAACATAATTTAATTCCTTTCAAAAATCATGGTTATTTTAACAACTTATATTAAGAGAGTAATGAATAATATGAAACAATATTTCGTACAATGCATATTACGAAAATATACATCTGGCATACATATTTTCGTATTACGTTTTTGATCACCAAACACAATAAGCGCCAAGAACGACAGAGTTTTGAAATTTAAAATTAAAATTTTGTCAATTTGATAGCAAAATAACTCAATCTAACACATGCACACGATAACTATAATCTATACTAATATTATAAATGCGAAAGTTTGGATGGATGTTTGTTACTCAATCACACCACAACGGCTAAACGGATCTGGATGAAATTTTGTATAGAAATAGGTAATAGTCTGGAATAAGACATAGGCTACTATTTATACCGGAAAAAATGTACATTTTTAATTAATCTTCTGTATAATATAAATATTTCTTCTATAATAAAATTTTAAAATAATTTATTTTAATTTTTAATTGTTGCCAAAAAATATTTCACGCGAATAATAATAAAAAAAATAATACATATTAAATTTGCTTAGGCACATGACAACATAACGTCATTATCAAAATTAAATAATAAGAAAATGAAAGCTAATTCAGATCTGTGTTAAAGAGCTTTATTAGTTGATAATCCTGGGTATATTTTTAATTTTAATACTGAAGTAGATAGGACATTTTTCGCCAAGGACTCTATTTTTGTGACAACAACCTTAAGCCAAGTAGTCCATAAAAAATATAAACAAATCTGTACATATAAAAGAGTAAACTCAATGATTCACTGACTCAACACTGCCATGACGATTCTGTGGGAAAGAGGGTCACAAATTTTAGTGACCAGGTTGGATTTCGGAGCCTGACCCCCAACTAAGACGGAATTTTGCAAAATACCCCCCCCCCCCACACCGTCTCCTTGGGGGGCAGAAGGCTTAACTCGGCTCCAAATTACTTAACGGTGAAGAAATTGCAGATGTAAAGACCAGACTTCAGTACAAAAAAATTATTTTCTGCGATTTTGGAATTTTGGATTTTTAAGGGGGGAGGGAAGGGAAAAGATTTTGGAAGAAGGGTACTCAACACACGAGGAAATCGAACTGAACACACACTACAAAGGGATTTTATGAAATTCCACCCTACCGTCCTTTGGAGAATGGGGGGCAAAAACATGTATTCATGCGTAACGCTGCACTAAATTATCTAAGGTTGGACATTTTTTATGTAAGGAACGATTATATGTATCTAACTCATAGTATGAAGAGATTTTGCGAAATTCACTCCTCCTTCCCTCTTTTAAGAACGGGAGGAGAGATTAAAAAAAAAAAAAGTTTTAAAGCATAGCTTAGCTTTAAATAATTTCATGATCTCAATTTTTTTTTATGTGTCGGTCAGGTATGTGTATGTAACATGAAATATAAAGTAATTTTGGAAATTTACCCCCGCCCCTCCTTCCTCTTGGGGCGGGCGGGGCAAAAACCACATTTTGAAGCTTAAATCCGTCCAAATTACCTAAGAATGGCGAATTTTGGTGTGTGAATGTTAATTAAGTGTGCGAAATATGCACTTTGATGAGATTTTGTAAAACTTTCAACTGTAACCGCGAGGGAGGGGGAGTAAAAAGCAAGTAAGGGACTGCCGAAGGCATTGGGCAACTTAAAATTAGATTTTGACGGATTTCAATGTCTTTTTTTTTTTTTTTTTTTTTTAAGATATTATTATCAATGATATTCTGTTTTGGGGATTCATTTCAATATAATGACCAGCGAAGCGGGCAAAGCCTGCTAGTCCTTTATAAAAATCTCAGCTTGTTAAAAAGTTGCAAGTCAGCATTTTCTCTGATCAGTTTATTTAAGCAGTATAAATGGAGAAAATAAAGCCCTTGTTATACTTGAAAAACTCAGGGAATTTGGAAAATGTAATTAAAATACAGGGAAAACTCGTGTAATTTCAAAATTTATTACAAAAACAGAGAAAAATCAGATAATTTAGAAAATTTGTTTTGGAATATTATCAGAAAAACTTTTCATAATAAAGTTTAATTTTAGTTTTTAACTTTAAATTGTCTAGCTTGACAGTTTGGAAATTATTATTTTTTCTTTTTTTAAATTAAATCATTTTAATCAAGTATATTATCAGGGTTCATACTCATCAGGGAAAACAGGAATATTCAGGGAATTTGGAATTAAAAAAAAAAAAAAAGTCAGGGAAAATAAAAATTTTCATTAAAAATCAGGGAAAATCAGTTATAAAACCTGGAAAAACAATTTTTTTTTCTCTCTCAAGTTATGTTTTTCTTGTTTAGCTTCATATAAAAATTTAAAGGATTAAGTATTGTGAAAATATGCGTATAAATAATGATTTCTACCTGAATTTCTAGCATGGTCGGCAGTAATATGACATCATACAGCGGAAGTAGCTGTATTTTGTCCTGTCTAGAGGAACGTTTCTTGTAATATGTCGCTAATATTTTCTTGAAAATTGTCCTGGAACTCGGGGAAAACTCAGGGAATTTTTTCCCCATATTTGAGTATGAACCCTGATTATGATTTATCCCAACTATCCTAGTAATTTAATAAAAATTAATATACCTAGATATATTCAATTAACTGATAGATGTAGTAGATTCTAATGGTACATGATTGCATATATATATATTTTTTTTTTTTTTCTTGTAACCCTTTATCTACTGACGGTACTTTAAAGTACCATCAGTTTAAAAAGTGTATAAAATCGAATTTACGGAAAAAATGTGAAAAACATTTATAAGAACAGAACGTATATACTTCCCTTCAGTCTCTCACTGTAAGTCCCTAGATGCTGCGTGTAACTGTTTTTGTTCAATAAAGGATTTTATAGACTGCTACCGTTGTTTTTGCTTGGCATTTTTCGTGATCTTCATGAGTGTTATAATTAATTTCTATATTAACTCAAGAATCTACTACCAATTAAAAAAAAAACTATAAGGAACATAAAAAGTAAATCCTTTTTTACCATTTTTTATGGATCTAAAAGCTTTTTTGACCTCTGTGTACCAAGGGTACACTGAAGTACCATCTCAATAAATACCCATTACCTACAATGATGAAGTGTTATGCATAATTTTTATTGTATATGTATATATATTTTTTAAAACATTTATAAACAACTAAAAAAAATGTGTTTCAGGTATATTTTTTGTCTATTTCATAATGCAGTAGATACAGGGTTTAAACAGAAAAACTAGGTTTTTTTTTTTTTTTATGTATAAAACAAAATATGTTTTTTATCTTCTAAGTTATGATTTTCTATTTAAAAATAATCTTTCTGAAATTCACTTACCCATTTTAACATAATTAAAGAATACCTAAATACATTTCATTTATTATTATTATTATTATTATTATTACTGCATTATTATAGATTTTGTTTCTATAAATTGTCTTATATTGTATTTGCTATTATTTTTCATCAAATTTTCAGATTTTTTATAAATGAGTTATTTATTCATTTTCAGGAAGTAGTTATCTGTGATGTTGTAGTTCTCTACTTAGTGAAAAAAAGAAGATATTTTAAATCAAAGAAATATGAAGAGGTTGACCCTGATGAAGAAACTAATCCAATTATGGTATGTTCTTAATTCATATAGAGGGAAGTGGAGTAAATATAATACTATTTTGGAATAATTCTTGACTTCGTTTAAAGAAGGGGGGGGGGGGGGGGAGAGATGAAAATTTAATGTTTTGTGATTCTCATAGATATAGTAATATGTATAGATCTATCATCCCCATGTTATCAAGCAAAAAATTTTGATGCCAAAAAGAAGTTCTAAAATCAGCCATTAGGGACTATTGAAAAAAAGAAAAATGAATTTGAAACTGTATCTGGAGTTTTTATTCACCTTTAGTAAATAAATTATTCATATATTTTATTTACTAAATTATCCGTGTGTATTCCTGTGTGTGATTTACTCGAAAAAAGGCAGCCATTAGAGTGACTTTTCCCGAAAAAAAAGGTATCACTTTTTTCCTCTCGCTGATCAATCTGTGTATTTTTACTATATCTATGGTGATTCTACTTCAGAGTCTTGCATTGGATCAAGTACCCACAGTAACCCACAAGTTATGTGCTTTTTGATTCGGAGGGGTAGGTCAGATTTGCATTAATTTTTTTTGTATCTGTTGCTTGGCTTTTACTATATTTAATAATTCATTATTATATATAATTAATATATTTTTTTTTCTTTCCCCAAAAATGTTAATTATTTTTATTTATTTATTTAACTGTTGATCAATACCACTAACTACATTCCCTCCCTCCCCCCCCCCCCTTTTTCCAAAAAAAGAAAAAAAAAGAAACTTTTGAGTTTAACATTTTTTAGAAAACATTTCTTAATTAGTCTTTTTTACATAGGAACTTCTAAATCATAAAAGGTTTTCTGGAATAATGTGAAACTATCCAGATAATTCAAGAGTGTGACAGAACCTTCTAGAATAATGTGAAATCTGGTACCATCCAGATGATTCTGTGTGTTTGGCCTATCATATAAAAGAAAGCACATAAATTCACTATTCAGTTGTCAATACACTGTAAAAAAATAACTATTACCAGCTGCAATCTGTGATTGGATAAAATAAATCACAGATTGCAGCTGGTAATAGTTATTTTTTTACAGTGTAGGCAAGCAAAGAGAGCAAAGTAGTTACCAAATTTGTGATCAAAAAGTATCTTTACAACATTTTCTGCAGTGTTTTATGCAAAGGATTGAATTTGAAATGTCTTTTGATTGGGGTCACAGGAGAATGAAATGTGCTGATAAAATGATATACCGTATATTCTCGAATATAAGCCCCCCCGTTTTTCAAATGCAAAACCAGTAAAAAGTAGGGAGGGGCTTATAATCAGGATTATTAGAAATTTCTTTTTTTTAAAGTTGTGGTGGCGCCATCTACCACTAGAGAATAAAACTAATATTTATTATCTAATCCAGAATTGAATGTAATTTACAGAAATAAATCTTAAATTATTAATTTAAAATTATTTTATTATTAATTTAAATTGATAATTGTAATTAATTTTTTCATATGGTTAATGTGAAAGACTAATTAAAAAAAAAAAAAATTAGACTAATTTTGGTAAAGTAAAGACAAGGTAAATCTTGAAAGGTTATCAAACATTAATTAATTTAGTGTTTACAAATTAATAAGAGTATATATTTAGGTGAATATTAAATACATAAAACTCATTTTATATATTATTGATAAACATAACATTTTACAAAAATATGACATGAATTGAAATAATTAAAAGAAAAGCTAATATATATATTTTTTTAATGTAACCTTTATTAAATAAGTAAATAAAAGAATTCTATTTATTCTTTAGTATATGAAAGATAAATAAAGAAAAGTTTACTTATAGATTCATTTATATATATATATATATATATATATATATATATATACATATATTGAGGAAGCCTGTAGGAACATTTTCTGGTATTAAGACTGATGTTGCCATCTATCAGAAAATAGGTTTACAATTTCAATATAGATCTGTACTTATTTCATAGTTCTCATTCCCACCTCATTGTTATTTTGTTAAAACAGAAGGAGAAGAAGGGAGTTAATAAATTTCGCGGTAAAAAAATATTTTAAAATAATACATTTATTTAAAATCATTAAATACATATAAGATTTCAGAAAATAATTTTTTACTCAAAATGAAAAAAATGGAAAGGGGTGGCTTATTTTTAGGATTATGCAAAAAATCCAAAATTGCCTAAAAGTGGGGAGGGGGCTTATAATCGGGATTTTACGGTATATGACTGGCAAAAAACAGACTTTATTCAGGTTGGGTATAGTGCTCATTTTGAGGCTTTTTTCAAAGCGAAGAAATTTCCAGTGATGACTTTCTGTGTTCTAAATGCTTTAACAGAATGACACTAACAGAACTTCCAGAAAAAATCTTATGTTGTGGATGATGAACAATTTTATCTACAGCAGAAGAATTAAACCTCTTGAAACAGTCAGCTGTATGGTTCATATTAGTCTTGTTAAGAGGCCATGGGTAATGAAGTTAAGCAAAAAGCACTATGTATCAAGAAAGTGCACAGAAATTACTGAAGCTGTGGGTGAGTACAATAAATGAAAACTGACCAACTCTTCAATGATGAAATTCTACCTTCAGAAGAAAATAAACTTAAGGAAGCTTGTGAAACTTACCAGGAATTTATATCAAACATCAATTCAGCTGTTGAATTATGTAAATCCTGCAACGAATAGTACAACTTATAACAATTATTCTAGCATCCTATTGAAAGGTACAAATTTAGCACCATATTCCATGGGCAACAAAACACATGGTGGAGGAAACAAGAAATTTGATATCTTATGAGTGTTTAAAAAGGTAAATCCCTGTTATGGTTTTTATGACAAGGAACATCCCGTATTCCACATTGGAAGATCAAAGTTGTATGCACGACGACCTAAGTGGGTGGTTCCACAGCCACCTAGAGATGTCTGTTTATATGTGTATTGGGCCAATTTTGAACTTGTGTAGTAACTTTCAAGAAGTTACACCGTTACCAGTAAGTTCTCGTACACTTTCAAATTTTTATTACAATAACACAAATCATACAAAAACGTTTTGCATCAAATTAAAGTAGCATTCATTGAGTATCTTTACAATAAATGCTTTGGAATGATTCCGCCTTTTAGTTTCTTAACAAGCTTAAGATAAATTAAACCCTTTAGAAACCGCGGAAATATATAAAATACCATATACAAATAAACAAGGTAGTGAAATGTGTTATATAGGAAAAACAAAAAGAAAAATAAAGACGCGTATTAAAAAACATAGCCACAATATTGCCACTGGAAAAGTAACAACCCTTTAACTCAGGTGAATAAAAATGAAGAAATTAATATAAAATTTGAACAAGTAAAAAAGTTGGTCAACTACCATAACCACGGTTACGCAGCAATCAGGGAGTCTGTAGAAATTTTAACAAGTTCAAATAATTGCAATGGCAACGATGGGGCTTTGCTCAACTGCCAATGGCGCAGAGTTTATAAAAAAGGAAGGAAGCCTGAAACTTTAGTTTCGTACAACTTCGAGCACCGAGAAGTCAGAGACCAAGCTGGGGTGCCCCAAGCGAAACTAGTCCAAAGAGAAGACATGAAGAAATAAAAAGGTTGTATTTTTAAAGTTTTTTAAATTAAGCTTAAGTTTCTTTTCAAATCCATCACATGCGGCACGCACTGCTTCCATTGACATTTCCTGCCATATCTTTTGAATTACATTTTTGAATTTGCTCAAATTGATGATTTTATAGTTATTCAGTTGGGAGAGCATATATGACCACACAAAATAATCAACTGGGTTCAGATTGGGAGAATTAAGGGGCCATTCCTTCTTTGGCAAAAGTCAGCTAAATTTTAACTGCACCACTCCTGAACCACGAGTGTGGTATGAGAAGAGACACCATCTTGTTGGAAGCAGAAATATTTCTCCCCATACATACTCTGGACATTTGGGAGTAAAACATTTTCCAAAACCTCAGTTTTATAATATTGGGCATTGATTTTTACTCCCTTATCAATGAAGACTAACGGGAGTTTTTCTCTTTTTGAAATGGTGGCCCAAACCGTCAGAGATGAAGCATTTTGATAATGCGGAAGGTAATGCTGGCTCTCAGGGTTGTTATTAATGGAAACTCACCATATTCTGTCATTTTGGGGGGTTGAGACTTTGCTTTAAAAGGAATAGTTTCTCGTTTGAAAAGACAAATTCATCCGCAGCATGCCAAGCAAGAATTTCTTCCATCCTTCGCTTTCTTTTCATCTTAGAAGACTCCGAAACTCCGTGAATTTTACATTTTCTCTAAGCCATGCACCCAAGGTCCTTTTTCAGAATGTTTAACATTGATCCCCTCGATATTTTGAGCTCTCGTGCTAGTTTTCTAGCAGATCTTTGTCCGCTTCGTTGTATCCTTTCCCTGACCTTTTTCACAGTCTCTTTTGTCCGAACTGACCTCAGTCTGCCAGATCTTTTTTCTGTCATCGACAGAGGACGTCTCATTATACCTTCTAAATAGTTCTGTAAATAAATCTCTCTTCACCCCCAGGGCTTTCAAGTCTCTGAAAATTTCATCCGGCTGCTTTCCTTTGATGAATTTTTTTTTAATCACAATTTCTTCATTCTACCTAGGTAAAGAAAAATTATAATTAGTACAACATTTACACCTGCAATAGATTCATACCTTACACTAAATTGCCTGCAAAATAATTGGTACTACAGGAGTTTGATGACTGTCTTGGAAGGGAAGGACTTCATTACAGACATTTACTCTGGAAAACATAGAAGATGGTTCTTCTGAAATTACATATACAATATGGGAGGAAAAATAAATTCATTCAGAAAACTGTTGCCATTGATACTTTTACTGATGAGCTTGGGAAATGGACAGTGAAAGCGACAACATACCAACATCTGAAAAAAACTGCAACAACTATACATTGAAGAAGTGAAGGAACATCTAAAGGTTAAACAAAAATGCTTTGTGCTTCACTGTGATTTTGCTTTAAATTGGGCTGGTATTTTGCCACAAGAATTACAGAGGGGACCTCTGGAGTAATGACAAAATTTCAATTTTCAAAACAAAACTACAAGTGTTGCAGTGATAAGAGATGACAGGGGGCATGACACAGCATATGCACTGTTGGCAATGCGCACAATTCAGCAACAGCTGCAATCACTGCCGGAAAAGATTCTTATTATATCTGATGCTACCCTAGTCACTTCAAAAATTTGCTTGTGCTAATGCAGTGGGCTTGCATTCAGTGGCGTCGCCAGAAAAAATTTCAGGGGGGGGGGGAGGCACAACCTGAACAAATATTTTTTTTAAATAAAATTCTGATAGCATAGTTTTAAATTTAAAGAAAAAATGCTTAGTAGAATTTTCCAGGGAGGGGCAAGTGCCCCCTCCTTGCCCTATTCTGCCGACGCCCATGCTTGCATTGCTTCTGGACATAGGAAAGAAGCCTTGTGGTGGTGTAGGAGATCTGCTGAAATATCAGACTACAAAACATAATCTTTCGAGCCCAAGTACTTAGGCAATTCAGAATGCCAAGGATTTTATGAGAGTAGAGAAATCATACACATCAGCAGCCCTCATCCTGTTAGCTAAGGAGGTAGCTGAAGAATTCTGCCAGCAGAAAATAGAAGGATGGTCCAACAAAAAAACTGCCCCTGTGAAAATAATTCAGGAGACACATCTGTGAACTTATAGTGATGGGCAAACCGATATTGCACAAACTTTCAAGAGCAAAAAAGAAGAAATTTCATTTCCTGTTTAATCAAGATCTCTGAAACAATAGGAGAATATTAAGATTAACAATTTACAAAGAGAGACGTTTGTGGCTTGTATGTGTTGTGACTGGTGTTTTATAGAAGTCATAGATATCAGTTGTGAGCTAAATAAAATTGTCATGAACTTTATGCTCCCACATGGACCTGCTGCTGAATACCGATTTGCAGCTCCAAGACAGCAACACCACCCATCAGTGCTCGTTTCCAATTCACAATGTTTTAAAGATTGTGGATGCCCCAGTTCCAGTTGGTTTAACAAAAAGGCATCACTCATTGTCAAAGGAAGATACTGATGCAGTTCAACAAATTTTTTGTTCATTGATTTTTTAATTTCAGCACTGAGCAGATTACTACACGGGAAGTAGTATGTTTTGAAACTTGCACCTATATTTTGTAAGATCTTTTTTACTTAAAAAAGATCAATAATAAAATGTCATGTCAAAGAAGACTATATTGTGGATTTTAAAAGACCAATTTTGTGACTGTGTCATAATGAAATATTGGTAAAAGTAAGTTTTACGTTCCTTCTAAAAAATTTTAATCTCGAAAGTGGAAGTTCTTCTTCTCAGGGAATGTAGTACTCAATGGTATTGATGAACATAAAGAAATCAGTTTTTTTTTTTTTAAATTCACACTTAAAAAAAAAAAAAAAAAAAAAAAAAAAAATAACAATAAAAACTTTTTTTCTTTTTTTTTTTTCGAATAAGAAAGCTGCAGCAAGAAAAGCTACTCACACGTTTCAAAGTAGAGTATATCACTTTAAACAGAAAAGCTTTATTTTTATACTAAAAAGAAAACAAAAAAAAAAAAAAAAAAAAAGAAAACAAATATCTTGCCCCTATTCTAGAAATCGAGCATTTTAAAATTTTTGTTAAAAATCACAAGTGAGAAATGGTTTTGGAATGCCATCCTTGGTGGCCTGTATATCTAAACAGAAATTTTTTTGGGCAAAACAAAAATATACAAGTATCTTACTTTTTCCTATGTTTTGACATATGTTCAGTTAAAACTTTTCAGGCTATAAAAGTAACACCCACCCCCTCCCTGAATTGACATTGACTATACTTTTCAAATTTTAAACTTTTTAACACTTCAACAAAACCTAAAAGAAGGTAAAGTTTTCAAGTTTCATTGAAAATTAACAGACAGAACTGAAAAAGTACGTTAAAAAAATTATAAGTGGTGCAATTGAAATGCTTGGGACAAGTGTAAACATCTGAGTTACACTTGTCTGCATGAAAATCCTGGGGTAAGTGTAACCATGGATGGCAAACCAAAAACCTTAAGAAATAAAACCAATCTGAAGTTTTTTTCAAAACCTAAATATGAAACTTGGTTTTCTTAACAAATATTAAAGAGTTTACTTAACAAGTGCAGCAAAATTTTTAAAAAGGGCACTCTGTTGAAGACAGAAATGTAAACAATTTTTCATACTTCTAAAACTATCACTGTTTCATATTTAATTGGCTTCCTAAAGCTAAATATAACAATGAAAAGTTACAGACACAATGACTATTAGGTTCAAATTCAGCTTATCAGTTGAGTTATAAGCTTACATTTATCCCACTTCACCCTACATATATGTGTGTGGGATATTTACTATAACATAGATTTAAGGGGTGACGTGTAAATTTATAATAAATGTAAAAATTCTTTTCTTTCATTTTTATGCTGTTTGTAAAAAAACATTGTTCTCACGAAAGACAAATTTTGAAGGAAAGGGGAAAAAAATCCTTGTAGTAAAATTTTTGTCAAAAGTTTGTCACTGAATGCAAGCAGCCATCTCTATTAATAGGAAATGACCTGTATCTATGTTCTCACATTTTTATATTGAAAAGAATAATCAATATCAAACAAATGTTGTATAAAAATCTATCTTCACAAGATCTGATCATGTACAAAACCCGATTTTTGATTTTGAGTTTTTTATGATTTCCAAAATCTATCAAAAATGACATCATGGTTACAGAATATGTGAAAAATGAGTATAAAAAACATTTTATAAAATTGGCACCATTTTTATAAAAAAAAAAAAAAAAAAAAAAAAAAAAAAGTTTTAACTATATATGGAGATAGAACCGAAATTTAAGTGATAATAAATAATTCATATTTACTAATATTTTTATTTCAAACAGTCAGTAAGCCTGGTCTTTTAATGCAACGCATCGGGTGAAGCATTGCCAGCTGTGTAGAAATCATTACTTATATTGGCTTTGATTGCCTTTTTAAAAAATTTAATAAGTAAATATATTTTTAGTAAATAAAAATTTGTATTACAAAATATAACATTATTCTAAAATTACTTTTTTGTATTTTTAAACACATTTGTCTCTCTATTAGTAAATATCTTAATTCTAATAATATTTTATCAGTTAATCTATTTATTAAATTTTTGTGAAAATTAAAACATATTCTTTTAAGAATTAATAATTTATTCCTTACAATTTAAATATATTATTTATAAAATAATTTGCTCTTTTTGGAAATCTGACTTTAGAATCTAATTCATTTCATGAGAAAACTGTTCTCATTTTTTAAGCTTTAAGTTATTGTATAAATTGCAATATATTCTTTTAAATTACACACGTTATGTTGTAGTTAAATTTTGCAATACATGTAATTTAAATGTCATTAAGCAGTGATTTATTTTCTAAATTACATTATTTCACTATTTTTTGAGTCTCAATGATTCCTTTCACAGTTTGGCTAAAATCGTTTGGCAGTAATAATTAGTTTGACTTTTGGTAACAGTTTTTCAAAATTAAATTCAAATGTTTATATCATTTTATTCGAGACCCAAGGAAAATTATTTGGCATTAAAGTTTGGTGTATTTCTGACTGTTGGCGTAATTCTGTTCACTCATCTTTCGACAGTAATTTTCCGTGGATCCGCGATTTTCTGCTTTTTGTGATTTCCATTAATTCCACGTATTTTTTTTTTTTTTGTTTGTTTTTTTTGTTTAAATCAAACTCCAATAATGATCAGTGTTCAAACGCTCCACAAAAGACTTTAGATCTCAATCTTTCTCCATCCAAAATTTTAATGACAATATTCCTTTTAAATGTGCTTTATCAGATTCTATAAAATCTAAAAGAACATAATTATTCAATATTTCTCACTCATGTACTTTTTTTTGTCCTGAACCCCCCCCCCCCCCTTTTTTTTTTTTTTTCATCTCTAACCATCACCGATTAAACATTCTGTGGGTAGCCTTTTATTTTTGAATATATAACCATCCACAACAAAAATGTCAATATTAATTTTAAACTTACTTTATGATATTCTGGAACCCATAAAGAAGTAGAATTGTGTTTAATATTTCTCACTCATGAACTACTTCCCTCCCCCCTTCCCCTTTCCCATTTTCCACCACCAGTCAGTGATTAAATGTTAATTGCTAGCTATTTTTTTTTTTTTTAACACATGTTTTATTGTGCTGATGTGCATTTTTCTTTTAGTTTAATTTGCCACTTTTAAAATATTTTGTATAGTTTTTCCCTGTGAGCATTTTTCATTTGAAATAAATTTTATGAACACATTTGTATAGTTTTCCCCGCACGCGTTATTTTTCACTTGAAATTGATTTTATGAACACGTATGTTTCCTCTTTTTTTAATTTCCTGCGCTCTCGTGCCTGAGTTCTAGCGAGTTCATTATTTACCATTCCTAATTCATTAATTGTAAAATACACTGCCTCTTTCTCACCACACTCTATGCATTCTCCAAACTTTTTATTCATTTATTTATTTATTTTAATTATACATAACTACTTCAATATATTTAAGTTCAGAGGGAAAGCTTTTCCTTAAAATAAAGTATATCAATTCAACATTGTATGAAATTTTATTTACACGATTAGATTTTTCAAAGGTTGTGTCTGTCTAGGAAGAGAGCACCCCAAGCACTGTGAATGAAAGTTTATCATAATCAGAAATTTTATGGGCACAAACAGCCTAGTAGTATTTCTCCCATTCAAAATTGTTTAATGCATTACAGAGATTAAGGACATTGCAGATGCCACTGAGTGGGAGTTTGAGTCGCAAACTAACTGATCACTAAGGGCTACTAGTTAAAAGTGTACAAATCCGATTCCTATAAAATGATGTGCAATTACAGGGTTGTTACAGCTCCTGGAAAACTCAGGGAATTTGAAAATCTATTAAACAACAGTGAAAATTCAGGGTATTTTGAAATTTTTTGGAAAAAACATTGGAAATTTTTTTTCATAATCAAATATTTTAAAAATTTTTAGTGCTTTATAATGAATCAATTATTTTTTTCCCCCACTATAGTAAGTTAATAAAATTAATATACCCCAAATATGTTCAATTGACTTGTAAAAACATGTTAGATTCTAATGCTGCATGATTGCATGCCATCTATTTTGCTTCTAAAAGGGACCGGGAAAACTCGGGGGAATTTTTTTTTTTTTCCTGATTTGTGTAGCAACCCTGAATTACGAATTCATTTCTAATGGTGAATATATAGAAGATGTTTTCTTGTGTTGTGATATGCTTCGAAGCATGTATTTGTAATTATAGTTTTTGTAGCCATTTTGCATGAAGCAGAGATCCACTACTGATAAAAGTTTTGCTAAAGAAATTTTTCTTAATTTAAATTAAATGGATTTTTTTTAAGATCCCCTTCACCTCCCCCCCCCCCCCCCCCCCCCCCCGCTATAATTTTACACTTTCAAAAGTATATGCAATCAATTTGTTAACCTCAAAAGCCTTAAAATACAAATTGTCACAGCTATAGCTTATATTTTATAATTTTTAATTTCCCCTCTTCCCCCCCCCTCCCCCTGCACTTTCCCTCCAAGTAATTTTACATTTTCAAAAATATGTGTAATCGATTTCTCACCTCCAAAAAACAAGGATTTCTCACCTCCAATTTTCAAGGTTGTATTAGCAACTGTTAAAATTTTGTATGTTTATCAGCTGGCAAGTGATGATGTTATGCTCCACTGATATGTTTAAGTTTTTCCTGCTCACAGGAAGGTTATATCCTAGATTTAAATATTTACACAACATTGAAGATGCTAATGTAAAAATATATATTAAAGGCAAACTGCTGTTTTGGTAACATTAAGCATACTGTTATCAGTGCAAAATGACAATGTGGATTATTGATTTTATATATAGATAGATCGGGAAGCAAATTTTAGAGTATCAATATGTATTCAGCCAGTAGGAATTTAAAAAACTAGAGGTGTTAGCCAATAGGAAATTAGGATATACAAAGCTGTGTAAATGGTAATTGAAAATCAAGAATATATGGATTTTATGTATTATTTCCAAAAATTCTTAAAATTAACTTGATAACTGCTACTAGGTATTTGGAAAGTCAAATTATGTACCTCAGATTTCTTTTGTATATTCTGTCTTTAAAAATATATCACTTTGTATGCATATACAGTAGACTCTCGATTAACTGGGATGGTCGGGAAATGCCTCATCCCGGATAAGCGAATATCCCGGATAATCGAATTTATACAAATGTTGATGGAACATTAAGAAAAAATCGTGAGAAAATATAAAATTATTATACAATAGGACATTAAGGATTTTATTATTATAAAAGGAAGCGAATGAACATAAATGTTAATGCTATTTAGATTTACAATTAGAATAATTTACAAAAAAGAAAAAAAAAAAGAAATTTAGTTTACCTCACATTTTTGTGAAGAATGAAGTTATAGAAGTCTGTTTTTGTTTCTCATTTACTCTTCGACGAATTTTGCTACGCAAATTTCTCAACATCATTTTTTCAGCAGGTGTGCTTTCATCTTCTTGCTCCAAGTAATTAAGTAAAGCCTCAGTGTGTACTAATGCGTCACCATGACTTAATTTTTGATGAGTTACAAGATTTTCTTCATCGCTTTCAGAACATTCTTCGTAATTCCTTGTTTTATCTGAATCAGAAGCAACACGTAACACAATATCATTGTCACTTAAAACTTCGTAACATTCTATTTTAGAATCTTCGTAAATCCATTGCTGCACTGCTTCTTCGTCAACATTTTCAGAACTGTCTAACTTTCTCAATTCTTTTAAGATTTTTCTCTGCAAATCTGTACTATCATCGTCTTCTATAGGAATTTCCTTTTCTTTATCCGGTAAAATTGCCTTCCATGATTTTATAACCATGGTGCTTTTTATTGATTTCCAAGCATCAGCAACATAATAAATTGCATCCAAAACTGTTAGATTTTTCCAAAAAGAAAGCAAATTATTGTATCCTTCCTCTACCAACTTAAGCAGCAAATTTCTACGGTATACTGTTTTAAGGTTGTGAATGACACCCTGATCCATAGGTTGGATGTCAGCTGTCACATTTGGGGGCAGATATTTCACAAAAATATTCCCATCTTCTGATTTTTAAATTTCTTCATTTGGGTGACTAGGTGCATTGTCCAGCAGAAGAACAGCTTTTTGAGGAAGACCGGCATTTTCCAAATGTTTTCGTACTGCAGGAACGAACTTAGTTTTAAACCAGTCAGAAAATATTTCTGCAGTCATCCAAGCTGTTTTATTACTGTAATAACTTACAGGCAAACTTGAATCTTTCTTCATTTTTGAAAAAGCTCTTGGCTTTCTTGTAGTTCCAATAACACACAAATCTAAAAAATGTGAGCCGGAGGCATTAGCACAACACAATACTGTTATGCGCTGTTTCTGCTTCTTGTGTCCTGATGCATTTTTTTCTGTTTCATATGCTAATGTCTTTTGTGGCAAACACTACCATTATAAACCAGTTTCGTCCGCATTGTATATTTGTTTGGCACTCAAATTTTCTTCCCGTGCGAAATTTTGGAATTCTAAAACAAAATTTTCAGATGCAGATTTGTCACTACTGAGTTTTTCACCTTGCACAGTTATTTGGCAAATACCATATCTCTGTTTGAATCTTGTCAACCAGTCACTCGAAGCATTGAAATCACCGGGTATTTCAAGCTCTTTAAAAAAATGTTTTGCTTTAGCCGTACAGACAGCACCTGATACAGGAATTCCGGCAGCTCTCTGTTGGTTAAACCACACAACCATGGCCAGTGGCGCCGGAACCGGTATGGCAGGTATGGCCGTTGCCATACCAATTTATAATTTGATGTTGCAAATATATTTTTTTTTAATGAAAAACAATGTCAACTTTTATATTTTTTGAAAAAAATTTTACTTCCATAAATTTTAGTGTGAACAAACTATAAATTCAACTTTTCTCTACAACTTTCAAGATGACTTTTACTATTGTCTTTCCTCTCATCGTTATACTTCGCAATTCTCTTTCTGTTTGCCCTTTTATGTATTTTGAAGCAAGCAAAATAGCATAAAATAAATTGAAAATAATTTTGGAATCATAACAAGTAATTATCATGAAGAAAATTAAAATTACGTTTAAAAACGTAAGGGTTGAGAAATCACGAGCCCGCCATAGGCACAGATTACAGAGAAGGGGAGGACGTTTTAAGGCTGTTGTCCCCTTTGAAAATTTCCAGGTGGTGTTGCCAAATGACAGCCTCATACAAACTTTAAACAACCAAATTTAAATTTCCTGCAGTTATTTGTTCTTAATTTATGCTATTAACAGATATGTATACAGATCAACCACAAAAAAAATTGACTTTCGTATTCAGGTCATCTAGAAAGTGATATTATACAAATAACCAGAGTTGAAAATCTAACTTAAAAAAAAAAAAAAAAACACTCGATTTACAGTAAGAGTATGAGAAATTAATTTTCTTTTCTGAGCAGTGTTTGTCGATTTAGTAAAATGTTGCAAAGCACTTAAATGAATTATATTCAATAAAAAAGAATGTTTAGCTAAATTTTGCCCTGTATATTGTCTATAAACTATATATATATACACATCCATTGTTTACTTAAATTTAGTCCTTTAGGAAACACACATAACACAAAATGAAATACACTTCCAATAATTTCCAAGTTATAGCCCCAATATATCCAAATACTTTGAGTACTCATATGTTATTAACCAAATGTATAGCTTTACTCTAAGGAGAAAAAAAAGGAAAAACCTGGAAAATATAGTTAAAATTTAGAAAAAAATATTGTTGCTAGAATAATTCAATTTCAAGTGCTCTCGAAGGAAGCAAGCTGTGATAAGGGGCTATTTACACACCTTTATTTAAAAGCAATGAATAGCAATGTAAGTTTGTTGATTCAAAATTAAAATACAGTTAAAGCTACTATCATTTTGCTTCTCTTTAGGCGTACTTTTTTTATATGATAAATATCTTCGGACATACTAAATGAATCGGTGAACTTGTCCATAGTATTTTATTACGTGTGTGTGTGTAAGGTCTAAATTCTAGATAGAGAATGCCTCGTCAGTGGCCTAGAGGTTCTGGTTCTGATCTCCAGTCTAACAGATAGGAGGTGCTCGGATCGAACTCAGATTGCATACATTGGTCTTAGCCGTTCGGCGTTTTCCATGGTTTTCTGAAATGCCCGTAAATATCAGCTATATTTTCTTAGGAATACACTCAGACCTAGGATCCATTCATAGTCAATCTTTTCTAATCCTAAATACCATCTATGTGGAGAGTACTAATTTTCAATTGGTCTCTTCTGCTGATTTTTGATTTTCTTGCCATACCAAGTTTAATAAACTTCCGGTGCCACTGACCATGGCTTTATCTAAATCTTCATATGTTGAGGTTTTCATTGTTTTTCTCTTACACATTCCTTTTGGACTATCTGAATTTCCAGCAAATTCGAGTAATTTTTGTTTCTTTTTAATAATGTCTCACACAGTTTGATCACCAATCTCATATTCACGCATTAAAGATTTCACTGTATGTCCATTTTCTGATTTATTAATTATTTTCAGCTTTTGATTTATACTAAGAACGACCCTTTTGCATTTTGACATCTTAATACTACGAACAGAATATATAGCACGTGTGAAACTAATAATCTAAACAGTACTAATACTGCAACGGTGGGTGAATCATCTCCTGACTCCGCATTCCAGAACGGGAGAAACACCTGCTGGCTAGGCTCAAAGTCAACTGGACGAGTCCATTACAGAATGAAGGGTTGAGAAGAAAGCGGTCTTCCAGAACATTTCCGCATTCGTTTTTTTTTTTTTTGAGCCGTCCCGGATAATCCGATCCCGATTATTCGGGAGTCTACTGTATATGAAATAATTTATAGAAAAATGTTAGAATTATATCTTATTTTCTTTTATAGCCTGAAATCTATATTGCTAAGGATGAAGAGACATCTAGAAATAAATATGAAAGACTAGAAGATTAGTGCATTAGCATGTGTTTGTATAGTATACTATAACCTGCTGCTATTTTTACTTGCTACAGTTATTTTATACAACATTGTGATACCAAAAATTCAACCACTGTGATACTAAATGTAAATATAACTATTTATTGAATATCGATGTATTGAAATTGTAAATATTAGGGATGGACCAGATATGGATTTCACCGGATACAGATATCCAGCGTTCCAGATATTTTTTTCTTTGCCAGATCCGGTTATCCAGCAGTCCCCTTTTCCAGTACACATGAAATTTTCAATTTTTTAAGAGCACGCAATAATTAAAAAAAGGTTTTGGTTTTGATGCAACTGGATTCCATTCGCATACATTAAAATGTAACATAAATAAGTATTCTGCAA
Organism: Salticus scenicus; assembly: GCA_963930645.1. Classification (NCBI taxonomy): domain Eukaryota; kingdom Metazoa; phylum Arthropoda; class Arachnida; order Araneae; family Salticidae; genus Salticus; species Salticus scenicus. The sequence continues at coordinate 381,522,897 of OZ005649.1, forward strand.
ATATGATTAAAGTTGTAAGACTATTTTCAAGACAATATTAATGAGTAATTTAATTAATTCTTTTACTTATTTTTATGACAATTTGAAATTTAATATCTATTAAATCTTAATTGATCTAAAATGTGCAAGTTAAAAAAAACATAAAATCGCAAAATAATAGTCTGTCAAACATATAAAGCAGAACACTTAACACAGAACGATTTTAAATCTCAATTTCAGTGGATATGATAAACCATAATAGGTTTTATTTTATTTTTTTACTTTCTTCTATATTCATTAGAAGAAAGTATTGGATTCGTAAAAATTTTTTACTTCTGGTTTTCGATGGATTTACTTGTTTTGAGAGGTCTAGAATACGATTTGACCCTTTTTAGAAAATGTCTGTCTGTCTGTCTGCATGTGTGTGACAAAAATTTCCACCAATAATGATGTATGCAATGACAGCGGCACAGTAGCCCCAGACCATACATGGCGCCACCTTTTGGCAAAACAAGTTCAAGTATTCCACAGAAGATGTCGTTCTGAAGAGGACTGGGTACCCGGTTGAAAAATTTAAACAATGACTCATGAAGTAAAGTTTAAGGTTTTTATCTAATGTTTTTAATTAATGTTTATACTTCATTTTATCTATATATTTTAAATTTTATTTATTAAGTTTGAAAAATTGTTTTTTTCAATTGAGTCAACACATTTAGTTACTAGTCAAATCATTTCTATCTGAACTCAAAAACTTAAACGTTTTCACTGATTGTGTTTCTGCTTAATAATATTTCTGAAAGTTTGGCCTTTTATCAAAGGTTGGGTTGTTATCAATTTCGGATATTGAAAAATCAGCCGGATACCGGATATTTTCTGGATATCCGGTCCATCCCTAGTAAATATTAAAAAAAAAATTTATTCTACATATCTAATATTTCTTGAATGAAAAAGTTTTTACATGAATTATACATAAGTATAAAAAAAAAAAAATTACATAAAAGGGGAAAAATATGCTTTTCTTTAATATTTTATAATAAACAAAATTCAACTTATTTTATTTTTTAAAAAAGCTAATTTTGTTAATATCTATTATTATCTTTATCCTGTATGTATATATGTATATTAATTTCAGATCACAATCAAAGGGACACAATTTTTAATTTTTAGTATTTTAAATCTTAACTAGAGAAAGGAACCAATTTTCTTTTATTTTTATACATGACAAAAATAGTTATTAGTATTTTTATACAAATGTAGAGATGCTGTCATTTGTTGAAACTTGCTTTTACAAACTACTCTTGTTATTGTTTTTCTTGGCTGTGCTGGTATGTTTTATCATTTTTAAAAAATAAAATTATAAAATACCATATGACTTGTATTTATTTATTTTACAACTTTTTTTTTTACTTTTTTCATCAGAATTAAAAAAAAAAAAAAAAAAAAGTGTGAAACATAAAGAATGATGTTAGTGTTGAATTTAAATGCAGATGAAAGATTTTTATCAATATTAGCTTCATTATGGTAGAAAAAAAAGAATTGCGTATTGATGGAGGGGGGGGGGGGGACAAAACACTGGACCTGAAAATGAGGGAATTTTGCTACACAAGAAAAAGTCAGAGATTTTGACTGAAATCTGTTAAAATCAGGAAATTTTGACTTAAAAAAAAAAAAATTATATCAAAAAAGTATCATTTTTATAAAATGACACTTTTGACGATTTTATGCAGATGACACTTTGTGAATGGCCAAAATCATCCTGGGCCCTCGGCCTTAATCAGGCTCTGTTGATCACTATCTGGAGATGGGGAAAGGGGGGGGGGATAAAAAAATTAATTACATAATAAGAAATATTAAACTCCTTCAATTCTACTTCTAGAATCTAATAAAGAAATTTTAAAATGAATATTACCATTTATGTTGCAGATGAATGAAGATTAGGAAATAAGACTTCTGCTGAACATTTGATTGCCAGTCACCAGTTTAAGATAAATAAAAGGAAAAAGGGGCAAAAAATAATTACATGAGCAAGAAATATTTGACAATTCTATTTCTTTACAGGTTCTAGAATCTCATAAAGCAAGTTTGAAATGAATATTGACATTTATGTTGTAATGGAGGAAGATTGGAAATTGAGAGATTTTGTAGGACATTTGGTCACCGATCATTCCATGGGGTTTCTTTTTTCAAAGCAAATGATATCTCCACGACTTTTTAAAAAACAGAAGAAATAAATTCACGGAATTCTGTGAATTTAGACAAAAACGAAATTCCCGTATTTCTGGAAATTGACAGGAAAAAAATTACATGCCTGAAACGCCACCATGGAGAAGACAGGGGGGGGGGGAAATTAGGTGCAGTGTGCGATGCAAATTTTGTAAAATTCAGCAGATGTTTTTCGGGAGTTCAGGAAATTGCCTTAAATTCGGGAGTCTTGTGAATTTTTCGGAAGAGTTGGCAGCTATGGCACATCAGCTAGCACACGCATTCTTATTCTGATACATGACTGGATTTTTCCTGGCTGAGGTAATAAGAGTGCTTAAGGAATTGAACAATGAATAATATTTTTTATAGGCCATAAATCTTTTATCAGTAGTTTTGACACCACATTTCAGTTTATTACCACTGGATGTTATTATTACTATTATTATTTATTTTAGGACAAAAAATGAATGCTCCATCTATTACGAAAATTATATGATTAAAAAAATAAACTAAAAGATAATCTACAGTTCTTTATTAACTATTTTTTTATTTATTAAGATTATTTTGACATTGATATTATTTATTGCTGCAAACAAAAGGCTTAGTTCTTGAAGTTTTCAAAAATTTTTGTTTTACTTCAAAATTTAATATTACTTTATATCTCTTTGCCTGATGAATCTCTGACTCCTGCAAATTGAAGTTAAACTTGAAAAATAAATCAGCTATACATATCTTTAGAGGAAGAAAAAGAAAAACCTGGAATTTTGCAATTCCACCTTGCTTTGACATATGCATGTTCCGGTCATCTAGCTACCTTAGCTGGTGGAGCATTTAAATGTCATGCTGAATCTAGGAGATAAAACTGAATATCTCTCCATTTTAAAACAGCATTTAATAAGTATCATATCTAATAAATTGCATATCTAATGTTGACCACTTTAAGTTGTTACTCAAAAGTTGGTAATATGTTTTAATTTATTTCAGTTCAGTGTTTAAAGAAGAAACTAAACAAATAAACGTGGCTGTTTTATAAGTTTCATGCTTATTTTTTTTTTTTTTTTTTTTTTTATCAATATTATTTTTTGAAGTGAAAACTTCTTTAGGCGCGTTGAGCACTTTTGGGTGAACAAAAATCATGGAACTTGTGTCATCATCACCGAACGCTTTCCATGAGCTGTATGTATGCTGTGTATATACGTACGTAGATATACCTCCATGCGTTATTAGTATACATTATATATATACAAAGAGTATCTCTCTACATATATCCATATATGTAGCGTATGGCGCTGCATGCCTCATATACATATATATATGTATAAAATGTATACTAATACGAGTAGTATACTACCTACTGGCATCTGTCTCTTTCTAGTTCTATACTCTATGTATGTATGTACTTTTTCCACAGTATATACATAGTTCACAAAGTACGAGCACGTGTTTTTATACAGACTGTTATATTCTTCTTTTTGCTTTAATATAAAATTAAAGTTTAAATTGGTCATTAACATTTCTTTACAAACCAAAAATAATTCAAAAATAGTAATCTAATAGCTCGACGATACAATTCACAAGTTACTTAGTTTTCACTTCTATCGGCAGTCTCCAAAGACTGCCCAGCATTTTTTTTTTTTTTTTTTTTTTTTCAACAGGAAGATTAATAAGATAGGTATTTAAAAAGATTGGACCTACAAAATTAACTTTATTGCTTCCATTTTAAAAATTTCATAAAGAATATTTCTCACATATCAAGGAATGCAGTAGCATTCCGCCCCACCAAGCTAAAACAAACATTAAGAAAAACAAATGAAATTTACAAAATAGGAAAGTCAATAGTGAAATGCTGCAAGTGTATATTATGTTAACATAGCATCTCGGACTTTTTGACAACCTGTATCTCAGCTCCCTGATCCTAAGACCAATGATTTTTTTCACAGACCTTGAGCATACCTTTAAGACAAAACATACAAATTTGCATGTCGTTCCGAATTAAGGGGCCTGAGTTATATAACTTTGAAAACCCAAAATTTGCCAGTTAATATTCTTCTTGTTATTGTTGAGACTGACAGCGAGTGAGCCTAGAGTTCTGCAGCTAATGAGCTGAAAATTTGCATGAACATTCCTTCTGACCTGTACTAGTGCCTTTTGCAATCAAAAATTTTTCTGGTCAATATACAGGATAGTTATTTTCAATTTTGTGATATTTAACCCAAAACTTTCATGAATTCGTCAAGAGATGGTGCTCGTTTTCAATGAATTTAATTTTGTCATTTAATAAGACATTAAAAAGTACAGTATAGGATCCATTATCCAGAAAGCTTGGGACCTGGGATATTCTGGATAAGGGGTTTTTCCGTAATTCAGAACACTTTATTATATGTATAAAAATGGTACAAAATAATTCCATAAATAGCAGTGAAAGTGATAAACATGAATAATCTATATAAACACTTTACCTATATTCATTTAATAAATTATTACCACAAAACAAAAAAAAAATCTTAATTAGAATTTTAAACTACAAATAATAATAATAATAAATAAAAAGTAAATAAACACATATAAAAGATAATTTTGGATCTGAGAGTAAAATCCTTTCATTTGGATTTTGCAAACCTTTCTATACTTTTTTGCTTATAGTGTGTCCCTGTTACTAATTGTTCATAAATGTTTCAAATATAAAAATATTTAAGCACATAATACTAAAATTTTATGAAATGAATTCTAACAATAATGGGAATTAATAAAAACTATTTAAAATTTTTATAACAATTGAGACTTCATGCAAGTGACCTGAGTTCAAGAATAAAATTCATCTGTTATTGGGCAATTTAAGAAGTATGTGTTATTAATGTTTATCTGTTATAATATACCATAAAAATTCTTTTTCTAACCTAAATTTGCAAAATTTTCAGCAAAATTATTTGGACAATTTTGTGCTCACCTTATTTCCCCAGAATAACACCGTAGCATTAAAGAAAGTACATTGACAAAAACTATAATTCTGACCACTGCTCTTGTATAACTTTAATTCTTAAATTTTATGAAAATTAAAATTTTGGTATTTGGCATTTTGCATTCTGGTTTTCGGAACATTCTGGATAACGGGTTTCCAGATAACGGATCCTATACTGTAATAAATTCTGTTTTTATTTTTCTTTCTTTCTTTCTTTACTTTTTTTTTTTTTTTTTTACAAAAATGGATTAAAATAAATTAAAAGATAATTTTTTCTTAAAATTTTTACAAGAAACATCTTTATTAATAAAAAAAAAAGTGATTGATAAATTTGGATTTTGTAATAAATTAATTCTTAAAGGACGCACTAAACAGACTTTTAACAAAAGTAATGTGGCAAATTGAATAAAAGAGCAATTCGTTAACTTTATAAAACTTCGGATGATGGAAGAATACATATAATTAAATTCCAATCATATATTATATAAGAGAAATATTATCATGGAAAAATTCAAATTTGACATTTTTTGTGTTTCTATGAGTTTTGAGGTCTTCTGAATTCATTTTTTATAATAAAGAGGTATGTATGTATGTGTATCAGTGAATACGATAGCGTCTAAATGCTGCATTTGATATGTATGCTGGAGGTGACCCACAACTAATGATTTTAATGATGTAGAACTTGTTTTTTTTTTTGTTTTGTTTTTTTTTACCATGTTTTTATTAACTTTGATTACTGTTTGTTTGTTTGTTTTTCCTGTACAAATCTTGCAATCGATTTTTAACCAACTTCCCGACTAGCTAGACATTTGAAACTTTCAGGATAACTCAAAACACAGTGACAATACATTTTTTAACACTTTTAGTCAACTGTTTCAGGTCCTTACTGCCTTCGGCAGCATTTATATGATTCAACAGAAAATTTGTTTAACTAACTTCCCGTCGAGTTAGACATTTGAAACTTTCAGAATAGTTCAGAACACAGTGAAAATGCATTTTTACTTTTTTCTATATGTAATATAGAGAAAGTATTGGATTCATGAAAATTTTTGACCTCCGTTTTTTGATGGATTTACACGTTTTGGGATATCCTGAACACAAATTGATAGTTCTTAGAAAATTTCTGTCTATGTGTATCTCGATTTTCATGGACACTGTATCTCATGAACCAATGAATGAAATTTAACCAAACTTGGTATTTAGTTGGACCCTGACATAAACTGGTGCTGATTAGATTTGGGGATCAATCGCTCAACAGGTGGCGCTGTGATCGCATTTTTTCTAAATTTTTAACATGGCAGTACAGGCCAAAATTTCATATAAATGTACAGTCGGTCAAAAAACAAAAAACACCCCCTTCTATCTCATCAGTAAATTGTTGCAGAAAGACACCGAAGGTGCCATTCATCAGGGAATTTTGTCCTCTTCTAAGCTAATTGGAAAAAAATAAGCTTAGGGGACCGTCTACATATTGAAATTGTGTCAAACTTTAATTTTTTTCAATGGTAACATATAATTTGTATTTCGGATATCGATTCTACAGTCAATTTCATTCCAAATATAAATTTGGAAGTCATATGATGTATAAGTTTAGGAGTTATACACATCTAAACTTTCGAGCTTCTAATGTTAAATTCTGATTACACATTTATATTCATATCTCCTGCATTTTTATTTTAGTTTTTTGTCTGGTTTATTTTTTTTATGGTGTTAATAACAGGTTTTCCAAACATTTAAGAGTTTCATTAAGATTTTAATATTTTTTATCCATAGAACAAAAATTATTAAATTAATATTTAAAAAAATATATGCATTGTGACCTATAATTTTTTTTAACAGAAATCGATTTCTAGCACCTTAAAATACGCATATACAAATTTGCAGCTCATTGGACCAAATTGTTCTTGAGATATGCCCCAAAAATGACCAAAGATCAAGTTTGGGGACCATATAACGATTATAAACTGTATTTACAAGTAGCATTCACAACAATCAATTTTAAATTTTATTGCAGACGATATTAATAAAAATAATTTTAATTCACTTTCATATTTTTTAATTATTTCAACATTTTTTTTTTTTTTTTTTTTTTTTTTTTTAAGCTGAAATAAGTTGTATTATATTATTAGACATGTGTAAATTGAAATATAAGACCACATTGAAGAATTGCATGCATTTAAAAAAACAGAGTTTAAGATTTTTTTTTTTTTTTAATTAATCTCTTTTCTTACTATACTAATATAACATTTTTGTAATTTTCTTTAGAAGAATTGCAATTTTTTTAGTCGCTATTATTAATAGTGTTGGAAATGTAAATGAACCTATTAAAATAATATAATATTACATAATAAGTTATTTCTTTGAGCTGGAGCTTCAGTGTTGAGAGATCAAATTTTTACTTTCTGAACATACATATGTAAAGGAAGTATTGTAATCGTGTCAAAAATACGACTTTGAGATTTCTATAGTTTTGAGATGCCCTGAGTTCATTTTTACTAATTTTCAATGATGTATGTATGTGTGTAAATGAATATGATACCGCATAAACTCTCTGTTCAAATAAGTTAAAATTTAGTAAGTATGTTGAGAGAAAATACTCGAACTCCCTGTAATATTTTTCACTTTTGCTTACTTAACTATTTGTCTTGCTTTAATTTATTTACGAAACCATTCATTACTTCATGTTCAGAAAGTTGAGGAGTCACTCCAGATTTCTTTTTTATTATAAATAACATTAAAAAATGAATCACAGTTTCCGAAACATCAATTAGGCCTACATGTTAAGACTAAAAAAAAATTTTTTTTTTTTTTTTTTTTTTTTTTTTTTGTTTCGATCGAGAAAAATCATTTGAGTTAAAAATCATTTTTCGCCTGACAAAGGATCGTGATTTTATTTCATACCAGAAAAAAATAAATAAATAAACATGCGATTAGTTCTTTTACAATTTATAGTATTTTTACAAAGGGTTATTTACTTATTTGTTTATTTATAATTTTTTAAGACTGAAACTTTGCATAGTAAAAATTCACTATACAGTTTTTGCTATGCATAGTGGGTCATGTAACACGTAAAAGTTTCCGATATACAGTCGGTACCAAAAGTGTCCGAACACTAGCAAAATTTCCTATGTAAAAAAAGTTCACTCCATACGGTTTTGTTAAATAAATCCTTGTCGAATCCTGTTCTTAGTCAGTCCCCCCCCCCCCCCCCCCCCCCCCCCCCGTCCTCTTTCTCTCCGAAATGTGTAAGGATTTTGAAAAATGATGAAACACATGTTCAATGAATTCTTGGGGGATCTCTTTTGTTAAAAATGTTTTTGGCCTGGGAGGGGGGGGGGTTAAAGGACGGCTGCTTGAGACGACAATTTTAAATTTTCAAATAGGGACGTATATTTTGTGAAATATCCCTGAAAAAGTCTCTTATTGCAACAAATTTGATATAAATAATTTTGTCTTGCTACGATTATTAAAGAAGATTAATGAGTTTTTTGAGTTTCGAAATGTGCATTTTATGCTCATGCATCTCCTTTAATAATGATCATAGGATAAAACTTTTCATATAAAAATAATTTTCTTGAAGACACTTTTATAGGGATCTAGCACAAAACATACGCTTCCTATTTCAAAGTTGCCCTCCCTAGCAGCCTCCTAGCCCAAAACATTTTCACCAAAAGAGGTTCCCTTTGAATTCATTCATTGAATGCATGTTTTGTAATTTTTTAAGATTGTAAAGCATTTCGAAGATAGGACGGGTGTGTGGGACTTTTGGCAGACCCTGTATACAAGTGTAAATGGAGAAAAATTCCAAATTTCAGTAACATAAAAGCGAAATTTGAAAGTCATTAAAAATAAAGATATCTAAAAAAAAAAAAAAAGTATATTGAGAAATAATATAAATTCCCAGAGCTTAAAAGCGAGGTAGTACCTGTATTTAGAAAAGAATTTGTCAACCTGACCCGATATGATACAGAACTTTACTTTTAACTAACATTAATTAAACAAGTGTGCAGTAATTGCTATATTACAAAATGTCACCAAAATCCTCACTTTCCTTTTTATTATATAACAGAATACATCGATGTTGGTGATACAAATTTTGATATGTACAGTCGGTAACAAAAGTGCCCGAACACTAACAAAAATTCCTATGTAAAAAAAGTACACTTCATACGGTTTTGTTAAATAAATCCTTGTCGAATCCTGTTCTTAGTCAGTGTAAGAACATAATTCAATAAGGATTTATTTAACAATACCATATGAAGTGTACTTTTTTTACATAGGAATTTTTGCTGGCTTTCGGGCACTTTTGTTACCAACTGAACATAGATTATATTAAGAGACTTTGCCAAGCTCATTAATGAAATTCATTCTCCTTTTTTAATAACCCCCCCCCCAGTGGCCGAACTGTTCTGCACTCAAAGCTGGTAGATGAGAAGTACCAGGTTTGATTTCAGGAAGCGTTTATGAACCCTTCTTTTCAGAGTTTTCCATGGTTTTCTCCAAAACATGCATAAATACACAGGCTAGGACCCCTTAGAAAGATCCCCACAGAGGACATTCCACCTGTCTAGGGAACTAGCATAGTCAGTCGGTCTTAAATCCTACAACCAACAACCTACCGTTTTGAAACAAAATGGCAAACATACTTTAAAATAAGGAGACCACTTGAATACTTGTCATCACAAATAAATTTTGAAATTCTGAATTAAAATTAGCAAGGTTAATATAAATATAAATTAGTAGGGAAATTTAAAAGATTTTTTTTTTTTTAAATATATTTTGAGAAAATTTAATATACAGTTGGCTGCAAAATTATTGTAGCTACACATCCACATTCCTTTTTCTTGAGTTTGATTGCTAATTTTCATCATAAATTTACTTTTTTATATGCAGCAAAAGACTAAGATCATGATTTGACAAATATTTACTTAACAAAATAGCATTAGGCACACACCTTTTAAATAGGAATTATTGCTCGAGCTTCAATAATTAGGCAAAAAAAGCTGAATGAAAGCTGCAAAGCACTGGTATATCCCTATATATTTTATGAATTCCGATTTTAGTTTTGAGCAAGGGTACAACAACTTTTCAAATTATGGTTATTCAAGCATTTAGAGTACACAACTATGAACCCGATGGTTGTGATTTCGATCCTCACCGATGGGAAGTGAAATATATATACAGTAGAACCTCGATTAACCGAAACTCCTCTCCGTTAACCGAAGTCGGTTTCTTCTTCACTTTCTAGTATCATCCAAAGTTTTCTCTTATCAAACATGTATTTTTAGTTTTTTTTTTTTTTTTCTCACATTCCTTTTGTATGCAAGCCGTCCTTTCCAAACTACGAATGCAGATAAATATTTTGGAATTTTCTTTTTCAGAATTCCTTTTCGCAAGCTCAACTCTCGGTATGAGTGTACTCTTCCCCATTTTCAAACGTCCCTGTTCTAAACAAAAACACACCCCATTTCGAAATGTGGAAGGTCATTCTGCCAAGTCCCAGAACAATCGAATGTTATTGCACCCTCTGATTGTAAGCAAGTGCAAAGAAGCTAACCTCTTTTCTTTTGTCAACTCAAGAACAGAGAAATTTTCATTGCAGCAGAATTTCAAAATTTTTGTCACTTTGTGTCACTTATGATTCCTCTGAAGTCATGCTTTTAAGAAAACTTCGGGATAGAGCTGCACGGCAAAGGATGGCCAATTTATACCAGATCAAGCTTCCATTTAAACCATTGTGAGTTTTTGTTTCAGAAATAAATTTATTTTCATTTATTAAACAGTTAAAATAGTCATAATAACAGTTCAATGATGATACTACATAATAAACTAGATAACAGGGGTCGTACTCTCCGCCCCTTTTTCAGGTCACACTTAATAATAAGAAATTTTCTCCTATTTTGCCACCAGTAATTTCATGCAGAAATTTTTATGGTACTTTTTATAGAAATGTCTCCAGATTAATCTGGTTAGAGATCATCGTAAAAAAATAGTGGTAGGAATAGAGGCGGAAATTTGTCATATTTGAAAGTGTCCTGAAAAAAGGGCGGAGAGTACGATCCCTGAGATGATTATTGATGAATTCTCGATTATCCGAAAATTTCGATTATCCGAAGTAGGTTCGGTTCCAATTACTTCGGATAATCGAGGTTCTACTGTATATAGTATTCTTGATCCAGCAAATTCTTGTGACCGAACAAAAGGTAAGGTCATTGTGGAAAAGATTTTTGAATCTAGTGCAATGAAGAGACTTATATTAGAACTAGAAAACACATCATTTGTAATCACATCTTCATGTTCTGACGATTTGAACCATGAAAATGTTGAAGTATTTTCCATTATGATAAGATGTTATAATCCTGATAATAAAGATGTATGCGTGAAGCTCTTAGAAGGAAAAATATATGCTTATGTATTGTGTATCTATCCGCGATTGTAATGATCGATAGATGGCGCTTTCTCAACACTGCAGTTGTTAGTAAACATAGCCACGTGTGTTCCATTAGTGTTCTTTTTGTTATTCTACTTAATATTCGTACTATAATTTCTCCGCCATTACATTATGGAAAATTGATTGCTTTTGGAAAAATTACTTCAGTTTATTCAAAGTTCGATCGGAAGTAGATTTTTAACTGAAGCTGAACAAATATTAGTGTCAAATCATCTGATTAATTCTTTACTTCCATTAGCCGAAGCAACTGAAATTTTAAATTTGTCATTTGGAAATAAATGGAAGCTCAATTCTGGATTTCTTGATCCTTTGGAGTTAGATTGTAGCACACAACAGTATGTGTTATCTTTTTTACCGTATTTATTCATTTTTATTCAATAAATATATGTGAAACTAAATATCGGCAAGCAATGGCGGCTGTATGGAATTCGAATTAAACCATGTTTATTGTAATTTCACCTTAGCCCACCAGAGGGCGAGCATTTCATTACAATCGCGGATTCTAAGTGTATACTTACTGTATTTTAATCTATACTTTGAATAAAATACATGGTGTCTCCATTTTCAAAGTAAAAAATGGGGACATGTCCCCATTTCGGCATCTGAAAATTTGGTCATCCTACGATAAGAATGCATTAATTTACACTATTTTACATTGACATACAATCAGCGATTGTAATGAAATGCTCGCCCTCTGATGGGCTAAGGGGAAATTACAATAAACATGCTTTTATTCGAATTCCATCAAGCCGCCATTGCTAGCCGATGTTTAGTTTCACATATATTTATTGAATAAAAATTAATAAATCCGGTAAAAAAGATAACGCATACTGTTGTGTGCTCCAGTGTAACTCCAAAGGACCAAGAAATCCAGAATTAAGCTTCCATTTATTTCCAAATGACAAATTTAAAATTTCAGTTGCTTCGGCTAATGGAAGTAAAGAATTAATCAGATGATTTGAAACTAATATTTGTTCAGCTTCAGTTAAATATCTACTTCCGATCGAACTTTGAATAAACTGAATTATTTTTTTCCAAAAGCAATCAATTTTCCATGATGTAATGGCGGTGAAATTATCGTACGAATATTAAGTAGAATAACAAAAAGAACAAAAATAGATACACGTGGCTGTAATATTTACTAACAACAAGAGCTGAAAAAGCGCCATCTATCGATCATTACAAACGCGGATAGTATCAAATGCTTTCTGCCGTACAACACTCAGAAAACAAAACTATACGAAGGAAGACGAACTTCAAAAATGGCACGCGAAAACTGGTCTAAATTTCCTGTAGTTGTTCTTCAGCTCAGTGCCCTAAACTAGAGAGCCTCGAGGGAGAGAAACGCAAATGAAGAAATTACGCTACGGCGCATATTCCAAAGAATCTCGATTGTTTGGCATATTCATAGCAGACATTCTTTTAGAAGGTGTTGCTTAAAGTCATTAAAAACACCTTTAAATGTGAATCAGAAACAGTTTTTAAACCAATCAGAAGCCGACTCACTACTGACGCCTCTCTCCATGTAGGCTCTCTACCCTAAACTAGACTATGAGGATGAGGATGAGATATCTATATAAATTACTATATCTATGGTGTAGGGATTCCAATAACAATCGAAATTTCATCGAACAATTAAGTCGATTTTTCGATTTAGTAAAGTTAATTCGACTTCAGTTCGATTCTTTCTTCATGTTTTGTTTGAAGTTTGAATGGGTAAGAAATATTTTGTTGAAATGTACAGAAAAAGATTTATACGTAAAATAATCCAGATAATGTTGATTTACATAGCAACATAACTTATTTTTGACAACCATTACTTTTTTTTAAAATGTAAATTTATTAATTATCTTTCATTTTGGCAAATAAATTAAATTGTATTAAAAAAGTAATTGCTCTTGTTTAATGATGCAATTTCTGATTACTTTATTAAACATCTTTGTTGTAAGATCTGAAATGATTCAAGTAAAAATATTTAAACTCATTTTTCATACAGGATATGTATTGATTTAGATTGTATATCATTTCTCTGTCAAATTAATAATGCAGTGAATTAATTTTATTATGGCAGTTTTTGATGACCCTTGATATAGAAACAGCTCTCGGTTTAATTAAATTATATATTTCTTTTCTGTAAAGATGTTAACTCATTTTAAAAAATACTTTACATATTTGATGTTTATATTTTTTTTTTAGAAAAGTATTATTCAACCCATTCATTACTAGACGTAAAATGCCATAAATTTATATATAAATGGAAAGTTTGTATCTTGTATAAGCATGGATTGTAAAGAGTTACAAGAGGTAAGCAATATAAAAGTACTTTATTTTTATTATTTTTTTAATTATATGAGCCATTATTTGACTGCTTATAACAATGTTTATTACTGTGTAGCTTTTCGGGAAATTTAGCACTTAATTTTATATTACGTTTTTTAATGTATATAAACACAGATATAATAATTTATACATACCTATTCATTTTGTTATTCAGAAATTTAGTTTTAGAAATTTGAATATTGTATACTTCAATTTCAGGAGGAACTGGAGGTTCTTGCATCTATTTATGATGGAGACTCTAACTTTAAGCAGATTTCTTCAGACTGTTTTCAGTATAAGGTGTTTATAATTCTACTTTATTTCTTTTTAATATAGTAATGATATTATTTCCTTTGCTTTCAATTGCATGATCATTCTTGATTTAGATTGGAGATGATGGTGATGCAAAATCATTTTTACTTGAAATAACTTGGAATAAAGAATATCCAAATACATCACCGGAAATAAGCTTGGATGCATTTTATAACAAAAAGCTGTAAGTAGTCTTTTATTTAAGATTTTGTATTATTATTTTTTCCCCCTCAAATTATATATTAATAGTTATAGTAAAAGAACAGTAGCAGAGATTATTGCTTTATTGAATGTAAGGGTGAGCTAAAATAATGTGAGGTGTTCAGAGCCCTATAGATCTTAATATTATAGCTAAAATGTAATAAAAATTGTGTACATGCATAGCAGAGTATATGTGGTTTTGATTTCTAAAGAAAAAAAAAAATTACCAAAGTTGCCTCTAGGGTAAACTTTGGCACTGCAACTGTGATATTTGTGGTTAATGAATATGTAATTGTTAATTAAAACAGTATTAATATTTTTTTTAATTTAAAATAAACATTCATTGTTGTTTACTAATTAGACTCAATTTGACCTCCATTTTCAAGTCTTAATAACTGCATACTGAGTATGAAGTTTACAATAAAAGATCTCAGTATATTAAATTTTATTCATCTGATTTTTAAAATTATCTGATCCATTAAAATGAAAATGTCAGAAATTGCTCTTGATGCACAAAACTTTTCACCAAAAATCATAAATATTGTGATCAGGCAATTTTGGTAGCCACATATTTACCAAGTCTACTGTTTTTACTTCTAGTAGATTACTGGTTTATGTAGTTATTTCTGCCAATCTATTGGATTTTGTTAAAAATCTAATTTTTTTTTCAGGAACTTATGAAAAAATCCTATAATTTTACAGTTTTCCTGTAAATATATAGAGGAAAATATCCAGAAGATGATTATTATTTGATATATATTTCAAGTTTTTGCGAGATTTTAAATAATGCTTTTGCATATAAATAAATTTACTTGTAAATCCAAATCATAAATGTATATATATATATATATATATAGTTTATTTAAGGATCTGTGTAAGAATGTACTTGATTTTTACTGTCTGAACAAATCGTGTTAGAAAAGTATTGTAATCATAAAAAAAATTCGAATTTGAGATTTTGGTATATCTGTACATTTTGTGATCCCCTCAGTTCATTTTTGCTATTTTTACAGTGATGTACAGTGTATGTATATGTGTGTGTGTTTTTGTGAACACATTAGTGTCTAAATGCTTCGTTCGAAGGAGCTGAAAGTCGGTACACACATTGTAGGTCGCCTTAGCACGAATCCTATTGATTTTGGCAAATCTAGTACAGTATAGGATTTGTTATCCGGAAACCCGTTATCCAGAATGTTCTGAAAACCAGATTGAAAAATGCCAACTACCAAAATTTTTAATTATTGTAAAATTTAAGAATTAAAGTTATACAATAGCAGCAGTCAGAATTATAGTTTTACAACCTACTTTCTTTAATGCTACGGTGCTATTCTGAGGAAATATGGTGAGCACAAAATTGTCCAAATAATTACTGAAAATTTTGCATAATTTAGGTTAGAAAATGAATTTTTGTTGTATTTTTTAATAGATAAACGTTAATAACACATACTTCTTAAAGTGCCCAATAGCAGATTAATTTTATCCTTGAACTCAGGTCGCATGCATGAAGACCCAATTGTTATAAAAATTTTAAATAGTTTTTATTAATTTCCATTATTTTTAGAATTCATTTCATAAAATATTTAGCATTATGTGCTAAAAATATTTGAAACATTTATGAACTATTAGTATCAGAGCAGAGACACACTATAAGCAAAAAAAAATATTATAGAAATTTTTGCAAAATTCAAATGAAAGGATGTTACTCTCAGGTCCAAAATTAAATTTTATATATGTTTATTTATTTTTCATTTATTATTACTATTATTATTTGTAGTTTGAAATTCTAATTAAGAATGTTTTTTTATTTTGTGGAAATAATTTATTAAATGAACAAATATATAGGTAAAGTGTTTATATATATATTATTCATGTTTATCACTGCTATTTATGAAATTATTTTGTACCATTTTTATACATATAATAAAGTGTTCCGAATTATGGAAAAACCTCTTATCCAGAATATCCCAGGTCCCAAGCTTTCTGGATAACGGATCCTATACTGTACTTATAGTTTTTTAAGAAAAATTCTTTATCATTAAGACCTATAGGCTTAATGCCTTTTTTTTAATGAACTGAAAATTTATATACATATTATACATCACTATCACACAAATTGTATGAATTTTGGAGAATGTAGCATATGTAGTTTATTTACAGGGACGCAATGAAAATTTATTTATCATTATGACTTATGGGATTAAATTATTTAAAATGCAATTGCATCTAAATGTCTTATCCGATTGAGCTGAAAATTTGTATACTAGTTATAGCAGTGGCGGATTCAAGGGGGGGGCTCTGGGGGCTCGAGCCCCCCCTAGAGCTCGAGTGTGTATGTGTTTTTAAGTCCAAATATTCAAAATCCAGAAGATTTACTTTTTTTTTTCTTTAAAAAAATTGATTTTATGCTCGTTGAATGTTATTTCTGTAAAAAAAAGTTTCTTTCTTCTATTTCCTTCTTTCCATCGAAAGTCTCGTCACATTCGTGATCTTTTCTTAGAATTATGTGGAAGGAAGACTATAGGCTTTTGGAGAACGTCTGTTTTCATGGAAAATGCTACTTTCTTCTCTTTTTTAATCTGAATACTCTGATAGTGAAGGGTGATATTTCAAGGCTTGTTTCATTTTCACCTATGATAACAAACAGCAAGGTATATTTTAATTGAAGGGGGCTGTGTAACCAGGTGCAAACCATTCTATCCCAAACTGTTAAGCAGCATGTTGTTATTTTAAAATGGGAAGATTGGGGTAACAAATAACTTTTTAATAGATTTACAGTGAAAGGATTACTTAAATCCCTAGAGCATAAATGATTTTTTGGGAAGAAAGAGAGATATCTTTATGCCTGTTATCAGTCTATGCAGTTTTCGTTTCTTGGCGTGAGAAGAGAAAAAACACTTGCAAGTATCCCAGAGTTGATACAGTTTTATTTTATATATATAGTCTTATTTTATTTTATTCGATCGTGCATATTAAAATTAGAAGTATTTTTTGTTATGACAACAAAAAGGAAAAAAAATATTCAATAATGCCGTATCTTTCAAAAGAAACCTTCTACAGAAGTAAAAATGGCAATCATTTTCATTCATTCTTTTTTCTTTCTTTTTTTTTCTTTTCTTTCTTTAACCTTTTGAGGAGGGCTCTTCCGAAATCCTATGTGAAGCATGACAGATGCTGTCACAGCCCCTTTCAAAAGGTTAAATAATTGTATTTTAAAAGTTTTTTTTTTTTTTTTTTTCAAATCATTTAACTGTGCATAATATTAAATAATTTGAGTACAAAATTTATTCTGCAGTTGAGAATATATATCTGTGTGTAAATTTAAAATTAAGTAAATATTAATAATAATGAGGTTTTTTTTTTATATGTATTTTACAATATAATTTTTATTAAAATCACACAATCAACTGATTGGAAGAAAATCATATTTATTGAAATTTTATTTTTCCGACTGAGTGAAAATAATGCTTGGACCGGGAGTTGAACCCCGGATCTTTGACTTACAAGGTCAGGGCTCTACCAATTGAGCTATCTAGGCCGACACCCGATCGACATTACTCACTCAGACAACCTTTAAGCAGAAACAATCTGGTCTATCATTTAGATAGCTCAACAGAAATAAGCCGCACGACTCTCGGTCCAGGCATTATTTTTACTCAGTCGGAAAAAAAAAAAAAAAAAAATATGATTTTCTTCCAATCAGTTGATTGTGTGATTTTAATAAAAATTGTATTTCTTTCTCCCATTGTTTAATAGTGTTTTCCATTACCTGCGGCTTATTTCTGTTGAGCTATCTAAATGATAGACCAGATTGTTTCTGCATAAAGGTTGTCTGAGTGAGTAATGTTGATCGGGTGTCGGCCTGGATAGCTCAATTGGTAGAGCCCTGACCTTGTAAGTCAAAGATCCGGTGTTCGACTCCCGGTCCAGGCATTATTTTCACTCAGTCGGAAAAATAAAATTTCAATAAATATTTTACAATATATCTATTTGCTGAATTTAATGTAATTTATTTCGTATTACTGTTATAGAAATGTTAAAACTTTTAAAGCCAAATATCTATTTTTAATTCCTTTGTTTTTTAGAATAGCATTTTTTTTTTTTTTTTTTTTTGTTAGATAAATGTCAATTTTTTTTAAAGCAAATAAGCTATTTTTAAAATTCTTATTAAATAATTATTCTTACTCAGTTCCCTGTAAATTGTTTCTTAATAATTTAGTTATAAAAAATAACTATGGTGTGGCACACACACGCTACTTCCGCTTTCAAACCTAATGTTTTTTGATGTGATAGTCAATAATCTTTCAGAAAATTTTGTTTAAGACTATATTTCTTACTGAATTAGGAGGAATTAATAATAGATCTTTCTCGGACATCAATCACTTGGAACTCTAGATGAAAATTATTTATAAATATATAAATAAAAGATATACAATTCCACATTATTTGAATAGCAATTAGCAATGTCTAAAAATTCTATGCACTTCAATTTATAAAAATGTTATATGTTACATTGAATGTATGAGATATTTTTTCCCTTTTTTGAAGGGAGATTTAATTTAAACGTTCTTACGAAAAATTTAAACGGCCATACATATAGATAATCAATTACATTTACCGTTTAAAGAAAAAGTTAATGTTTAATATTGATGTTGCCTCGATTTTCTTTTCTTTATATTTCTTTCCTCTTTTTTTTCTCTTTTTCACCTCCCACCCCTTGAAAAAAATTCTTTGTTTCTATTTAAATAAACAAATAAAAAAAAAAAAAAACGAATTTTAGTTTAATTAGAGCTAATGTGAGAGAAATTCATTGCAGATGTGAGATGAGGATTTGGTGCCTCTTCCTTTCTTTTGAACAGCCAAACAATAATTAATATTTTTCTTTTCTGTCAGATAATGGTGCCCCACATGTCCTTGCGCCCGGATATGGCTGGAGCTGAGGAAAAAAAAAAAAATCCTGTTTCATTATTGTAAAAATTGTTTGTTTGTGCATTACAAAAGAAAATATTTCGAAGATAAGGAATAAAAACTAGTGGCCAGTTGTTAATTATTTTAGTAATCACTTTTTTGAATAAGTAAAAATTACCATAAAATGCAAAAAAAAAAAAAAAAAAATGCAATAATTATTTAGGGTCGAAAGAAAACACGTGTTACCGAATTGTCTGCAGCACTTGTGCCTATTTTGTTCACCTGACGAAGGGTCGTGTTTTCTTTCAACCCAAAACCGATTTTTTTTTTTTTTTTTTTTTCCTGTGTATTTTATGGTGTTAATTCAAGGTTCTTTACATAATACTTTTCAGCGCCTGTTTAACAGCTACATATTACTTTTTAACGCATGTATAACAGCTAACATATTACTATGTTTCTGGTTTTTATTTATTTATTTTTCTATTTGAATTTTTCATAACACTAAAATTTTTCTTTAGTGTTACATTTTAACCTTCATTATTTTATTACATTTAAATTAGTTTTCAATTCAGAGATAATGCATATGTTTCAATGATATTTTATTAATTTCACTCTAAATATTTTTTCTTTATGTAATTAATTAAATACAATTATAATATAAAATTAAATATAATTTTAAGGTTTTTGTAACTATATTTATTTATTAAAAATGCATTTTATTCATATGATGTGGAAGTTTTGTTTAGAAGAATTTTATGTATTTAATCTTCCTTTCTTCTTCTTTTTTTTTCTTCTTTTTTTAATCAGAATATTGTAATTTAAATTTAGACTTATAAAAATAAACACGGAATATTTTAAACGACAATTTCTTAAAATTATAGTGCAGTAAATAATTTTGAACAAATATCAGGTAAAAATTTATTATGTATAAAATGCACTATCTATAGCTATAGTGCATATATATGCATGTTTATATATCTATCACACTTTGGCAAGAAAAGTGATGCAACTGAGAAATGCAGTATTTGAGAAAAAAATACTTATGCAACTATAAAGAACCGACTAGCTTATAATAAAACTGATACAACTACTTTCTCGGGTGGACAATGTTTGAGATAGAGATGCGATGCTTTTTATGTACGTCAGGGCACTTCATACACATTTTTTAACATTAATTTTAAAATTACCATTTTTTGACTTGTGTCACATTTTTGTTGAGCTGCGATATATATATATATATATATATATATATAATATATATATATATGTGTGTGTGTGTGTGTGTAAAGTTGAGAATATATATATATATATAGAGAGAGAGAGGGAGAGAGATGAATAGATAAGGGGAAAAAATATTAAATCTGTGCCCCCCTAGACTGTTTGTCTGGATCCGCCCTTGTGTTATAGGTCATCGTTGCATGAGCTGTATAGATTATAGGTTACATATATAGATATACACTTATAGAATTTTACAGGGGTTTCTTTATTATTATAATCTATGGGCTAAAATTATTTGAAGTGCAGTAGTGTTAAATTAAACAGCATACTATATACTAAAAAATGCTCAAACATCCCATTATAATTTTCTTTTTTGTTTATGTAACGACTTCTCTTACTTTAATTTATATATACAATCGTTAATTACTTAATGTTCAGAAAGTTGAATGGAGTCACTCCAGATTTTTTTAAGCTGTTTTTGCCGGTATGGTAGTAGTCATTGTGAGCATATTTTTTAGTCAGATAAGAAAAAGAAAAAAAAACTAAATTTCGATCCTCATTATCTGATAAAAAATCTGGTGAACATATTTATTTTTAAATGCAATTAAAATTTAATTTAAAATTTCTATGGACAACAATTTGATAAATCTTTTTCTTAATAAAGAAATATTTGCAGCAAGTGTAAAAATAGTGTTTAACTAAATGGTGGCAATATTTTCTATTCTTTATTTTTGGGATTTTAAAGTTAGTGCTTTTAATATATGTAATCTCAATATTTTATTTGTTTTCAGAAAACTTTCTGTAACTTCTTTTTGATGATTATATGCAGATTTATAAAATAGGTATTATGTAAATTCAAACTCTATTCTTAAAAATGCCATTTGATATGTAATACTTAAAATTTGCATTGACAAAGAAAATAAATTAAGTTTCCTCTCTCCCTCTTACAGTTTCCCTTGTTTCTAGTCACCAAATCCTATAGCATAACTCTGGAGAAATTTGCTTATAGAATTCTGTTTTTATATTTGTAAAATTCACAACTTTTCAATTGGTACTCTTTTTCCAAAATTTTTAATTTTTAGCATTTCATTTTCCAGCTAAAAAATGAGAAAAATACATTTAGTAATTTTTTGCATTATTGAACTCAATATTAAAATATTGAAGACTAGCAGATGAATTTTCAAAAGAATTGAATAATAATTTATTTTTTTATATCACATTGTAAATAAAACTAATATATATATATATATATATTGAAGTTGCTCTAAACCTCGCTTTGAGTACCCACTGCCTACAGCAGCTCCTTTTCAACCATCACTGCACCGAGTCCAGGTTTCCACTGCCTACAAAAATGCTGATACAAAAATACGTTTCCACTGCCTACTTTCCCAGGCACTTCAGTCTGGGTATCTATCAATGACAGGTGGATCTACTATTATTATTCCAGGCTATATCTCAGCATCTATTAAATATTCAGTTTTTGAAGCATATATTTTATAGCCCTTACTCTTTACACTATATTTTATATGATTCCAACCAATATAATAAATAAAAGAAAGAATAGATTTTCTTTTAATAGGAATTATATAAATAAAAAAGAAATTTTAATTAAACTTAAAATTTTAATAAGTTTAATTCTTTCTATTAGGGATACAAATAAGTTTCCACCATTTCCTATCAAAAATTAAGAATTTATTGTGCAAGAATAATACATTACATTTTACTCAAAGTATTGGCCCTCACTAGTCACTACTTTTTCCCATCTTTCTGGCAGAAATCTTCTTCATCATTTGAGGCTATCCGTGAATCGACCCAATTTTTAGAGTCTTAATATGATATAAAGCGCTGCTCTGACAGATCATGTGCCATCAATTGGAACAAGTGATAATCAGAAAGGAGAATGTCTGGTGAGAACGGCGGGTAGGGTAGGACCTCCCACTTAAGTGTTTCCAATTAGGTTTTGACCAGTGCTGCAATGTGCGGGCGAGCATTATAATGTAAGAGAATAATTTTGTCGTGTCTGGAGTTGTAATGGGCATTTTTTTCTTGAGTGCTCAGCTCAGTCTTATTAATTGTGTTCGGTACAGAGCTCCAGTAATGGTTTTGCTTGGTTTGAGCAACTCGTAATGACACCAAGCTGATCCCACTAAATACACAGCATGACATTTTTTCCATGAATATTCAGTTTGGTTGTTGATGTTGAAGCATGGGCAGGTGGTCCCCATGATTTTCTCTTCTTCGAGTTATCATAGTGAATCCATTTTTCATCGCCAGTGAGTATACAATACCAAAAACTCTCTTTCTCTCTCTCTCTTTTTTTTTTTTTTTAATTCCTTGCCTGGCAGAAAGCATTTCACTGATGCATAATTGATCAAATGCACTGATCAATGTCTTGTATGTTGCACACACAGACATACAAGAACTTTCTTTGCTGAATTATTTTACTTACAAAGTTTTTTGCCATAATCATCAAAGTAATTTTGGTGTTTCTTACTGGAGACTGATAAATGTCTGAAAGTTTTAGATTGTATGTTAATAATGAATTGCTTGCTATAATGTTCTATTATGCACTATGTCAAGTGTCTATTTTATTTGTTAGAATTGAAATATCTATAACCTCTTTATTTTTCTTTTATGTGATATCATTTTTATAATTTAAACTACTGGAGTAATAAATGTATAACATAATGTATGAACTTATAATATATAGATTATTATTTAAAGCTCAAATTTAAATAAGTGAATTTAATATTTTTAGAATTCCTGAAGTAAAAGCTACAATAACTGAAAAATTGAAGAAAGAGGTTAGTAAAATTATTTTCTATCTACGAAGCATTTCTTAAACCAGAAGCTTAAAACTATAATTAATTTAGAACACCTTACTTTAGCTTCTGTTGTTTCTTTTATCCAGAGACCTTTCGAGGGAGCGCCCCCTCATCTTCGGTGGATTCAACAAGTGGAGCGAGCCTCTTCCTTTCTCTTTCTTGTTCTATCAACTGTTGCCATGATCGGCATAAACCTACTGTCGGCTTGTTGCCATTAAATTAATTACAATTCGTGAGGATCGCGAAACAGTTGAAATCCTCACGAATTGTAATTCAATTAATGGCAATGAACTGACAGTAGGTTTATGCCGATCGTGGCAACAGTTGATAGAACAACAAAGAGAAAGGAAGAGGCTCGCTTCAAGAAGCACTCCACTTGTTGAATCCACCGAAGGTGAGGGGGTGCTCCCTCGAAAGGCCTCTGGATAAAAGAAACAACAGTAGCTAAAGTAAGGTGTTTTAACGTAATTATATTTTTTATCTATTTGATAGCCATAGATGAGATTTTTCTGCTACTAACGTAAAAGAAGAAAATCTTATTTAGTGTATATGGAGAGGTCAATCTAAGTTTTTTTTTTTTTTTTTTTTTCTGGAGCTCCATTTTTGTGAATATCAAAATATTTTTATTTATTTGCGGAAAAGTTATTATTTGTGTAAAACCTTTCATTTTATAAGTCACTTTATGTAATATTTTTGGGGCAGCAAAAAGGCTCCAACATTCACATGGATTGCTCCCTGATGTGCACAATGCAGTATACAAATATTAACCAGACATCTTACAGTGTATTTCTTCTACTGACACTAACACTAATAGTTTTGTTAATACCATTTTAAGGCACATAGTCAATTTATAATGTTTTTTCTCATAAACAGTCTCTATTATATAGGGATAATAAAAAGGAAATTTTTAAGCAATAATCAGAAAAAGCCTTTGTCAGTGATTATTTAGTCTTGTTTAATTTATTCTGAACTGAACATTGAATTATTGTTATTATTATTATTATTTTAAATGTCATTTTCATATTATATTATTTTTCTTTTTTTTTTTTTTTTTTTTTTTTTTTTAAATATAATTTAACTTTTTTCCGCTCAAGCTGATTTATTTATTTATTTTTAATCATTTAGAGCAGAATCTACTATAAATTCATCATAGTGTACATTATTAAACTTTTTTAAAAAATAAGTTTTTCTTTTTGTACTCAATTTTTCATACATATATCTTTTTAATTAAATCTAAATGTCATTCAAAATTTTAATGATGACTGTGTTAACCATTTGTTTAACCATTAAAATAATGACTTGCTATAAATTTTTATTTTAACTTAATTAAAACTTTTTAATATAAATTTATATATTTAGAAAAAAAAAAAAAGTTTAATAAATAAAATAAAACACAAATTTACACAAACATATGGCATTTATTGATGGAATAACTCATATTTTCTTTTCAGGTTTAAATATCTTTACTTTTGTAAATATCGTCTGCGCGTGTGGTTAATTTCAGATAATTTCATTTTCCAGTCTAAATACCTGTACTTTTCTTATCGTCTGCTTATTAATTGCATTTCTCTCTCTTTTGTTTTTGGCAACTATTGCAATGTTATGTTTACTTTTGATGTGTTTGTTCTGTGTAGTAATTTTGTATGTGATGTTTTATTCGAGTGGCAGTCGAATAATTACCTAAAAGTCAGAATTACAACCGCAGTAGCCTCTGTGGATACCGACATGCTTGCCGCTACCTGGCATGAAATTGACTATCAACTTGATATTTTCCGTGCAACGAAGGGGGCACACGTAGAAAGATATAATTTGATTATTCATAATGCTTATCATGTAATTGGATTTCATTTTATATGTTTTGAATTCAAATGGATGAAATGCTGTCTTTTATAGGCTGAATTACAAATTGGTACGCCTATGACTTATACGTTGTTTGAATGGGCAAAGGATAATGCTGAAGAGTTAATGAAATCACAACCAGATAAAGTTATTCTTTCTGAAAGTGCATCACCTGCTGAATTGAAAGTTTCTCCAGATGAAATGGTATGTTTTCAAAATAATGATGATCTAGTAAATTTCATAAAGAAGATTGTTGTGTAATTTATGATTAAATATCTATATTAATTTATTTTATATTTGAAATAAGTAGCATACCTGCCAACTCTCCATTATTATTTCAACGGAGACTCCGTTATTTTGGGAATGTCTTCTACTCTCCATTATTCTCAAACATTTCTCCATTATTCTGAAGATTAAAAAAATTATACCTATAACTTATTCAAAACTTCAACAAACCTTCATTTTTTTAAGCAAGATTTTGCTTTTGCTGAAAAATTTTTTCATAAATCTCTATATATATACTATTTTTAATTAATAGTTACTTAATTTTTTATGTAATAATTAAATTTAAGTTGCCCATATAACTTTTCGATAATTTAAGCCATAGATTAAACTCTTAAAATACTGTCATATGTCGAAAACACATCAATGCTTTCTAGGCCTGAAAATGCCGCTTATAAAATCTCCATTATTTTGATTCTTCAGTGTTGGCAGGTATGAAGTAGTGTTTACTCTAGAACAAAAAGTCTACCAAACGGAGCTTTTTACAGAAAGCAGCCTGTTTTTAAAAAATGCATCCTTTTACTTCAGTTTCTTTACCAGTTATTCTTTTGCCAGTTGTGGGTTCAAATTTCTGCCTTTTGAGCCTTAATATACAAAAGTTGACTATAGAGCAAACCGTCAACCCCTTCCTTTTTTTTAAAATCATATTTTCCATTCTCTACATTGTGAATTTTATTTTTGACAAAAATATTAATTATCATATAATTACTTAGGCATACTATCCGCAATTGTAATGAAATGCTCGCCCTCTGGTGGGCTAAGATGAAATTATCATACCACTGATAGCTTTCACGCTGAAACAATGATAGAACAACAAGAAAGCACAGTAATAACTACACGTGGCAATATATACTAACAACTGCAGTTGAGAAAGCTCCATCTATCGATCATTACAAACGCGGATAGGCTATTATATTCACTTTTTACTGCAGAAATGCTTAATTCTAAACAATCAGCCCTTAACAAAGACTGAAAATCCTATTTATTTGGGACTTACTCTAGATGCTGAACTACGTTTCACTGAACAAATAAAGAAATGTGCCAATAAATCACTCAAAAAATTAAGAATCTTGAAAAGCCTATGCGGTACAAATTGGGGAGCATGCCCCAAAACCTTAAAAACTACCTACACCACTTTGATTCGACCAGTTATGGAATATGCTTCGTCCATCTGGTCTCACGCCTCGACTTCAACACTTAAGAAGATTGATAACATACAGGCAAAAGCCTCAAAGATTATAATTGGTGCTGTCTCTTCCACAGACAACATTAAATCCCAACAGGAATGTGGTCTCCAGTTACTTGATAACAGAAGAAAATGTAGTGTCATCAACTTTACCAACAATATTAGAAGTCGTGAGGAGAAACATGTTAGCAAAAAAACCTTTTTGAAGTGGAACAAAAATACAAGACTCAAACGATCCTCCACCTTACACTATGACCTAATGGTCAGGCAGCAAACTGGACTAGAGCATAACACATATGAAATTCTGCAAGAGCCAATTTTGTCTTCGACTCTTCCGGAAAACACCAAAATTATAACTCACCTTCTGGAACCGTGTTCCAAAAAAGAAGAAACTTCGGCTATTAAAACAAAAGGTGATAAAACCATTGCCTCGTATTCAAGAGAAAATTTTGTCTTTGCCTTCACTGACGGTTCCTCAGATGAAACTCTAGACAACGGAGGAGCTGGTGTCAACTTTACTTTCCCACAGAGTGGAAGCACAAAGCAATTTAAGATCGGAGGAGGCAAAATAGCTTCAAACTACACTTGTGAACTCATTGCCATCCAAAAAGCCCTAGACGAGTATATAAATCTCGAAGAAAATGAAAGAGCCAATGGGTTAATCATCTTCAGTGACTGCAGAGCTGCTCTTCAAGCAATTCAAAGGGGCTCCTCAGGGCTAATTATAAATATACACCGTACACTTCGTAAGCTTTTCCATTTGAAGAAACAGTGCACCATGCAGTGGATTCCCGCGCATGTTGGCATTACTGAAAATGAGACGGCTGATGCCTTGGCAAAAGAAGCAAGACAATTAAACACCAGCAGGGTTACTCATGTCACCCTCAGCGATATCAATTCCGTTGCTAAGGCAAAATTCAAGGATAGGAAACTTAAAATCAAACACCAAATCCCTGAAATCAGTACCAACAGAACTCTCACCAGCACTCTAACAAGACTCCGGACAGGACACTTTAGGGGGATGAAGATCCATAAAGACGGGACAAGGACTTTCTGCCTCTGCAAAAACTGCCCAGACATAGAACTAACTCCCAAACATCTTTTCAACTGTCCTGCTATTCTGGCGCAATTGCAGCAAATAAGTGACAATCCGTGGGCAGACTTATATGAAGACAACTGCCTTCAAATCGCAGATGCTGTATATAGGACCTTTGGTCCCATTTAATTTTTTTTTTTTCCTATCCATGACACGACACCAACCAACCAACCAACCAACTGCAGAAATGCTATAAAAACTATATTCAGAAAGCTGCATGTCAGAGATAAATAATTATAAGATAAAAACTTTTTATATACCATGTTAACTTTTCTGTTGAATCATAGCTATAGAATTACATTAGCACTTTATCATTGCATATAAAATTTTTAAAGTGATAATGACGTCAATTTTTGTGAGATGCATAATTTAACTTTTTACAATTTTTTTAACTTTCACATTTAATTAAATGTATTTATTTTTATGCCAAAAGAAAATAAACTAATATATATATATATATATATATATTTTGGCTACAATTAAAGTATAGCTAATGTTTTAATGTTTTTTTTTTTTTTTTTTTTTTTTTGAAAAAGCTATTAGGATGTTATTATTTTCATATTTTAATTGATTTAAAGCAAACTATTCGAAAATTCAAAAATCGGGCTTTGAAGTATTGTGTTGTCATCGGGTTCTGAGCTATTCTGAAAGTTTCAAATGTCTAGCTAGTAGGGAAGTTAGTTAAAAACTGATTGCAAGATTTGTACCTGACAAACAAAAAAACAATAATCAAAGTTAATAAAAATATGGTAAAATATCTAAATGCCTCTGGGTGCTTAAAATGTTGGAAAAAGTCACCAGATGCTAAAGTTATTCAAATGGACTGCCAGATGCTAAAATGTATCAAAAAATCTAATGTGACACCACATGACTTATTTATACACCCACTGGAATACATATACTGTTATAAAAATATTGACATTTTTGTGTAATTTGTAAATAAACTGGCAGGTTCCAGTCCAAAATCATTCTTGAAAATAAGCAAAAAAAAAAAAAAAAAAAAAACTGCTACTCCAACCACAAAAGACACAGTAATAGTATTATATGTAACACTGAGACAAGTATAGTAGTTTTTTAAAGAATATTAAACCGTTTATTACAGAATCTTTTGTTGGCAAATGCACAACTTAAAGTTTAATGAAAATCATTTGAGTATAGATGGCCTACTTTTGTTCTCTCTGGCAAAAATTAATGGTACAATACATTTTATTAAAACAGTTAACTCCGTGAAAATTGAGAAAGGATTTAATAATTCTGGCTATTCTAAAACAATATTTGCCACCAAATTTGATCTCTGATCTCACCAAGTTTGTAGGAGCCAACAAAAATTTTTCTTTTGTCTTCGATTTTGACAACTTGCCAACCGAATTTGGCAAAAATTTGTAGGTTTAGTTTAAGGTGTCCAAAGTTTGGAAGCTCTAACTTCAATAACAACAAAGTTCTGGAATTTTCGGAAAAGATTCGTTAGTTTATATCACAGATCTAAATTCTTCGAAAGTTCTATAAATGGCTAACAAGACTATAAAAAAAGAAGAGCGATTTTTGATGATTGTGTACTTGAACTTGCTTATACCTTAATGTGCTACTTTCTACACGGTATTAGAGTAAAATTGGAAACAGATGGTAGTTTTTTCATTTCCACGAAGGTGGAAAGGTGGCTTAGCATCAAATTAGACATTCAAATAAAAGAAAAACTGGCATTTACAAAAACTTTTTTTTGGGGGGGGGGATTGTTGTTTTTTTATACACTTTATATATAATTCTATTTGAGAGCTAAATTTTATATTTCTCAATAATGTAACCTACAGTGTGTTCCTTAATATTTTATTGGAAAAATTATAGATAAAGATATAACCACTTACCAATAGATTATTCTATCTGAGAAGATTGAAAAATGTAACAATCAGTAAGTAAAAGTTTTCTCACCTCCCTTATTTTTTAAATCTGTCTCCAAAACATAATTACGTGTGTTAAAATTAATGATGAAGAAGCATAAATTTATAGTAGTAATTAATTTCCATGAAAAAAAAAAAAAAAAAAAACCTTCAAATGTGCAGTTAATCAAATTTATTTCTGTCTGGCAACGAAAAAAACTAGTTGGCATAGGTGGACTCTGCTCAGTTCCCCACCATATTTATGTTCTCATAAATTTCTAGTGCGAGACATATTATAATCATGTTAAAAAAATGAATTTGACCAAAACTTGACACAGTGACAGAACTAAATCCCTGCCTAATAGGCTATCCACCGTTCACTTCGATATATTTATCTTATTCTAATCTATTAATTTATTTTATCAGGGTCAACTCGGTTGTTTAGTTTACATGCTACTATTTCCAATGCAGTAATCCTCAAAATTCATATTTATATGAAAAATTCCTATTAGAATATTTGTATTCAATCATGTTCAAACAAATATCATAAATGTAATTTTGAAGTTATCTAATGTATATATGATCCTCAAAATGAAAGTTTATGCTCAATTTTACCTTATTCTGGCATGTTAAGTAAATCGTAAATTCCAAATAACTTACGAATTTTTTTAAATTGGAAAAATCATAGTCTATGATATTCATGCCAGTATCCTAAATAATATTTCGAAAGTGGTTTGACATCTTTACGATGAAAATATCCCTCAAGATTGACGTTTATGTGAAATTTTGCTCTATTCTGCCATGTTAAGAAAATTCGTAAATTTCCAATAAATTACGAAATTTTTATATTGGAAAAATCAGTCATTAATATTCATGCCAGTGTCCTAAATAATATTTCAAAAGTAGTCTGACATCTTTACGATGAAAATCTCTCTAAAAATTGGCGTTTATGTGAAATTTTGCCCTATACTGCCATGTTAAGAAATTTGTAAATTTCTAATAACTTGCAAAATTTTCAAAGTAGCATATTTATAGTTACTGATGTTCATTCCGACATCAAAACAGATATTTTAAAACTGGTCTGACATTTTTACAGTAAAAAGTTTCCATTTAATGCACGTTTAAGTGAATTTTTGACCTATTCTCCCATGTTAAGAAAATCGTAAATTTCTAATAACTTACGAAGTTTTTAAATTCAAATGTTGCAAATGAATAGGGTTCTTACCAGTGCCGAAAGTAATATTTTAAAACTGATCTGACCTCTCTGCGACAATTTGTTCTAGAGATATCGTGTACACAGACAAACGGACACCCTACAGACAGACACCATACAAATTTTGTCATTTTCGGATTCCTCACACCTGAAAACATGTAAAAAAGTCAAAAAACCAAGGTCGAAAATTTTCATGATTACCTAAGTTCCCCATACCTATAGTATGATGGGGAACTAAAAAAAAAAAAAAAATCCAATTGATACTTACTATAATATAGAACTGATAAAAACACAGACTGCAATAATGATGGCATTCATTTATGATTTATGGGGTTGAATACAGAAATTTAGCAGCAGCTATGCTAAAAGTGTTTCCTTAGAAAAAAGGTTGATGTATATTGAAACAAATTGATTTTAGGTGAAATAATTTTTTAAGATTTAATAAGATGTAAGATATTTAAGAATGAAAGACTAACTTAAAACAAATTATACACTTCAAAATAATCTCTTTCCTTTTCATTTTTCAGGTCACATCATCAAAAAAAGAAAAGAAACCTAAACTTAGCAAACAGCAGAAAAGGAAACTTGCTGAGAAGTTAGATTCTAAAGGTGAACGTCCACGAGGATGGGACTGGGTAGATGTTGTAAAACATTTAAGCCAGGTTGGATCAAAACAAAATGATGCAGCTTCATAACATAACAAATTTTAATGCCAAAATATTTATAAGCTTATATTTTTAAAGAAATAGGATTTACACTTATGGATTTGATATGTATTTTACAATAATTTATTGACTGGAATTGGAGCAAATCACAAATCTGTTTATTAAAGATAAGACTGTTGAAAGAATTGGCATATTTTCTTTTCTTTTTCAGTTTTTGTAACTTTATCTTCTGATAAAAAATATATATATAAGAATTTTTTTTTAAATACTTTTTTGTTAATGTTCACATTATATTATGAATGATGCATTAATTTATTTTCGTATTCAATTTAAAATTTTATTTATTCTGAAGAAGTAATAATTGTTTTCTCATTTTAAAAGATACAGAGGGGAAAAATATGTTTTATAAGTTATAAATATACTATGAGTTCTACCCGTTCCTTGCATGTGGGAAACGTTAAAAAAGAAGAATTGAAAGCGAAACGAATTAATTTGACCTGCTGGCAAGTGTTTGCTTATTCTGAGTTCCGATGAAAACAAAATTAGTTTAAAATCCATTGAAAAAAAAATTTTTTTTTGTTTTTTTAAATACTCAGAAGTACCTCTTCTATCTATTTAGGAATTAAATTTCAGAAGATCTTCATCTTTTACTTTAAGTAAGGCTCAAGACTGTACATCAGTCAGATTTCCTGTTTCTTTCTTCTCATGTTATCCAATGGGATATCCAATCCTTCATTTTATAAGAATATCTCAATCCAAAAATAAAGTTCTCTGATTTGTGCTCTTTGAATATATCGCCTTTTAGTTTAGCAAGCAATTAAAAAAAAAAAAAAAAAAAAAAATTAGATAATCCGATTGCGATTAGAGATAAAAATTTAGAGTCTTAAATTTAGTAATGAAATAAAATATTTAAATTATTTTTTTCAAAAAAAAAAAAAAGTTCAATTAGTTAAAATCAACATATTTATTCAAAGAACAGAAATCAGAAAACTTCATTTTTAAATCGGATATTCTTATAAAATGAAGCAAGAAAAGTTCCATTAAATAATATGGGGAGGAAAAAACAAGAAATCTGACTGATGTGCAGCCTTAAGAGGCCTCTCCACTTATCGTCCCCAGAAGCCAGAGCCAATGTTATTCTATGGAGAATTTCGCCCCGTTATAGTTTATTAACTAATGTATATTTTTAAATTACGTTTTCACATTCCGAAACTTCACAACTATTAAAGAATTTATCGCTTTCTAAAAATTATTTTTTAAGATTTTTAATATTTTATTTTGAGGTTGTAAAATGCGAATTTTCACAATGCAAAATTTTTCATTTTTGAGCTTAAAAATGAAATCTTAAAAATAGAAAAATTCAATTTTTGGAAAGCGATAAATTGTTTAATAGTTGTGAAGTTTCGGAAAGTGAAAACAGAATTTAAAAATATGTATTAGTTAATGAATTATAATGGGACGAAATTTCCCATAGAATAACATTGGCTTCAGCTTTCGGAGACGATAGGTAGAGAGTCCCCTTAAGAGGAGATAATTTTCTAAGTTTCAAGCTTTTATTGGAAACCACTGCAGAGATATTGTAGTAAGTTCAAGAACCTCAACATTTAAGGGTGAAATCTTGGAAGATTCTCTCTCCTTTCACCTTAATTAAGGCCTAAGAAGAGGCATTTTGCTAAATTTCAAGCTTCTATTGGAAATCATTGCTGAGATATTGTAAAAAGGTTAAAAAACTTCAGATTTTCTTTTTAACTCCTTAAGGATTATGTTCCGTTAAACCCATTCTTAGCGAGCTCCTACATCATGAAAGGATTCTATTGTTTAAATATAATGTTTTTAGCTTCAGCAGTGTGAACTTTGTGTTGATTGATTTATCAGTGATATTTCATGTTCTTCACGAAGCAGAAAATTACAGAAGGTTGTTCAAACAACTTCATGAAAACTACTTTATAATTTATTTTTCTCTTTTGCAGTTTGAGATAAAAATTTGATAATTTTAAAATGTAGAATCAGGGGTCTGTCCAGAGGTAAATCTGGGTCCATTAAAGGACCCTTCACAAAATTTTACATCCTGAAAAAGGACCCTTCGCAAAATTTTACATCCTGAAAAAGGACCCTTTGCAAAATTTTATATTCTAAAAAAAGACCCTTTATAAAATTTTTCCCGTTAAAAATAGACCTTTGATAAATCTTTTTCATTTCAAAAATAATCTTCCATGGAACGAACAATATGGAACGAATAATTGGACATGCTTTGTTGTATTTCCCAGAGAAGCTGATATTCAATTTCTAATTCGTAAAAGGTTTCTATGCATATGTGTGGGTTTAGCTCTATACAAATGAACCATCATTGTCTAAAATGAAACCTTAATTGTAATTTTCTTTTGCAAAATTAAATTTTTCACAATTTCACAAAAGAAGGACCCTAGCCTAGCCAAAAAGTTCGAAATAACTTTATTTTCACATTGAATTTAGATTCGTAAAACTATGTATAGAATTTTTCATAAAAACAGGACCCTGTCTGAAAATTCTGGACATACCCTTGAGAATTAAAAGAATTATTTTGAAAATGGTTCCTAAAATTGATAGATGACTTTAAAAATACATCAAAGTGAAAGTAAAAATGAAAATGACTGCAAAACTTCATTCTAAGATTGTTCAAATGATAGTAAATATCAAGAAAGTGAAGTCTGATCCTAAAACAAAAGAAAATCTGCTGAATCAAAGATCCATTGCATCAAAACTAATAATGTCTTTAAGGATAGTAAAATCATTCATAAAAATTAAGTTAAAAAAGATGTTTAAACCTTAAAATTCATCTGCTTTTGCCAAAACAAATTGTAGAAAATTATGTAACTGCTGAAAAATGAAAATTTGTTGTAATGCTGTATGAGGCATGGGCATATTTAAGCGACTGTAATAAAAAAAAAAAAATCAATTCTCTTTTGCTCAGCTGATAGAAATGAGTGTGCAAAATGGCTTCATCAGTGTACAAAGTTCCCGAAAGGATTCATGATAGCTGCAGGATTTTCTTACAATGGGAAATTAAACAAGGCAAAGCCAAAATTAATTCACTCTTCAATCAGCACAATATTTTATAATCAATTTTTGAAGAGGAAATTCTAGCCTTATATGAAATGGACATTGATAAAGTCAGTGGTGGATCCAGAACTTTTTTTTTTTTCTGGGGGGTGGGGGGGGGGTGGGCTAAAATTTTTCAAGATGTAATTCCACATCAATGAAAAGTTTACAATTGTACTGTTCAATTGAGAAAGTCTGTACTTTTGGAAGGGGGGGGGACTTCAGCCCCCTAGCCCCCCCCCCCCTCTTAAATCCGCCACTGGATAAAGTTAAGCTTCATATGGACAAAGCCTCTTAGTCACACATTTAAATCAACTGTCACTTATTTAGCAAAGAAAGAATCAGAAACAGGAATAAAATGTATCCCATTTACAGAAATTTATAAAATCACCTGACGCTTCTCCAGTGGACTTTTGTACTGTTGGTTTATTAAAACGAGCCTTAGGAAAATTGCAACCAAAAACATTGAATGGATTTAGGAAAAAAGTACAAGAAGAAAGGGATAAAATTCATGACAGTACTAAGGAAAATTCAAGTTAGAGGTATTGTCAAGAACCATGGCTATGAGATAAAAGCAAATCGACAGAAAAGAACGGCATTTATACATGAAATTGAACTACTAAAAGTGTTCCCATAAAGTATGAATGGTAAAACACCCCACAAATAACAAAAATTTGGCTTAGAAACTGATATTTTCAATCAAAAGCAACTTTATGATTTGAACAAAAATTGATTGATATTTCGATGAGCTTATGACGGCAAATGGCCAAGCTTATTGTATGCTGTCTACACTGTTTATTTCCATCACCACCGATTGCTAAAACTATCTACAGTCAAACCTCGTTAACATGAATTGTTTTCACAATCACTGACAAAATGAAGATCAGTTTCAGAGTTACTGATAACATGAACAAATTTTTTATTTTCCTTGAGATTAATGTTAACGAGGTTCGACTGTGTTAGAAAATAGCAGAAACAAAGTTCTATGCCTAATGACCTTTTACATTAGTCACTTTAAATACACTCGCTTCTATGAATTTCCATTTATCCACAGCTAGATATTTTTTAAAATATAAATTTCTATTACTCTCCCCCCCCCCCCTCCTTTCTATGACAAAAGCAAATAATTTAGGTTTAACCCTGCTGCTGTTTTCATTTTAAACAAATACATACTGTTTTACTTTCAAATAACTAGTAATATTTTCATTTTCTATTTTTCAGTTAAATTAATGTGAAAATTGCTTCTTTCTAACGTCAGATATTTAAAAATTATTTTACATATTGTGCTACATAATACTTACAGATTTAGTGTAATGGGTCTTTGGATTTTCTTTTATAATCAAAGATTGGGAGGTCATGTAAGTGCTGTTTAGAGTAAAACTTTTTGTATGTAATTAGAAAATTGTAAAAGGTGGATATTAACATATTAACTCAATATTTTAATTTACACTGTTCCACCTCCCATATTTTACATGAAGAAAGTATTTTTTTTTTTAGAATCACTCTGAAAATAAATCCATCACAAGATTTTAGTTAGGTAATCCCTGATCTCTAACATTTATATCGTGTACCTCATAACTCACGAATGCTTGCTTAATATCTCCCATCCAAAACCACAAAAAAAAAAAAAAAAAATGAATAACTGTTCTATAGTGGAGCTGTTTGTTCTGCAACACAGTTCCATTTTTTAGTATGGTTTGCAACAGGCAATGAAAATTTATAAAACTAAAATAAAGCTACATCTTTAAATAAACTGTTAAAGAAAAAGTGAAGCTCCTTTTCCAGGATGATTGTGACCCAGAGTTCAGAGCCCTAAATGGTTACTTTAAAAAATTTGAAAGTTAACAGTGTAAAATTAGAACTACTACATTTTTAATAAAAAAGCACCACAAAACTGACGTTGTAAAAAATATTACTTACAAACTTTGAATAAACACCATAAAATGAAATAAACTCGCAACAATTGTTTCGGGTCAAAAAAACATGTGACCCTGCATCAGGCAAATAAAGTAAGCACAAGTGCTGCAGTCAAAGCGGCAACGCACAAAATCGTTTAAAATGAAAATGTTTAATCATTGAAAAGCAACTGCCACCTACCTCTCACCAGTAACTACAATCGATGAATTGTGGCATTATGTTGAAGTTTCATGAAATGCTCTACCTGTACATGTCATCCAATCACTGTTTGAGACAATGCCTAGACAGAAAAGTGCTGTTATTGCTTACAGAGGTCGCTGCTTTATGTACTGTTTTCTCAGTACACATTACTCCAAATTTCCAGAAATTTTAATCAATTTGTCTGTCTACTATAATGTATGTGCCCAATAAATATCATTCTGATATTCGCATTCCTTCTTTGGTGCAGCAATTTTCACAAACATGTGTATATATTAATTTGCTACATAAACAGAAATATTTCTGAGGGGGGTGACCCCACACTGTATCTTTCTATAACTATCTGTATATATAATAAGTAAAATGACTTTAAAAATGTTATTAGCAAAGCAACTGGAAGCTTTTAAACAAGCTGAAAAAATCTGGCTAAAAATATACCTAATTTAACTGTGTTAAATGATTCAATAAGAACTCATAAATACAATAAAATCCAACTTTATTTTCAAACTAAAAATAACAACAAAATAGCTTTTCAACAACAACAACAAAAGAAAAACCATTTCAACATTTCTAATTAATCCAATGTATTTCATATCAACAGAAAAGACCCCCCCCCCCACCTCCTTAAAAAAAAAAAAAAAAAAAAAATCAATAATTCCAAACTTAATCCATAAAAATTCTAAACAAGACAAATTTATTACCTTTATTAACCCGTTAGTAGTCACTATACACAGCGCCACCTATTACAGATTGCGCACTTTTTATTTAACTGTCACCAATAATTTTAAGAAGTGATGTGATCGACATTTCTTCGATTTTATTTGCGTTTTATGTATATCAAATGCCACTTCTAAAAATTTTTGGTGGCTATTGAATAAAAAAAATCTGGCAACACTGAAGGATGGGTGGCAAATCGACCAACTAGTGACTACTAACATGTTAACTTAAATATAACACCTAAACCATGACCTGGGGGATGAAACCAAATACTATGAACAGTTAACCATTTCCCCTCACACTCTGCTTAAAAAAACAAGAGCAGGTGCTGATAGAAGGAAATAAAAACTAAAAATGAGCAATTATTACTTCCAAACTTTGAATAAACACCATAAAATGCAATACTCTCCTTAAACCTCAGACTATTTATAGGAAGCAGATGTTGTTAGATTGACCAGATAACTGACAGATGTTGACCTACAATTGGATCTTTCATGATTATGGGAA
The DNA here is from genome assembly GCA_963930645.1 of Salticus scenicus. NCBI lineage: Eukaryota > Metazoa > Arthropoda > Arachnida > Araneae > Salticidae > Salticus > Salticus scenicus. The sequence goes on from OZ005649.1 coordinate 381,560,840, forward strand.
GTGAGAGGAAAAAGGTCATCAAAACAGGTGTTGTTGGGAAAAGAAAAACATCATTAGTGAAATGTCTACCAGGAATAACATTTGAATAAGTAAACAAAAGAAAAATGAACTGAACTCTTAGGAAACTATCAGTAAGAAAAGATACTAAACATTATAAAACTAATTTTAAACATGTTTTATTTATTAATAAATTATTTCAGATACACTTTTAAGCTTGAAAGTTACATATAATTTAGATAGATATAATAAGATCAAACTAAAACTGAACAGTTTTATCAAATATATAGTGTTTAAAATTAAATGAAAAGATTTTTAATAATAATTAAACAAAATAATTTATCCATTTATTTAACCATTAACTAAGGTTAAGAAATAGCCAGAATAAAAATAAAATGCAGCGAGATAATATAAAAAAAGAAAAAAAAAAAAGAAAAAGACATTTTGTCATCAATATATATATATATATATGTATTTCCTAATAACTGATTGTCCTGTAATTCATGAACATTTGTACCAAATTTCATGCAAAATAATTACATAATATATTGGAATTATTTTAAGTAACCCTGTAAATGAATTACCAATTCTATGCCCACACTTCTCCACTGAAAAACATTCTTTTAAAATTCTAATAAAATTTCATGAGGTGTAAGCATGTTAAAATACACTTTTAATACTGACTATAGACTGTAATAGTATGGAATTCTTTTATGTATCCCAGAAAAGGAGCCACAGAAGTTATATACACTAAAAAGAATACACCTATTTAATTAATTATAATCATTAATATTTCAACCTAATTTGACATCATTTGGATGATTACAGTACGTCATTGAAATTCTTTTATGGAGTCCTGTAAATAATTTAGTGTATACACATCCTTTTTCTAGAGTAAACATGCTTTTAAGCATCTTTATAATGTTGTTAATTCCATTATGTTGAATGCAGCATAAACATATTAAAGTGCACTTAGATAAAAATTTCTTTTATGTGTCTCCGTAAACGATTCATAAACATTATATACACCAGTAAAAACTATTCGGCTTATTCTATATTTTTCATGAATAATTGTTCGAAATTTGGCTGATTATGTTACATTGTCAGAACACTTTTGTATGGTCCTGTAATTAGGAAGCCTAAGAGCACATATATTCTGCGAAAAACATAAGTTTAAGCATCTCAGTAATGTACTCTAATTTCATTTTGTTGATAGCAAAGTAATGATGTCCAAATACGTTAAACGAAATTCATCCCATATGCTGTAATGATAAGAATTTTGACGTGTCCCTGTACACAATCCACAAAAAATTATATAGCTATTTCTATACAGAGCTTGAATGTGTGTGCCAATTTGCAAGTCAATCCGAGGATTTTTGCGGCCGTTGTTGCGGTACATATAAATTCTGCCCATAGGCCGTAATAAGAAAAAAATTTGGTGTGTCCCTTACACTAACTACAAATGGAATACACACCCAAAACTATACAGCTAAAAGTCCGTGTGGCTCATAAATATGTGTACCAAATTGCAAGTCAATAGCTTGATTTTTGTGGTGGCTATCGCAGTACATACAAATTCTGCCCATAGGCTGTAATAAGAAAAACTTTGGCTTGTCTCTGTATATGAACTACAAATGGAATACACACCTGACACTATACAGCTGATTCTGTGGGGCTCATGAACATGTGTACAAAATTTTAAGTCAATAGCGTGATTTTTGTGGCCGCTATCGCGTGACAGACTGAACCCAAAATCTTTTTGAGTCTCAATAGAGGGCCTCCACTGACGTTTCTGCAAAAATTGCAAGTTAATAGCTTGATTTTTGCAGTGGCTATAGCACTACATACAAATTCTTCTCATAGGCCATGATGATAAGAAAAATTTTGGCGTGTCTCTGTATACGAACTGTAAATGGAATACACACCTAAAACTATACATTTAATTCGGTTGGGCTCATGAATGTGTACCAAATTGCAAGTCAATAGCGTGATTTTTGCAGCCACTCTCGGTCAACATACAAATTTTTGTTGGCTATATGAAGGACTTCATATCCATACACACACTATTACAAAATTTAAGTTTAGTTTAGCAGAGTGCTGGAGTTTGGAGTTCATGTAAAATGAAAGAATTATTCTGCAGTGTTTAATTTTTTACTTAAATCATAATTATATTCAACTTAACTTAAAAATATGAATGCATGAAGTCAAATAATAATAGAGTTTTGATTAACCAAATAAGTGTTTAAAGTTTAATAGAACATATGTAAACAAAATATAACAAAGTATAATAAAGCAATAGTTATCTTTTAACTTATAAACAAAAATAAGTCTCATTACTGAATTAATTCAAAATAGATATATGAGAAAAAAATGCAATTAAAAGTTACTTAACACTTTAATAGCAAATGATAAATGATAAAATGGCTTCATGACCCGATAGTAATAATTTTCTGAGCAGTAAAAAAATAAAGTTCTTTAAGAAATTTAAATAAATAAGAGTTCATATACCTTTTATGATCTTGAATAATCTTTTACTTTATCAAAATAAAACAAACAAATATATACTATCACATTGGGCTAACAGGTATTCATTCCCCCATTAAACCCAACGTGAAAAACAGGAGAAAGCAAAAAGCCAAGCTTCAAGTACACAGCTGTCTATTTATATCATCTTTCACATAATTAACATTCATAATTGGAAAACGAAAGTTTCAGATGATTCCATAACGTATTTGCATATACCGATCAGTTGTGAATAGATTCTCGAAGATTTGGTAAGTTACGAGATCGGTAGCTCGACGAATCAGCGATCGCTTGACATACACCACCTTTAATGAAGAGCTGGGATGGAGATATCTAAAGTAGGAAGCGGCCATGACGTACAGGGAACCCGGTTCAATAAGCTCCGTAAAACAAAACATAGCATCGAGTCATTTTCCATTTAGTAAATGAGATGTTTAATTACTCTTATAAGACATATATTAATGATATTCTTGGACAAAATGGAATAAGTATATTCGAAAACATTCACGATGGAGAATTCCTGTTTATTATTTCAAGACAGACATCCAAAAGAAGAATGGAAGCCATTACGATATCTTTTTCTAAACAGAACACATTTCGACATTTCCAGTCAATGATAAAAATATAACATCTTTACAGAAAGACAGACAGCAAGCTAATTAATTTATTTCGCCAAATCTCATTGGCATCAAAAATCAAGTTGGCTGAACACATTTTAAATTTTATATCTGGTAAACCTAAATAATAGTTAAAAGATTGGCTAAAAATTAAATTACGTCATAGGATGTGATTAAATTTTGTCAGGTATCCAGAAATAAACTAAAAGCGCGAAAACAATTGATAAAAATATTACAGATGGTTTTCAGCTATTATGATTCAACGGAATCTTTTAACGTTCGACTGCCAGGAGACCGGATGCTACAAAAAAATATCGTCTGCGTTTTTTTTAAAAGCATAAAATAAATGGGTTTTTCTTTCTTTGATATTTTATTTAATTATTACTTGATGAGATTTAGAGCAGGAAAAAGAATTGCGGTTTATATTACTGAGAACAATAAATTATATGAAATTACAGATTAATGAAAAAGAAATAAAAATAAAATAGCTTAAGTGAGATAAACAAAATTATATTAGATTCTTTTAGAATAAGAAATATAATGTTTGCTTGCATTATAAATAAATAAAATGTAATTTATATTATTATTATTATTTTATTTTAAAAAGGGATATGTGATGTTTTTCAACATCACATATTTCTCCCCGTCGACCGAGAAAAAAAAAAAAAAAAAAAAAAAAATGGGTTCAGCCATTACATCGTCTATGATATGAAAACTCAGCAAAAATTAAAATTAAATCAAATTATTTCCAATCTTGTAAAATAGATTGATTACAAAACAAAAACAAAAAACGAATGGCTTCCAATACAAATAAAATACGTACATTGTCATAGTATCAATAGAAAATCTAGTATGCATACTTAAAAAAAATATTCTTATACAATAATAAAATACAAATACAGAAAATAAAGATATTATACGGTGATGTGATATAATGTGGTATGGCCATAAATCTGTGTACACAAGTCGTTAGAATATATATCAACAAACAAAATGAGCTCTAGTTCTTTGATTTAAAATCATAATAATTGGGTCATCATATATTTATCAGTTCGTGGTAAGATGCTGAAATCAGTAAATTTTTATGCTACCATGCATGGCGAGAAACTTTGACGAGTCCATTTCAGTTCATATAGGACAAGGATTCGTTGTAATAAATACATAGTTCAAATGTATAAGCACTCTGAATATGAAAGTTTGACAAAATAAAAATCAAGTATATTTATATGTTATCAAATATATATAGTGAGCCTTTTATATTCATTAAAAGGTTTAAAGAAATAATACATGGTGAAAGAAAGTAATAATAAAACATGTTTCTATTTATTCTTTTTTTTTTTTTTTTATAGGTAATTGTAATTAGAATATATGAGACATATGCATGTATGTATGATAAAAAATATTACCTGCACCAAAAGTCTACGTAAACATTTTTTTTTTTTTTTTTTAAATTCCACTAGCACTTTTTTTTTTAAATAAACAATATTATTCTAGTATGTTAACTATTGTTAAAATTCAATTATAAATAACACGTAAGTTAAAGAGATAGTGATAAAAGTGATATAGACTGCTGTTGTAAGACAATGCAGCTTAGAATATAATTTCCTGGACCAGCCACTGATTATCCAAGCTGCGAAATTTCACAACAAATAAAAATCACAACAGGTTGATCAGGTCTGTTGTAATGAAAGTATACATCAAATTTGTTTAATTTATCTTTAATCTTTATAAATATTTAAAAATTTACACTGCGTAACTTTTAACCTAAGGAAAAAAAATGATGAAAAATTACTTTCTGTTTCGTAAATTATATTGATGTGTATCATTGGGAATAATGAGATTCTTATTAAAATTAGAATTATTATAAATGTCAAATAAGTGATTATTACGTGGAGGTGCCAACAAAATTCTATCTATATGCACACGAAATGCCTTATCATCACTAGCATGTAACCGTTTAATTGAAAATGAAACAGGGGAATGTTTAACTGTGACAATGAAAGGACCTGTATATTTAGATTTAAATTTATCCATAGACTTCAGATACACAATATCTTTTGTGCAGATGCTTCTTAGTTTAGCTTTTCTTTGAAAATATTTATTTCTTTTTGATTGGGAATCTTGAATGTTATTGTACGCTTTTTTATAAATTTCCTGAAGGTCTTGCATTAATTTATAGATGTTTACATTAGAGTCCAGGTAAGTATAATTATAATTTGAATTATAAGTGTCAAAAATTAGTGCCAGTTCTCTACCAAAATGTAGAAGATTGGGCGAGAATTGAGTGGAAGAATGCGTAGATCCATTGTAGAGAGATTTGTGTATATATAGTGCATTTTGAAATGAATGACCTTCGTCTAATAATATATTAATTGAATACTTAATTGATGTGTTTACACGTTCGCTAATAGAGTTCGATTGAGGATGAAAAGCAGACGAATGTATTATTTTTATGCCTAGAGTGTCATTAAATGTATTGTAAACTTGAGATGTATATTGTGGACCTAAATCTGATAGAATACATGCAGGGCGACCAAAGGTTGTAATGTATGAAAACAAACATTGAACTATTTTTGGAGAAGTAATATTAGATAACGGGTAAAGTTCTAAGTGTCTACTGAAATGATCAATTATTGTCAAGACGTATTGACCATTACTAAAAGGACCCACCAAGTCTGTGGAGATTGTATGATTTGGATGAGTGGGTGTATATGTTTTTTGTAATGGAGCAGGAGGTGTTTTGTGATGTTTCGCTTGTAAACATTTAGTGCATGAAGAGACGAAATTGAGGGTATCAGTATAAATGCCCCTCCAAAAGTATCTTCTAGAAAGAAATTCATAGGTTTTAGCCAAACCGAAGTGAGATAAATGCGCAATGGACAATGCTTTCGCTTTTAAAGAATTTGGGACAATAATTAAATAACTGAATGAATTGTTATGGATATTCTCTTTCTTGAGCATTAATACTTTAGAATCAGGATTTATAAAGTAATTGGGAAATTTTTCTGACTTTCCGTTTTTTAAGATTTCTTCGTAAATTGTTTTTAATTCAGAATCCTTAATTTGTTCGGACACAAATGTTTGGTGTGAAATTTCTAGCAAGGGGTCTTTAGAGTTCGAATTTCCTGAAATCATATAATTAACATATTCTGAGCATTTGTTTTGATTATCATTACTAATTTTATCATTACTGTTAATTTTGAGTCTGTTTTCATTTTCATCAACATCAACAATTGGTAGTGGTTGTATGTCATGAATTAAGTTTGGATTATCTTTGAGATCCTCTTGATTGTTTTCAAAATTGCAACGTGATAAATAATCCGCTAAGATGTTCAAATTTCCAGGAATATGTTTGAAAACGTAAGTATATTCAGATAAGTCCATTAACCATCGAGTGGTAACGTCAGCGGGATTGGTAGTTTTCTTATATTTTTCAAGGGGAGCACTATCTGACAAAATTACGAACTCACGATTATATAAATAGTATTTGAAGGCGGTGACAGTTTTATGAATTGCCATAAGTTCCAATTTTAACGCAGGATATTTCTTTTCAGAAGGTTTTAAAGATTTGGAAAAGTATGCTATAGGAAGTAATTTACCATTAAATTTTTGCATAAGTGCTCCTGAAATGGCTGTTTTTGATGCATCCGTGTTGACATAGAATGTTTTCTCCCAATCTGGAAGTCGAACCATTGGGGGAAGAAAGAATAATTTTTGAATGTTTTGAAAAATACTCTGATGTTTTTCTGTCCATTTGAATGTTGTTTTGGGTTTTGTGAGTTCCACAAGGGGTTGCGCAAGTTCTGAAAAAGATGGTAAAATCCATTTGTAAAAATTAGCAAGTCCAAGAATTTTTTTTAATTGTCGTTTTGTCGTTGGTGGTGGAAAAGAATTGATCTTTACGATGTTAGCGGTGATGGGTGAAATAGTATGGTTTTCAATATGGAAACCTAAATAATTAACTGCTGATTTATGGAATTCACACTTAGATGGGGATAATGTTAAATTATATTTGATAAGAATTTCTAACACTTTATTTACTTTTTCACAAGTCTCTTCAAATGAATTTGATCCAATAATCAAATCATCTTGATAAGCATATATGCCATTAATGTTTATCTCGTCGAGTATTGTGTCCATTAGAGACTGAAATATAGAACTGGCGTTCTTTAAACCAAAACAAACACGTTTGTATCGATAACTGCCAAAAATAGATGTAAATGTTAGCATATCTTGATATTTTTTAGGAAGGTCAATTTGGTGGTACGCTTGCATGAAATCCAACGAAGTAAAGTATTTGAATGACGAAAGATTTGAAATAATATTTTGAATCTTAGGAAGTGGATATGAGGAACCTTGTATGACTGTATTGACCATTCTAAGGTCTAAAGCAAGTCTGTAACGTTGTTTCTTTGAACCATCAGATTTTTTCTTTACCAGCAATATGGGACAAGCCCACTCGGAGCAATTACGCTCAATTATGCCGGCGTTTACTAATTCATTGATCTGCTCTTGGGCTTCTTTTTGTAAAGCTTGTGGAATCGGAAATGGAAGTGTTTTAATAGGTAAATCATTAATTAACTTAAGATTAGGAATTATTTTATCAGTATGTCCTAGAGTACTGAGAGATTTGGAAAAAGCAGCAAATTTGCTTAAAAATAAATTTTCTAGTGTGTTACGTTGATCAAGGGTTAAATGATTCAAACAAAAATCTTTACTTGATAAATCATTTTTACGTTTTAGTAATATATCCTCTGAAGCTTGAATTAAGTGGATATGGTCCTCAATATTTTGTATATTATTATTACTAGAGCAAGAGTCTTCAATTTTATCTAAATGTGGTTCTTTAATTTCATCAATTAAAAATAATTTGCCAATATGCATATTTTTATTTAGATGGATTGAATTTTTACCCTTATTTGAGATAAGTAACGTAAAAAGAGAATTATTATTTTCAGAATTAATTTCATTTTTGTAATTCGGTGATACAATAGAATCTAAAATTTCTATATCAGGATCCTTTAAGTCAGTACAAAATATGTAATTCGTTTCTTGTAACTTATTATTTGTTTTTGCAGTAATGTAGATATTTTCACCAGTTTGTATTATAACTTTCTTTAGAAGGTAAACATTCATGTTATTATCGTCAGAGTTAACATTATATACATCTAATTTTTCATTTTGCGAATCAAATAAGGAACAAGTAAAGTCTAATTTTCCAAATCTCATGGAATTTTTCGAAAAGTCAATAGTGACATGATTTTCTTTAATGAAATCCATGCCAAGTATTCCATGAAAATTAGAACTATGTGGTATGTCAATAATATAGAAATTGTGTTGGAAAAACTTTTTTTCAATTTTGAAAGTTGCACGAATACATGAAGAAAATTCAACATAAGAATTGACCGTTTTAAGAGTAATAGACGAACCTAGTCTTTTATATTTTAAATTTGCTTTTAAATTATCAAATGTTGATTGGGCTAAAAGTGAACAACTACTTCCGGTATCAATAAGAAACTTTATATCATTATTGGCTAATTTAGCTTTTATTATAGGAAGTGTATGAGAATTTTTGTTTACATTAAATAAAATATGATCTTCATTATTATCTGTGCAACTCTCATTGTTGTCACTTGGAATATACCCTGTATTAGAAATATGACTAAAGTTTTGAAATGTTTGGGTAGCTTTATTATCTGCTACAGTAATATTAGCAACAGTTTGAGATCCAACTGAATTTACAAGTCTAGTATGTGAAATTTTTGGAAGAGAATTTGAAGATGACACATTTGTGAATTTACGTTCATTCGCTGATGAGACCCTTAGTTTTCGAGATATGGCAGCATCAGCATCTCCATACCTCTTTTCTAGTTTAAATTACGGTTTTCATAATTACGTGTTTTATAAGTTAAATTATCTCTATTTCTCCATTTGTAACAATTTAAAGCAACGTGGCCATGTTTGGAACAAAGTTGACAAATCGGATTATTTCTAGAAAAGTTTCTTCTAGAGGGAGAACGAAAATTGGTCTGTCTAGTTTTATAATTATTTCTATAATTTCTTTGATCAAATTTGGGTCTGCTTGACTGAACTACGTGCAAAGATTCATTATGGGAGGGTGGATTGTTGTTTGTAAGTGAAATGCTATTAATTTTCTCAGATAAATCTTTCAATGTGTTTAATATTACAGAGTCATTTTTATTATCACAAGAAAGAATAGTCTTAGTATTAGTAGTGTTGTTGAAAGAATCATATATTTCGGATAATGTCTGAGCACGTTCAACTGCCTTATTATAGTCTCTTATGTTTTCCTCCATTAACTTAATTTTAATATTTGATGGTACACACTCTAAAAATTTCGGAAGTTTAATGTTATCAAGGGATTGTTTGTCTTTAAGGTCAGGGAAAGCCTTAGGTACAGCAACATTTACACGATGGGCAAAATTTTTAATAGACTCTCCCGGCAAAATTTTTAAATTATGAAATTCTGATATTCCAGTGTTATATGACGATTCCTTGAAAAACTTACAGAAATTTTCCTCGATAAATTTAAGATCTGTCGAGTTATATAGTGTTTCATTTTCAATAAAGTATGCCAACGCAGCATCACGAAGTTTTTCTTTCATTACATGTAATGTCGCGTCATTTGTTAGTTTATTTAACATGGCAAAGGATCTCAATTGATCAAAGAAAAATTTGACAAATCTCGCGTCCCCATCGAAATTAGGAACGGAGCAAAACGCGTTTCGATTCTGTGCCATGTTTTTCAAATATAAAAATGTTAACTAAGTTAAATAAAAATAATATCCATAAGAATTCAAATAATTATCAAAAAAATAAAATAAAATTACCAAGACACTTAAAAATGAATAAAAATTGTTAAATATATTTGTTCTAATTAAGCATGATAAAGTTTCAAAATTAATAAAAATATGTAGAAATTATTTGTAATATTTTCCTGTATAACATTATACCTTGCAACCATGAAATTGGCTTATATACGTCTTGTTGTATATATATATTATAGATATATTTAAAAATATATAATGAATAATACTAAAAATGGATATATATGCAAATTAAAATAATTGTCAAGATATATTAAATTGTAAACACAAAAATCAAAATATGAAAAAAATTAAAAAAAAATTATGCAGTATGATGAAAAGAAAAAAAAATATCACTATGATCTGGTATTTAATTTCACAAATGAAATAAATCTTTACTTGAATATCCAAAAACCAGATATTTCAAAAATAATATAAGCAAATTTTGATCATTTATATAACTTTTTAACTGTTCTTAAAAATTGAAATGAAAAGTTAAAGTAGAATATAATACTCATATGAAGAATAAAAGACTTTACCCATAAGTAAAAATTTATATATAAAGTTTAAATAAATGTCAATATTTAAGAAAAATGTACGAAAAGTTCTTATTGTCAGTATTTAAGAAAAATATGTGAGAAATGTTTCTTTTTATTGGCACAAAAAAATTGATTGCAAAGGAAACTTACCCCTTTTTCGAATCTTCTTTTAGCTAAAACAAAAATATATATAGATATATTTATTTATTTACGGTATTTTATTTATTCTTTTATTTAAAACTGTAAGGCTCTTCTCCTGTATGAGTGCGCGAGAAAAAAAATCAACGTAGAAATTTAATTGCACACATTCTAGAAAGACAACCCATATTTGGCAATTCTCCTTGCACCGATGAATCAACGATCATTTAATACCGAACAGTAAGTGAATAAGACGGTCACAAATTGCGAACATTGCAGACTGTAGAGAGGATGTTATTCAATGAAACCGTAGAAAGTCCACCGGCATGGCATCACACAATATCGGCGATAAGAATCGGTACCGTAGACACCAAGTAATCTCTTTTTAAAAAAAATCACAGATGACATCCCGCAGCATACTAGCCTTTAGTAAAGATGAACAACAATCAACAAATCGGTACATTCGGTGCTGTTCACCGTAACGTAGTTAATTTCTTTTTGGATCATCATTGGGGCAGCTGTTTTTAAAACATACAGTCTTCAACAACGTAAAACTTCGCATTCATGAATTAATCAGGATGTGTAGAATGATTAACGTAGTCGATATCACGTCGATATTAGGTGATTAAGCAGAGATCCGTTAAACAGAAATTCGAGTATTGCAGTACACTTGTTTATATTCGTTAAAGAGTAGTTCAATGTCGATGCCCAAATTTTTCAAGACGAAAAAAAAATTTTGGATATCCGGATATATTATCCGGCCTGAGTCTGGCACCACATATATTTAATGAAGAGCTGGGATGGAGATATCTAAAGTAGGAAGCGGCCATGACGTACAGGGAACCCGGTTCAATAAGCTCCGTAAAACAAAACATAGCATCGAGTCATTTTCCATTTAGTAAATGAGATGTTTAATTACTCTTATAAGACATATATTAATGATATTCTTGGACAAAATGGAATAAGTATATTCGAAAACATTCACGATGGAGAATTCCTGTTTATTATTTCAAGACAGACATCCAAAAGAAGAATGGAAGCCATTACGATATCTTTTTCTAAACAGAACACATTTCGACATTTCCAGTCAATGATAAAAATATAACATCTTTACAGAAAGACAGACAGCAAGCTAATTAATTTATTTCGCCAAATCTCATTGGCATCAAAAATCAAGTTGGCTGAACACATTTTAAATTTTATATCTGGTAAACCTAAATAATAGTTAAAAGATTGGCTAAAAATTAAATTACGTCATAGGATGTGATTAAATTTTGTCAGGTATCCAGAAATAAACTAAAAGCGCGAAAACAATTGATAAAAATATTACAGATGGTTTTCAGCTATTATGATTCAACGGAATCTTTTAACGTTCGACTGCCAGGAGACCGGATGCTACAAAAAAATATCGTCTGCGTTTTTTTTAAAAGCATAAAATAAATGGGTTTTTCTTTCTTTGATATTTTATTTAATTATTACTTGATGAGATTTAGAGCAGGAAAAAGAATTGCGGTTTATATTACTGAGAACAATAAATTATATGAAATTACAGATTAATGAAAAAGAAATAAAAATAAAATAGCTTAAGTGAGATAAACAAAATTATATTAGATTCTTTTAGAATAAGAAATATAATGTTTGCTTGCATTATAAATAAATAAAATGTAATTTATATTATTATTATTATTTTATTTTAAAAAGGGATATGTGATGTTTTTCAACATCACACCACCGCCTACAGGAAGACTTAGGAAACTAACTCTTTGGCTATTGGCTGTTATGAGAGTAGGATTGTTATGAGTGATGCTGCCGATGCATTGTAAACAATTTAAAAAAAAAAGATAATTTAAATTAATTCTAAACAGGTAAGAAATACGTTTGTATTTTACTATTAATAAAGATTTATTTTACTTTTATTATATAAATGTAAAGGTATAATATTTAAAGGATCTTGAATGATGGGATTAAATAAAGGGGCCTTTACTAACAATTCTTCCCATAGGCCGTAATAAAAACTTTGGTGTGTCCCTGTACACAAACTACAAATGGAATACACACCCAAAATTATACACCTGATTCCGTGGGGCTCATGAACATGTGTACCAAATTTCAAGTCAATAGCGTGATTCTTGTGGCTGCTATCGCCAGGTAGACAGACATACAAACAAGCTCACAGACTGAACCCAAAACCGTTTTGAGTCTCAACAGAGAGCCTCCACTGACGTTTTGCAATTATGGAAAGTGTCCTCCCATCCCTTTCTTAGTCTTGTAGATTGAGTGATAGCTATTTCTTAAACTTTCTTTTTTTTCTGTAATTTCTTTGCAAAGAGTTTCATGAAAACATTAAGTTTATTGATGTTTCGTTCTGTGGGGTGTAGCGATTGCTACATTACCAAATTTTACTGTGTTTTTAAAATTGTTGCATACTGAGTTGCATGCATCCAGTGACTTTTTGGTTTTAGAAAATGTGAAGCATTAATGTGTGTTTATAGTAATATTAATTATAGCAGTTACCTCATTACTAAATTATCATATTAGTAATACTTTTATTATTTATAATTATTATTTATATTGTGTTGTGTCAAACATTGGTATAAAATATTTAATTGAATGAGTTCAACTTATTTTTATATAACTGTTTATACTATATTGTTTTGTAGTAAAATTATATTGGTGTATTGCTGCACGAGATCACCACTGTCTTTAAGTTCCAGACAGCTACAAAACTTTCTGCCACTGGGTTCCTTTCCATTCTTTTCTTTATACCTACAGTTTTGCAAAGAAGATTTCATACAAGCACATTTCATGAATGCCATTCAGGGTTGCTACATAAATTAGAAGAAAAAAATTCCTTGAGTTTTCTCCAGTCTCTTTTAAAAGTAAAATAAATGACACACAATCCTGCAGCATTAGAATCTGACATGTTTTGAAGTGAATTGAAAACAGCTAAGGTAAATTAATTTTATGAATTAACTACAGTTGGGAAAAACCATATAATTAACTTATACATCTTCACTAAAATTTAAAGATTTGATTATGAAGAACTTTTCTAACGTTTTTCCAAAACATTTCAAATTTCCCCCCTGTTTTTTAATAGTTTTTAAAATTCCCTTAGTTTTCTAGATTTTCCCTAAATTCCAGATACCATAGCAACCCTGCCACTAGTCTGCGAACCTCCTCTTTCCCTTTATCTCAGAATTTACCACACCAATTTTTATTATTTAGAAAGATAAATATCTTATTTTTGCAATGAGAATCTAATAATCTCCCCCCCCCCCCCCCCCATTGTTACCAAACAAAAAAGTTTTTGGAATTTCTACAATACAGGGTGATTGTAAATTCATGAAAAATAAACAATTTTTTTTTTTATTTATTACGAGAATATATAATATAGTGCATGTACACCCAATCCTCTCATTATGAAAACTATTCTTTTTTAATTAGGTTTAGCAAAGCAGTCATATGAAATTGATATTTTAATCTTATTTACCTTTGTATTGACCGACAAATGATGCCATGACACATTTAAGCTTTTTACAAATATTTTATTCAATACAATAGCTTACACATAACTGCTAAAAACAATATTTTTGAATTACATTATATGAATATATATTCTGAAACATAAAATAATCACAGTAGCAAAAAGAATTATCCAAATTTTGTAAGTACAAAAATATATCAAATATGTACAAAAAATCTCAGTCTGAAGATTAAAACTCATTCAACCAGATGTCTGTAAAGAGTAAATAGTTAAAAAGGAAAAAAAAAAATTCAAAAGGTAACAATATATTATGCATATGGACGTCTAGAAGAAAATTTCATCTTATAAATACAAAATGAAATTCATAGTGATGTAATAATAAATTCCTTTATATAAAAGTACAAATTACTTTTTGGAAGATTTCTTTCTTAAATACAACTTCAGAGTTTCATACAATTGATTAAAAGGGACACCAGTAAAAAAAATTTATCTTTGGTGAGTTTGACATTCTCTAAAAGTAAGTCTTTTCTCCTCTTCTCCCAAACAACTGGTTAAGCAAAAATTAAAAGTGTTTTAGAATCAAAGTAATATTTCAGTGGAATGCTGGATTATAATCTATGTTCTATACTTCACTATCATAAAATTATTATTATTTTTTTAATGGCAATAAAAAAATTATAAAATACATTAACAACTTAAAACAATATTCACTAAGCAAAACTTTCATATCACAGGAAAATACTTTTCAGTATGAATATATATGAAAATATCAGCCAATATAATAAAAATTATCCATATTTAAAAAGTATAGGAATCAACAATAGATAAATATGAAGTTTGCAAAACTGTATAGCAGAGCATCAACTGAAAGCAGTGAACTATTTGAATGTTGAATTCTGTGAGGAAGAAAAAATAATTCTTGCAATATTCATGTTTCCACTATCATTCATCCAAAGAGTGAGGAATGGATTCCAGTTTCTAAATAAGGCATTAAAATCTTCACTGTTTCCAAGAGGCATTCATTTTCGATTGCTAAACAAGATTTGTACACCTGAAAAACAATAAAAACAAATAAATCCTACATCAACAAACAAACATTATGACATTTTCAGTACTATTCTATTATCAAGATTAAAATACTGACAAATCCTCAGCTCTTCACAAAAATATTTACAATAATTAAAAGAAAAAAAAAAAGAGATAAATTAAAAAATTAGAAATTCTTATGGAAACAATGGGTTTAGTTTTTAATGTGTCGGGTCAACTTGAGAACATCTTTTTAAAAAAATTAACTGTTATACACATAAATTTGTAGATAATTATAACTATAACTGAAATAAAGATACTATGTAATGTAGTATACTAGACATGTGTCGGAGCTCTGTATTCATATCCAGATCCACAGATATTTACACAAAAAAAAAAAAAAAAAAAAAAATCTGTACAGCTGAATCTTGTTAACCCGAATTACTTTTAACATGAACTGTTTCCCAGGCATGAGAGTGCAGAAAATTGAAAAAAGAGGAAACACGCGTGTTCATAAAATTATTTTCAAATGAAAAATAGCATGTGCGGGGAAAACTATACAAATGTGTTCATAAAATTTATTTCAAATGAAAAATAATGCTCACAGGAAAAAACTATACAAAATATTTTAAAAGTGACAAATTAAACTAAAAGAATAACACATCAACACAATAAAACATGTGTTTAAAAAAAAAAAAAAAAAAAAAAAAAAACATTAGCAAGCAATCAACATTTAATAACATTGACTGGTGGTGGAAAATAGGAAAAAAAAAGGGGGGGGGGGTAAAAAGTAGTTCATGAGTGAGAAATATTAAACACAATTCTACTTCTTTATGGGTTCTAGAATATCATAAGGTAAGTTTAAAATTAATATTGACATTTTTGTTGCGGATGGGTAAATATTAAAAAATAAAAGGATTCTCGCAGAATGTTTGATTGGCAATGGTTAGAGATGAAAAAGGAGGGGGGGGGGGGGGGGGGAGGACAAAAAAAATTACATGAGCGAGAAATATTGAATAATTCTGTTCTTTTATATGTTATAGAATCTGATAAAGCATGCTTAAAATGAATATTGACATTTATATTTTGGATGGAAAAAGATTGAGAATATAAAAGTTTTTCGTTGAGCGTTTGAACACTGATCATTATTGGAGTTTGATATTAACAAAACAAAAAATCGCGAAATAAACGAAAATCACAAAAAAACGGAAAATCGCGGATCCGCGGAAAATTCTCATGCCTGTGTTTCCACAATCCCCGTCAAAATGAAGTTAGTTACTGATAGCATAAACTACTGATAACATGAACAAATTTTTTATCCCCCTTGAGATTCATGTTAATGAAGTTCGACTGTATTCGTATCTGGATCCGAATAAGCATGAAAAAATACATGTTTAGTAAAGTAAACATCCACCTCAAACAGAAGCAATGAACAATCCCTGACTATTTTTCAAGATTTTCCTCCATTTTTTCCTGACTCTCACATTTATTTTCGATGAAAATTTCACGACACTAGCAAAAAATTTAGTGATTTAAAATATCATTAATACTTTAATGATTAATATAGCTTATTTTCCCAAATTTTGTTAAAATTCCCTGACTTTTCCCTGACTGCTAGCCACCCTGTTTGACCTTAAAGTGAAAATTTTTTAAAAATATATACTTGTGATATATCATTTGAAAGTCTGTATTATAAGCTTTCTAATGATACCAGTCTTTTGTCTCTAAGTTAATTAGGGGAAAAAAATATGGATACATTTATAATAGAAGACTTTCTGAAATTTGCATTTTTTACCCATTTTTGCAGCCCTGTATATCAAAAACTAAAAGAGATAGGGACTTATTAGTTGGTATAAATTCATTTCTCTATAGAACAAACAAATGAGCCCAATTTCATAAAAATCTGAGTGGGTCAGGTTTTTAGCCATGTTGATTTGACATGGAATGACTCAATCCAAAAAATTATGCTTAAATAAATAAAAATACATCAACCAACATGGCAACAAAAATGGAAAAGTTGCCATGGGGGCCCTATACTAAAGCTGTATTTTTCCTAGGGAAGTGTAAAAATTGGGTCTTCAAAGATGAATTTTATTTTGAAACTTGTCTTTGAATGATTTTTATTTTAACTATCATTAGGGTTCAATCTCACAGTATTAATTAGGTTCTCATAATAATTTGGCTTCTGATGAATTAAAATTCAAACTGAGTGGGGAAATTGGTTAAGATTTATGAGTTAATCTTGCATGGGTTTCTAGTTTAAATAAAAATGAAATATGTAAATATTAATTTGATTCTTTTAATAATTTAGTTTATACTTGTATCAATTTTAACTTCAGAGGAATTTGTTTAATTGCTAAGACCATTAATATTAATTTGATAGTCAACAATTTGCTATAAATTCAAAGCGAAGTTCTCATTATAATACTATTTTTCTAGTCGAAAATTGTATGAAATAAACATAATTTCAACATATTTAAAGAAACGTGACATGATAATACCTCTTTATTTTACCTAATAATCAACAGCATCGTTGTTTCTTTTTCTTCCCAATAGGCCTTCCTAATCTTATAGGATTATCTCCACCTGGTTGGCGTTCTTTGTGTTCTTTCTTGCTTTGTAAAACCATTCTAGTAATTTCATTAAACATCTAAAAATAAAAGAATACGTACAGGTAGTGATGAGACAATTATATAAATGAAATATTCATTATTGGAGTTAGCATGGCTGAAAGTAAAAAAATTTTGCTGGACTGGAGTGTAAAAAAATTTCTATAATATCAGAAAAAATATAATAACTTATGCATAATGTATGCAGATATTGAAAACATACATTTCTGAGAGTTATATTAAAGGGGACTCTACCTATTGTCTCCGAAAGTCAAAGCCAATGTTATCCTATGGGAAATTTTGCCCTATTATAATTCATTAACTAATACATATTTTTAAATTCCATTTTCACTTTCCAAAAATTCACAACTATTAAACAATTTATCGCTTGCTAAAAATTGATTTTATTTATTTTTAAGATTTCATTTTTAAGCTCAAAAACGAAAATATTCACATTGTGAAAATTCACATTTTACAACCTAAAAATAAAATATTAAATTTTTTTAAAAATAATTTTTAGAAAGCGATAAATTGTTTAATAGTTGTGAAGTTTCTGAATGTAAAAACGGAAATTAAAAATATACAATAGTTAATAAGTTATAATGGGGCAAAATTCTCCATAGAATAACATTGGCTCTGGCTTCTGGAGACAATAAGTGGAGAGGCCTCTTAATATGCATAAGTATGAAAAGTTATGGAAATTATTTATTAAATTAAATGAATTAACATTAACAGGAGCAGATTCAGAAAAAAATTGGGGACACTTCAAATCCATAAAATTGATCCCTTATATAATTCAAATTCATGGAAATGACCCTTTCACAATTTTTTCCCCCATGTTTTCAGTATTATTTCAAATACCCATCTTTATTTGATTCAACGAAACATTATTAACTTGACATTAATCATTATACAGAGTGACTGCAGGAGGTCGATCCAAGCAAAATTTAGGTCCCTTTTGAGGCCCCTTCACAAAATACCACATCATAAAAAGGGATCCTTCACAAAATTCAACTTTATAGAAAGGAACCCTTCACAAAATTCAATTTCATAGAAAGGAACCCTTCACAAGAGTTTGTTTTATAAAAATGATCTTAAAATTTTTTCGTGTTTTGAGTATTATTTTTAATTAATGCCTTAATTTGGCTCAATGAAACTCTATTAACTTGATATTAAACATTATATACAATGACTGCAAAAATGGAAGATGTTATATACTGTTTTATTTTTTCACAAAAATAAATACAAATTTCACAAAAATATAATCAATAATTTTACCTTACTTAAATCCTTACTAAGTGCGAGCTTCATTATATATTTCGGCTACCTAACGGTGCCATCTTCAGAAACACTGTAAAAAAATGATTTGAAGGTGCTAAGTTTGGACGACTTGTTTATCTTTTGTAGTTTCTTCTTCGATTTCTTCACTTCTCTTGTTTTCTTTATATAGCTGTTGCCACTCGGTAGGAATAATGCTATGTTCGATATCATTGATAGTATTATTATTGGTTAGTATTTCGATAGCTTCTCTTTTGAGAGCATAATGGTGAGAGTTGTATGGGGCTATTTTATGAAAATTAATGGAGTCAATGTTAATTGGGTTAGTATTGTTAGTCCTTGAGAAAGCTGTGGAATGTCTATTGTATTTTAAGTCGGTTATGTGTTCTGAAATACGTTCTTTTATTTTCCTTTTAGTCATTCCTATGTATGAGGCTTTATTTTTATTTTGATATTGGAAATCGATTTTATAAATGCCGGCTGTGTGTTTAAAGTCTATGGAATCTTTCTCATTGCGAATTTGCTGGTATATATTTTTATTTGGTTTTATTGGGATGTTTATATTGTGTTTGGTGGCTCCGAAATATATAATGAAGCTCGGACTTAGTAAGGATTTAAGTAAGGTAAAATTATTGATTATATTAATAATCCTTCCTTCAACATTTTTGTAAAGTATTCACAAAAATATTTTGTTTTTCACAAAAAAGGGACCCAAAAATTGAAACATGCAATACATTTTTACAAAAATAAGTCGAAAATATTAAAACTTGTATCAAGCTATAAATAATATAATTTTTAATGCACACAGTAGTAATTCAGGCTCAGATATTTTGAAATACTCATGCAGTTAACAGAAAACTACCAAATTCATTATAAAAACCTTAAATTTACACACACACACACATACACATATATATATATATATATATATATATACAGGGTTCATTCTAGACCTAAAAAAGGGTAGGGTGCTGAAAGCTAAAAAGGGCACTTTACCTATTAAAGAAAGGCACTGTTAAAAAAAGGAAGGACATTTGAACAATAAAAGGGCATTTTGTTCAAAAAAATTAAAAGTCTAGTTCTTTATTTGAGAAGCTTTATTGAACAGATTCATAATGATTGAATGAATAACCCACTAGAGAATTATTCAAAAGAGTTTTTTTGTTGAAATCTCCAGAATAAATTTCCCTATACATACATTTTATAGAAATCACAGGTCACAAGAATAAGCCCAAGGCAATCTCACTCTTAAATAGATGTTATCAGTTAAATACAAAATGTATGATCCAGGTCTCTAAATTAACAGAGATCCTTTGGTCCGGGACCACAAAAATATTCAACAGAACAGTAAAATATAAATTATAGTGGTCCACTGCACCAGTAACGATTTTCAATTTTATTTATTTTATATTTTTTAATATAATTAACCGAAAGCCCCTTCGTCAAAAAAAAAAAAAAAAAAAAAAATTAACCCCACTTAATCCATATTTCTAATTTAACTTCTTAAAATTTCAAAGTCATTAGTTACCAATTTTAGAACTACACATCAAATTAGTGACTGTTAAGCCCACAGGTCAAGTCCTCCAAACAAAATGAAAGTCATGATACTGGATTTAAATTAGAGCTTAATAGAAGAAATACCCATTTAAAATAATAATACAACTGTTAGTTCATATTTTTTTTTTCCCTGCTTTAATCATAAAGCCTTTTGAACAATTTTGTGCATTCTATTTTGTAACATGCAATATTATTATTATTGACATGGAAAGAAAAGTAAAGAAAAATTCATAAAATTTAACATGAAATTTTAAATGTTTTGTATTTTTTTAATATTTGAATACTGTTATCACATACTTAGCATCTCTTTACGATTAAATTTTAAATGTCGCTGGTATTGATGGCATGTGGCATCAAAGCCAGGTGATTTAAAATTTGAGAAGAAACTGAAAAAAAAAAAAAAAAAAAAAAAAGTCAATCCAGCCTACAATTTCTTATTCATTAATAAACTTTTAAGGTTTTAACCACAAAATGTAAAATATAAAATTGATTTTTTATCACACTTTAAACCATGTTTCCTTTGGGGGTAAGGAGAAAGAAAATAAATAAAAAGAGCATTGTAATTTTCCATCTGTAACTTTCCACCTTTTGCAAACGTCCGATTCTTCCACCCGTGAACATATTCACCAGCGGTCGAGCTGTTCTGCACTCAAAGCTGGTAAATGCGAGGTGCCAGGTTCGATAACAGGTAATGCTCACCGACCTAGCCGTTTGGAGTTTTCCGTGGTTTTCTTAGACACTTGAGTAAATATGGGCTAAGGCTCTTTAGAAAGACCCCCCACAGAGGGCATTCCCCTATAGGCCTAGAACACATACGGAGTCAATCTGCCTTAAAATCCTACAACCCACTTTCATCTCTAGAGGAACAAGGATTATATTTTGTCAATAGACCTCTTCCCTTTTCGAGTTTCTTCGATATTAAATAGAAGAAAGTATTGGATTCATAAATTTTTAAAGTTCCTGTTCTCGATGGTTTTACACCTTTTGATAGGCCCAGAACACGATTTGATCACTTTTAGAAAATGTCTGTCTGTCTGCATGTGTGTATGCGTGTAAGGGAAAAATTTTGTGGTGACTGTATCTCAGGAACTACTACAGATAAATGCAGATAACAGACACGTACATACACACACATAAACTAACCGCTCAAAACGTAATTTCTGAATTCCGGGGACCTCAAAATGAGTAAATTTAAGAAAAATTTCAATTTTGAAAATTTGACCCAAACACAATACTACCTCTACCGTATATGGGTACGAGAATAAAAAATGGAGTTTGTTAAAAATACAAGATAACTTTTTCCTTGTCACCCACACAAAAAAAAAAAAAAAAAAGAAAACTATTTTTGATTAAATCTTCTGACAGAAGAAATTTCAAGGAAAATCAGTGATTTGCACTTTAAAGAGTTATTTAATAGCTATGCTTTAACCACAGAAATAGTTTTTTTTTCATCCACAATATGCACAAAATACATTTAACTAGAATATTTGTATCACTATGTTGATAAAATATAAGGAAAGGAGGAATAAAACTACCTCTTCTACGTTCATATTTTCTTTTGCACTAGTTTCAAAAAGCTTTATTTTCATTTGTTCAGCGAATCTTTGAGCATCTTCTGTCAATACAACCTTTCTTTCAGGATCATCATTTTTGTTTCCAACTGCAATTAAGTAACAAAAAATAATGCATTAATTAGAAAATAAACATTCTGATAACATAATATAAACAGTGATATAATGTTATAGGGATCCGGACAATATCTCGGGGACAAAATATCACATCGAAAAAATAATATGATCTATTGAAAATTTGTATTTCCGTCACGTGTGATCTCTGGTGAAGGCCACAGGGCCTTATAAATTAATATTAATTAATTAAAATAAATAAATAAATAAATACATACACTGGTTCTCATAATTATAAGGACACCCGTTTTTCAATATTCACTAAACACTATTATTTAAACAAATATATTTTTTATTAATTTGAATTTCATTAACAGACTATATTTAAAAAGTTTTATCGTTTTTCTATCTTCTTTTTTTTTTTTTTTTTTTTTTTTTTAATATTCAGTTTCAATACCGTTTCATACAGCATAGATGATATTCTGAATACATTTAAACTATTTAAAATTGCTTTCCACTTGCATGCACTGAAGAAACGATTTGCCAATAAGATATGCAAAGCGTAAGCCAATAGCGAGGGAAAGCGTGTCGCACTGGCTAACAGCCAACAGAGTGTGATGTTACGGTTACATCGCTGCCTCATGGAGCTTTCGTGAAACATCAGTACAACGTGAGTTACGGTGACTGAAGGTTGCAAAGGAGTAACAGAGCTAGACATTGCTCAATGTTTATGTTAACAGAAATGACATGCCGGTGAGAATTGTAATGACTTTTAAATAAAGTTTAATGAAAGATGTCCTAGTGAAAAAGATGATTTATAAATGATGATTAAACAATTTAAATTAGTAGGATTATTCAATTTATTAAATATGTAATTTAATTCAACAAACTCAATTGCCGGTACGGCAAAACTCAAATAGATGGCAAGATAATGTTGGAGGGTAAAAAGAACTATACCTAACATGTATTTGAAAACTAAAAAGTATTTTTTTAAACAAAATTCCTTTTTCTACTTAATAAATAAATAATCTAAGAAAAGAAGGAATATTTTTTTTAATTTTGACAAATGATGAAATAAAGAATATATTTGTTCTTATTCCAAAACACAAAAACAATTTTTATTGTTCTTTATGTATAATTTTACTAATTTAAACATATTCTATACATGCATCTATATATGAAGTTATATACATTTTTGTTTAGTAGTTCCTGAGATATAGCCTCCCCCAAAATTGCAGAAATCACTGCATAACAGTGCCACCTGTTGACTGGTTGACACCAAAAGTTGATAGGCACTAATTTACATTAAGTTGCATCTATATATGAAGTTATATGCACTTTTGTTCAGTAGTTCCTAAGATATAGCCTTCCCTTAAATTCTGGAAATTGCTGCATAGCAGCGTTACCTGTCAAGCGGTTCCCATCAAAAGTTGACAGGCACTAATTCAGGTCAAGGTATAAAATTATATATAAACTACATATAAAATTATATGCCATTCTGTGCAGTAGTTCCTGAGATACAGTCGCCACAAAATTTTTGTCACACTTTCTAAAAATGGTAAAATTGTGCTATGAACCTCTCAAAACATGTAAATCCACCGAAAACCGGAAATTTTTAAAAATTCAATACTTTTTTCTATTGAATATAGACGAAAAGAAAAAAAGAAACATGAGTATTGCATATTTTGCACAATTCAGGAGTCACGGTAGTTTTCTTGAGGGAATAAAATAAATAGATAAATAAAGGCTAAAAAGATAACGAAAATTGGTTTTAGGTATTTCTGTTAGCTATATTTTAAAGAAAAAATTTTACAGATAACTGTTTTTTTTATCTTTTAGATATAAAACTTTCTGTGAAATCACGTTTTGCCCCGTCTCTCCTTAGGGGCTGAATTTCTAAAATTCCAGAAATTGGTTTTTAGGTTAGCTATATTTTAAAGCAAAAATTTTACTGATATTTGTTATTTTCTATGAGATATGAATTTTTTTTTTTTTTTGTAAAATCATAAAGGATTATTGGTTATTTCAATTCAAATACCTTATTTACATTAGAGCTGTACCGAGTACTCGTTATATACTCGGTACTCGGCCAAATATGGACTAAGTACTCGGCCAATACCGAGTAGTTGTAAGAATTTCATTATTTTTATGTATTATTGAAAAAAATGTATTCATAAGAGTTGTTTTTTAATAACTAAACTAAAAAAATATGAAAATATAAACATAGTCATTAAACTTTTGCTGCAAACAGCTTTCTGCAGTTAAAACGGGCAAGTAGATTGCCACTAAACTCGATATAGAGACGATTCATGATTTGAGCTTATCCATTTTAGTTACAAGAATTTAAGTATAGTAACCATCTTGTGTGTGTGTAATATGCATTTTTTTTTTTACAAAAACTTTGTACGTAAAATTGTATCTATAAAACAGACAAAAATAAAATATTTTAGAAAAAAAAAAAAAACCTTATATAATACTACTACTATAGTAGATAAAACTTTAGTTACGTATTTGTGCAAATAAAACACTTTTAAAACTGTAAAAAAAAAGATTGATTTTTAATTTAAAAAATAATAATTATGAAAAAGATAAATACACTAAAATGTTATTAAAAATACATTATCAAATTTGTTGTTCTGCAAATTATGGCCCGAAACCACCTACCTTTTTACTCTTCTAGAATTTGAAGATTAATGAAGTCTATCATGTTTGAAATGATAAAATATTTATTTTAATGTTCTCATTTCATATGTAAATTTCATGCATCTTAAATTAAGCCTATAAAGAACTTTTATATTCTCTAAGAATTATCTGAGAATGATTCGCATCTGAGAAAGACTATAATAAAGAATGAAGTTATCAGTTATTATGGTTTTAATAATCCACTAAGCTGGAAGTATCAAATATAACAATGAACCTAATTGTATATATACACTACAAAAGTTCTGAAACGTTTCATGTAAACATGCTGTTTGCCATTTAACTTAATTTTGTGTTCAAAAAGCCTTTTTTAAATTTCAAGATGTGCAAAATTCTTCATATATACGTCGATTTCAATTATTCTTTCTAACAACTACTCGGTACTCGGCCGAGTAGTAAAAGGCCGAGTACTCGGTACTCAGCTGAAGTGCTACTCGGTGCAGCACTAATTTACATCCTTTGGTTTTATTGAGTGAATATAATTTTGTCTTAAAACATAAAGCCATAGAAATCCTAACAACCAATTCTGCTATTAATAACCGTGAACACAGCATAATACAGAGGCTGTTTGCACATTTTTTAGACGATTTTATTTCGCAGTAAGAAAAAATCGTTTGCATGGAGAATTTTATTTTCACAACAGTTATATTTTTGAAGTTTTATTTATCTTCTGATATTTAGAATTTTTGTTTAGATGCAAAAATGAGCTTTTAAAATGACAGTGGATGGAAGGATAGGTTTCCACTCTTTCCAAAGATAGTTTTTAGTGAAATCTTTATGAAAAGCATTTATCAGGAGAAAAATGGAAAAATGTTGCAACAACAGATGAATCTTGGGTCTATTTAAGTGGTTACAATAAAAAAAGGTCAATTTATTATCACAAATGTGGAGAAAAAAAAAATTTGCTACATGGCTCAAAGCATCAAAAGAGTTTTTCTAAAGGATTTATGATTGCCACTGGTTTTTTCATACAAGCGCAAGATAAAAGCAAAAAAATGTGGCAAAAATGTCAAAATCGGCTCTAAATACTCTCAAGAGCATATTTTAATTCCAATTTTTGAAAATGAAAATCTAGATCTTTATCCACAATGTTATCAATCCGTTGAACTGTATCAAGACAAAACAAGCAGCCACACATCGCAATCCGCAATTGCTTTTCTAGAAAAAAATGGAACAAAAAACGGGAATTAAAACCATACCAGAGCTGCCAACCTTGGTGGAAAAAAAAAAAAAAAGGAGATTTTACATAATTTCAAGGGAGAAAAAGGGAGATTTTACACAATTTCAAGGGAGAAAAAGGGAGATTTACGGTTTCGTGGAGAAAAACAAAACAAAATTATTTTATTCAATACATGATACTTTTTTAACTGAAAAGACCTAATATAACTTTTGTTTGATAATTTATATTTTAAACTTATTGGGGAAAAACAAATAGTTAACAAGTTCATTAACAAAGTCTAAAAATAACTACATATGTAAAGAATTCTGAACCCCTATATCGCTTCAGTTGGTTCTAAAATCTAATAAAACAACTGGATTAATGTTTTTATGAACATTGATCCAGAGTTTTCCCCAGATAATTTAAGGAGGGTGCTGCACCTCGCCTGATCTTTGTTTGGAAGAAAAAAAAAAAAGAAACACTTTGCCCCAATCTATTCCCCCCTCCCCCCATTACTGCAGTTGTAGAAAATAACCTAAATGCTGTAAATATAAATAAAACTATTGTGTGTGACAATCAGCACATTAACAACAAATAAAAGTACAGAAAAGTTTAAAAACAGACTTTTTTCTTTTTGTATGCATATTTATAACTAAATTTTTAAATTAAGTGTTTGGATTTTAAATGTCAAATGTGTCCTTAAAAATTCAAATCGCCCTCAAGAATCTAAAAAGTGCTTTTTTTTTTTTTTTTTTAACTAGCAGTACCCTACATTTTTTAAAACCAGGGGGGAAATGTTTGATTCTTTTGTTGTAGAATGGGAAAGCTAATTGGAGAAATGGATTTTTTTTTTTTTTTTTTTTTTTTTGGGGGGGGGGGGGAGTTAAACGATAATTACATGTGTGTAAACTGTTAAACTTTCTGCTTCTTTATAGGCTCTAGAATCTAATAAAACAAGTTTAAAATGAATATTGATATTTTTGTTGTGGCTTGTAGATGGAGAAAGAATGAGAAACAAAAGAGTTCAAAAGAGCATTTGATCACCGATCACTAGTTGGAGATAAGAAAATATTGGGGGGAGGGGGAGTTAAAAATAATTACGTAAGCAAGAAATATTGAAGGATTCTGTTTTAGAGATTCTAAAATCTCATAAAGTAAGTTTTAAATTAATATTGACATTTATGTTGTGGATGCAGAAAGATTGTGAATTGGAAGGCCTTCGTAAATCTGAAAGATGGCACCTACGAATTGTCAAAAATTAGTGTTTTTTGTTCAATTTTTCGAAAATATTAGAAAAACGGGAGAAATACACATAAAAACGGGAGATAGGGTTAAAAAACGGGAGTC
The DNA here is from genome assembly GCA_963930645.1 of Salticus scenicus. Lineage (NCBI taxonomy): Eukaryota > Metazoa > Arthropoda > Arachnida > Araneae > Salticidae > Salticus > Salticus scenicus. The sequence continues at coordinate 381,588,266 of OZ005649.1, forward strand.
TCCCGTGAAAAACGGGAGAGTTGGCAGCACTGCCATACCCTTCACTGACATTTCTGCTAAATCTTCTGATGTATCACTGTTGGATTTTTGTGTTTTTCGACTCTTAAAATCAACATTATCCAAACACCGACCTACAACGCTTTGTGGACTCTGGAAAGCCATTCAAGAGGAGTAGAAAAATATACCTCTTCCGATATTATAAAAAGCATTATTATCATAGAAATTATGATGTAGAATGTTAGTTAAGAACAAGGGCTGTCAAACTGAACAAATAAAACACTAAATATGAGTGAAATTGCTTCAGTACACTCCATCAAAATAGTCTAAAAAATGTGCGAACAGCCTCTGTACCCGACGAATGGCAACAGTTCCTACACCTTATGAAGTGAAATGAATAGGACCAGCGATGAAGAAATAAAGGTTTACTTTGAATGTGCCGGCAAGTGAAGTCATTGTATTAGTGCTGATGAGGGTTGCGAAGTTAGCATGCCGAAATATATTTGCTCAATAAAACCAAAGGATGTAAATAAGGTATTTTAATTTGAATCGAAAAAATAGCTTTATTTTAATATATAGGATCCCCCCCCAGTGGCAGAAACACGCGAAACGACAACATAATTGCGGACACATAAAAACAGCTTGCAGACAATTTTTGTCTGCACTAATAAAAAAATTAGTCCGCAAATTTTAGATAGTCTTTGTCTGCAGTCATAAAAAATTGTCTGCAACTTACAGACATTTAGCACGCGACAATGCGCTACTGATGCATGACGTTTTAGACGCTCTCTGGTAGGGACTCTAGATCTCCCCTATAGCTGCCTTGTTAGGAACCAGGGTTTAGGACCCACCCACAACCCCCCCCCCCCAAAAAAAAAAACCCGGGGGGGGTTTTTTTTTTGGGTTTACCCACTGAAAAAAAAACAATAAAACCCACACCCAAGTCGGTTTTATTGTTTTTTTTTAAATCTAATAAAAATTTTCCCTTTTAAAAATTAATTTATTGTTTTTTTACTTATATTTTCTTATTTGACATTATTATATATAATAAATATTATGTAGGATAATAATTATATGTATAAGTATTATATTATATATATATAATTATTATTATATCTACATAACATAGCATATCATATTAGTGATATAATATATGCCAGTTTGAAATTATGTAATTATTTTTCATTTTCGTTAGAAAAATTCCTTTCATTTCAACCATCTATCTACAATATCTCTTTTTGAACAGAACAGTTTTAAAATATTAAAGATGAGAAAAAATGAACAATATTGCAAGCCATTTTTGTAAGTCATAATGAAAAAATAAAAATAATACTTTGCCTAAAATTCCAAGGATTTAACAACAAATATTAAACATAACTAACAAATATAATATATTGACCCTGTAAGGTTTTATACAGGCAAAAAATAGGGTTCTTTTTCTGCCACTCAAAAACTGCAAATTCATTAAAACTGCCTTTTTAAAAAGATTTAGTTTTATAAAAATGACCTTTCTATAAAATTTTTCGTGTTCCAGAATTATTTTTTATGTTTACCTATAACTTGGTTCAATGAAACACAATTAACTTGATAATAAACATTTATATAGAATGACTAATAAAATGAAAGGTGTTACACAATTTTTTTCTTGCAGAAAAAAATTTCACAAAAAAATTTTGTTTTTCACAAAAATGAGCTTCAAAAATTAAAAGCTGGAGGCACTCCTGACATGTAAGTGTAAAAAGTAAGCATTGATAATTTCGTTTTTCTTTATTAAGTTTTCAAATATGAATCAAATGTCAGTTATCAATATTAACAAAAATTAAAAAAATATTTGCACATTTTTTTTGCTTTAACCATATAAAAATACATAATTATTTGTAATATGAAAATCGTACATGGTAGGTTTAAAATATTTCGCTTTTGTTACTAGTTTTAATTTTACACAAAATAACTTAATGAAAAATTAAATTCAAAATTGTGATAGATTACTGAATAGAATAAAATAAGAATTCATTTTACAGTTTAGGCCAAACCAATATTAAGAATATGAAGGTTGTTTAATTTTTAATTAACTATAATTAATTACTATTATTTTGTAATAAGTTTTCTTTTAGTCTAAAACTGTTCTCTTTTGAAATAAACTTAAAATTCAAACCCAACAGTGTTATTCTACGTTTAATATAAAAACCTCAATTAAACCCAGAAAAAAACCCGCTCGGGCTGGGCTTAAAAAAAAAAAGAGGTTTTTTAAAAACTTGGTAGGAGCACACAAAACAGTCTGCTTAACAATGGCAACCTAGATCTCCCTTGATAGGCTTGCATTCTTTTCTCCTGTTACCTGTTACTGAGATTCTACGGGAACGTAGAAAAGTGCTAATTTCATTTAAAACTTCTCCTCCACTTCAAAATTCACTTATAAAAAATTCTGTATCAAAACTAAAACTTTTATTATTTATATTGTGTTGTGTCAAACATTGCTATATAATATTTAATTGAGTTCAACTTATTATTTTATAATTGTTTATACTATTATTTTGTTCTGTAGTAAAATTGTATTTGTGTATTGTTGCATGAGATCACCACTGTTCTTAAGCCCCCCCCCCCCCCGAAGATTGCCGCTATCAGTTTTCAGGCTTTTTGAGTGTAAGCTATTTTCCCCCCTGATTACATGCAAATTTCGCAGACAGATTATGAAATTTTAAAAGTCTGTCGTAGACAGCTACAAAACTTTCTGCCACTGGAGGATTCACATTCTTTCAAAGACAGATTGAATAATACATTTCAGTTGATAAATAAATGTACAATTAATTTTAAACAATATAATATATATATGTACACAATTTGTGCAATACATACCCAATATTCTGTTAACCATTTCACAATTTTGATCTATTTCATGTAACCATCGCTTCACATTAGCAAAGGATTCTCCATTTGTCACATCATATACAACAATAACACCATGTGTGCCTCTGTAATAGCTGCAGAGAGAAGAAAATTAATATTAAACAGGATATCAATCATCTGATTAAAATTTATTTTAAATATTAGTAATGCTTAGAGAGAAAAAAAAAAAAAAAATTAGAAATTTATTTAATAGTTTATCAACCATGAAAATTCATTTAGATAAAGTGGAGTGTTAAAGGAACTCTACTTATTGTATCCGAAAGCCAAAGTCAATGTCATTCTACGGGGAATTTTGTCCTGTTATAACTCATTAACTAATACATATTTTTAAATTCCGTTTTCTTATTCAGAAAATTCACAAATATTAAACAATTTATCGCTTTCTAAAAAATTATTTTTTAAATTTTTAAGATTTTAATTTTTAAGCTCAAAAACGCAAAATTTCACATTGTAAATTCCAACTTCTAAATAAAATATTAAAAATTAATTTTTAGAAAGTGATAAACTGTTTAACATTTGTGAATTTTCTGAATAAAAAAAAACAGAATTTAAAAATATGTATTAGTTAAAGAGTTACAATGGGGCAAAATTCTCCATAGAATAACACTGACTTTGATAATAACAGGAGACTTGGCGTTGGAATATTAAAACCCGAATAAACTACTACGTCAGTAGTGAATTTGCAATATTTTTCTTTGGCGTTTCTTACGTAGTAGTTTATTCGGGGCAAAACGTGATTTCGCATAATCCTATATATCTCAAACAAAAAAAATAGATATACGTGAAATTTTTGCTCTAAAATATAGCTAATGCAACTATCTAAAAACCAATTTCTGGAATTTTAGAAATTCAGCCCCCAGGTGGGGCAGCAAGGGGGGGGGGGCTATGGAGAAAAAACAAATAGAAATACAGTTAGGTCGTTCAAAATTGGTACAGATAGGTTTTAAAGGCCAGCAAGTCGAATGGGGATATTTTCGATTGTGTAAAGTTATTAGGAGGGGCAAGAAGGGGGGAGGGGAGGGGGGGGGGGGCAAAAAAGAAAATAGTGTCAGATCGTTCAAAATTGGTACATAGAGGTTTTCGATACTTACAAATCGATTGCGGATATTTTTGAATTTGTAAAATTATTAGGAGGGGCGGGTAGGGGGGGGCTATGGGGCAAAAAAAAAATAGAAATACAGTTAGGCCGTTCAAAATTGGTACAGATGATAGGTTTTAAAGGCCTGCAAGTCGAATGGGGATATTTTCGATTGTGTAAAGTTATTAGGAGGGGCAAGAAGGGGGAAGGGGAGAGGGGGGCAAAAAAAAAAAAAAAAAAATAGAGTTAGATCGTTCAAAATTGGTTTATAGAGATTTTCGATACTTACAAATCAATTGCGGATATTTTCGAATTTGTAAAATTATTAGGAGGGGTGGTAGGGGGGGGGCTATAGGCAAAAACAAATAGAAATACAGTTAGGCCGTTCAAAATTGGTACAGACAAGTTTTAAAGGCCTGCAAGTTGAATGGGGATATTTTCGAAAGCGTAACGTTATTAGGAGGGGAAAGGAAAATAAAAATAAAGTTAGATCTTTCAAAATTGGTATATAGAGGTTTTTGATACTTACAAATCGATTGAGGATATTTTCGAATTTGTAAAATTATTAAGAGGGGTGGTAAGGGGGGGAGGCTATGGGCAAAAACAAATAGAAATACAGTTAGGCCGTTCAAAATTGGTACAGATAGGTTTTAGAGGCCTGCAAGTCGAATGGGGATATTTTCGAAAGTGTAAAGTTATTAGAAGGGCCGGGAAGAGGGGGCGGAGGGGCAAAAAAAAAATAAAATAGAGTTAGATCATTCAAAATTGGTACATAGAGGTTTTCGATACCTACAAATCGATTGCGGATGGTTATCGATTGCAGATTTTTAAATGTATTGGGAGGGGGAAAAAAAATAGAGATAGATCGTTCAAAACTGGTGCATAGAGGTTTTTTATACTTACAAATCGATTGCGGATATTTTCGAATTAATATTATTATTAGGATAGACTGGAGGGGGGCGAAGGAAGAAAATAATAGAAATAAGAGTTAGAGCAATTTGGGAATTTTTTCCCGAAGACAGCGAGAACCCGGTGTGACATTTTTCCTAATCAGATTTTGTTTCTTTTTTTTTCAGGTGATAAAAATTAATGCAATTCTGAGAATTCAGTAATTATAGTGATTCATTTAAAAATAGGGGCCAGTGAAGCAGGCGTCGCCTGCTAGTACTGTAATAAAAAGAGAAATTTATGTAAACAAAGCAATGATCTGCAAAATTCTGTAATCCGCAAAATACTTGGATCAAAGTATTGTGGATTTCAGAGGGTCTATTGTATATGTATAAATAACAGTAACAATTTTTTTTTTCTAAACTCTGAATTGTTAAAACAGGTAATATAATAAAAAGTTATTTTAAATTGATGTTGATGTGATAAAATATAAGACTGCCTTCCAAAAATTTCAGTCAATCATTTTTTTCCTCCAAAAAATATTTTTTTTTCAACAATAATCACTGTTATTAAGAGCAAACTTTGTGAATACAAAAAAGCAATTACTGAAATTTAAATAGATCTGTAACAAATATAGGGTCACAGACAGGTTACTGTTTTATGAAACTGAATTGCTACACAAATCAGGAGAAAAAATTCCCTGAGTTTTCCCTGTCCCTTTAAGAAATAAAATAGATGACATGCAATCATGCAACCTTAGAGTCTAACATGTTTACAAGTTAATTGAACATATTTTGGATATTGTAATTTAATTAACTTACTATAGTTGGGGAAAAATACATAAATGATTCATAATAAAGCACTAAAATTTGTAAAAATATTTGATTATGAAAAAAAATTTCCTATGTTTCTCCAAAGAATTTCAAAATTCCCTGAGTTTTCCAGGTTTCCCCTGTTTTCCAGGTGCCGTAGCAACCCTGTGAAAATTCTGCATGTAATTCCGTGAATCTAAATCTAGTGAGAAAATCAAGTTCTTTTGAAAGTTTTAGCTAAGGCTTTTGTGTAATTTCTAAAAAGTAATTTCGCAAAACTAAAATTCAATTAAAATAAAAGGTTTCATTTTAGAGAATAAAAGGTTCACGTTTTTAAAAAACTAAACTCGCACATATGTACAGAAACCTTTTAGAAATGAAATATCAAAATTTCAGGGAAATATAGCAAAATATGTTTATTCAGGATGCCTGTTCGCTCCACAGAAGATTAGTTTTTGAAATGAAAGATTTGTTTTTAGAGGAAAACTTTTGTGAAGGGTCTGTTTTTAGGATTGGATATAAAATTTTGTGAAGGCTGATGTCCTTTAATGGATCCAATTTCACCCTAGGGCCAACTGATACTAATCAAAGACTGCTGATTAAAAACAACAACATTTATTGTCAGCTTAAAAATTCTTTTTAATAGAACTCACTTTCATATTAAAGTCTTTTTTTTTTTTTTTTTGCTATAGTTGAAGTAAACAATACAAAAAATACCAAATGTGCTTGGCCTCGGAAACCGGGAAACTTTTCTAACTGAGGTTTTCTTGGCACTCAATTTACTAAAATAAAATTAAGAAATTTAATTATCCGACATGAAAAATAAACTTAATTCACAAGATATGTTTATAAAACATGCATAATTGAAAGTTATGATGAATAAAGTTAATAATTTCGCATACCATTTGTGCATATTGTTCATATGTATTTGTGTAGGCTCAAATACAGTCAACTCCCTCTAATCCGCAAAAGTTTTGCCTTGAGGTTGTGCGGATTATAGGAATTTGCAGATTAGAGGTAACTATCTTTTTACATTTTTCTTTTGCAGATACAAAGTCAGTTATTATTAATTCATAAATAGACATAAAAATGGAAAGACAATTTCTAATAAATTTTAGAAGAAAATATTTTTTCAGTATTAATAAAACTAATCAATTATATTTGATGGTAAATAATTTAAGTATATTCAACTAATATGTATCAATAAAATTTAAACAAACATTTAAAAAATACAGAAGAAAATGTTTTTTAAAGTACAGAAATAATATTTATCACTCATTATTTTTAACTTAGTTAAATATTGATATAATAGTGATTTGTTTTAAAATTTTATATATTTTTCTGACATTCTTTTTCTTGACTTAGCACTAGTCTGTATGAATTGCAGGACAATAAATATAAAAATTTTACTGTTTTTTTATCTCTTCCCAATTGTGTTTCAATGCAAGGATTAAGCTAAATATTATTTTAAAAAAGTAAAAATGTGAGAAATGTCGCAATTTTTTTTTTAAATATGGAGATGTAAATTTCTTTGTTTACCAATTAAATGAAAAAATATAAAAACCCTAACTTTACTTCGTGCATGTCGTTAAATTTTTCAGTTGGGCACCCAGCTTTCATCAGATGACGACGTCTGTGGAGATCTTGAATAACGATGTTGAGTATCCTTAGCCATAAGGTGGCGCAACACTCTGTTGGGTGCCACTGCGCCGCTGTCGTTACATGCCTCCTGATTTCTTTGTTTACATTAAAAAATCAATTGCGGATAGAGGGAGGTCTGCGGATTAGAGGGAGTTGACAGTACATGTGAATAATGGCTTACGACCCATGTAGTATACAGGGTTTATACTGAAGTATGGGGAAAAAAATTCCCCGAGTTTTCCAGACAGTTTTCAAGAAAATATTAGTGACATATTACAAGAAACGCTCCTCTAGAGAGGAGACAATACATCTATACCACTACAGGGGTCTGTCCAGACTTTTCAGACAGGGTCCTGTTTTTGTGAATTTGAGAAAATTTTTAGATGTATTTTTGTGAATTTAAATTTAGCGTGAAAGTAAAGTTCTTTCGAACTTTTCGGCTAGGGTCCTTGTGAAAAATGTCATTTTGCAAAATAAAATTATAATGTTTCATTTAAGACAATGACAAACCACTTTTATAGAACTAAATTTACTTATGTGCATACAAGCTCTTTATAATTTAGCAATTTATTTCAGCTGTTCGGGGAAACACAGCAAAATACGTCTGATTATTCAGGCAGCCTATTCATTCCATGGAAGATTAGTTTTGAAAATGAAACAGATTTATCAAAGATCTGTTTTTAAGGAGAAAATTTTTGTGAATGTCCTTTTTCAGGATAAATAATTTTGTGAAGGGTCCTTTTTCAAGATATTAAATTCTGTGAAGGGTCCTTTAACGGACCCAGGTTTGCCTCTGTACAGACCCCTGCACTATATGATGTCATGTTATTGCCAATCATGATAGAAATTCAGGTAGAAATCGTTGTTTAGAAGCATACTTTCACGATACATAAATCATTTGAATTTTGATATGAAGCTATATAAGAAAAATATAAATTTATTATATTTAAATATACTTTACTTAAAATCCTTATAAAAAGTTGAGCTTATATGTTTCGGCATCCCAATCGGGGCCATCCTCAGAGCTCGAAAAGACAACTAAAGCTGGGCAGTATGTTTACTTCCCTCTTCTTCCTTTCTTTCACTTCGCAAGGAAGAAGAGGAAAGTAAACATACCGCCCAGCTTTAGTTGTCTTTTCGAGCTCTGAGGATGGCCCCGATTGGGATGCCGAAATATATAAGCTCAACTTTTTATTAGGATTTTAAGTAAGGTATATTTAAATATAATAAAATTGAAATCAATCCTTTTTAATTTTAAAATGTAAGAAAAATATAATTTGAGAGAAAGGAAATATTTGCTTTTCCAGGTTTTATAATCTATTTTCCCTTGATTTTTAATGGAAATTTTTTTATTTTCCCTGATGAACAGAGTCTGAGCTCTGGGGCCCAGGGCGATTTTGGGGGGATTTTCTTTGAGTAAATGAGGTTATGAAACATTTCTGCATTACTAAATATATATAAATAAAAATAATAGCGAAGAAAATGCTTACGTAGATGTGATTGTACGAAATCTTTCTTGACCAGCCGTATCCCATATTTGCAATTTTACTTTTTCTCCGTCTATTTCTAAAGTACGTATTTTAAAATCAACTCCAATAGTAGTTATGTAGCTACCTAAAAAGAAAAATATTATAAATACCTCCCTGCTGCCAAGCGTACATTGTATGCAAGCAACAAAAATAAAAAGATTACCGGAAAAAGTATTATCAGCAAATCTTAGTAACAAGCTACTTTTCCCCACACCTATAAAGAAAACAATAAATCTCAAGAATAAACATAACATTTATTAATAAACAAAACTGAAACATTTTTCATACAATTTTTAAAAAAAGTAACTATTTAATAGCAAAAACAAGCGATTACATTTAAAAAAAAAATTGTAGTGTATGATATTGGAAATACTTCAAAAGTTAATAAAGTTCGAATTCAAATAAACGATTTAAAGTAATAAACAGCTTACCACTATCTCCGATGATAAGTAATTTGAATAGATGATCATATTCCCGTGTCATTCCAAAGCAAAACTACCCAAATTACGAATTTAAAAACTTAAACAAGTTACATACAAACGGAAACAGAGGGGGGGCGTGTTATGATTCATAGCATTTGCTTTCTAGTGTTGCCAACTCAAATTTTGCCCTGTCCCTACAGACAGAGCAAAATGTCCCTACTAGCATCTTTTTGTAGCCGAAAATCCCTACGGAGCTGCGTAATTTGGCGTGAATCAACGCTTGGCCTTGGCGCACAGATAACTACTAATCCTATACAAATTTACGCAATACAAATTATTTATTAAATTAAATTTATTAAAATTATTTTTCATGAGGAATGCAGACGATTTTTACCTCAAAGATGTGTAATAATAAATACCGAAAGAAAGAAAGTCAGTTTTGTGCCGACATGAATGTACTAGAGTATAGTAAAGAAAAAGAAAGGGAAAGGAAAATGAAAAGAAAGAAAGAAAAAAAAAATGGTTATCTGGAGCTTTTCATTTTCAAAATTTATTTGCTAAATTCTCTGTGTGTATCACTGAGCTGAAGAACAACTGGAGCAAATGGTTCTAATACCTTTACAAAGAGTTGGTGCATACCAGTTTTTCTGCAATCGTTTGCCGTAGAAAGTCATACCATGCACGGCAGGCAACATTTGTCGGGTTGTCTATTATACTATCCACGTTTGTAATGACCGACAGATGGCGCTTCCTCAACTGCAGTTATTAGTAAATATAATAGCAAACCACGTGTATTTATATTGTTCTTTCTTGTTGTTCTATCATTGTTTCAGCGTGAAAGCTATCAGTGGTATGATAATTTCACCTTAGCCCACCAGAGGGCGAGCATTTCATTACAATCGCGGATTGTACTATTATACCTTTTAAAAATTAAAATTTAAAATTGTAATATGATTTTTAGCATATGATTGTTCGAACAGGCAACTTTACACAATTTTACTTTGAAATATAACGGTATCAAATGCTTTCTGCCGTGCAACGTTCGGAAGACAAACCTGCCAAAAACGGCACGCGAAAACTGGTCGAGCATTTCCTCCAGTTGTTCTTCAGCTCAGTGGTATTCACTCGGTGAAAGATGATGATGGTTGTAGAGTAGGCGCATGTTTATAAACAAGCGACGCTATTCTGCAACTTTTGCGCATGTAGGCAAAATATCTGCCTTTCCATTGGTGCTTTATCCCACCTCTTGCCTACATTCTAAAGTACGCGCGGAATCACCTGTCACAGTGACGTCACGTGCGCCTGCTCTGTTGGTTGGGTTTTGGTTTTACATCACACTAGGGAGTCGGAGGGTAAAAAGCAAATTTTAGATTGGCAACACTGTTGATTTTGTTTGACAACACAAGATCTGCCTCTGCCAGGTCTATGCCATCACTTCCGTGAAATATTAATTTTTTCATTAATTTTAATATTGAAATCGGCGATTCATTTTATAATCCTACTTAGTTTATTTGAAAATTATAATTTAAGTTTGTTTCTGGTTAAATTGTCTGTCAGAAATATGATATTTTTACGATATTTTAATAACTTTCGTAATTTTAATCAAAAATTATCCTTACAATCTATCATGTATTCTCGATTTCTAAGGTTTGTGTCTGTTGCTAATTTAATATGAGTTATATTATGAAGCAAAAACTTCTATTTCATATTAAGAGGATTTTCTTTACTTTTAAACTTTATACCAGCTTTTAAAAAATTTGTGTAGGATAAGAAGCTATATTTCCTAACAAAATCGCGCCATTAAATTAAATCATCAATATTGGGAAATAAAAGAAATACTTTAAATGAATGCAAGTGGTAAACAAAATTAGAAATAAAAATAAGAATTATAACTGTACAATTTTTATTTGTAGAGTTTTTATCAAACATGAAATTTATTTTTAGACAATAAACATTTTTTGTATCATAACATTATAATTCAATTACAAATTGCTTTCTTTAATTGTATTTTATAGAAATAGATCAGTAGCTAATTTTATTTGTTTTTAATTCTATTTCCTTATTTTTACAGCCCAATATTAAACTACCAAACTATATTCAACTACTTTAAACCGCTTGAACTTCTCTTGTTTATATATTGCTGGTTCTATGTAACGCAATTACACCTGATGATGCTATTGTTATAATAGCGAAAAGCTTTGTGTCGTTTTTAATAAAAATATTTTGTCTACGTGTTTTAAAGTGGTTTGTTACCTTTTATATATTATATATGCTCGTGAAATGTTTTCTAATTTTAAACTTTTAATAGTTTTTAATCTTAATTATATTCATATCATTTACTGAAACTACAGGTAACAAAGGTAATTAAAATAATTATAATAAATATAAATTATCAACTAATGTAACTGAGAATAGCACAAATAACAATTATTATCAAAGATAAATAATAAATTATATTAAATTTCCTTCTTAAGATGATCACAGTTATAAATATGGGGTACTAGTGTGACACTTAGGGAAGCATACTATTGTAACAATCGTAGATCACAAGTTGGATCGTACACTCCGTAGCTAAAGTATCTGAGCACTAGTAATAATTCCCGTCTTAAGAAAGTACACTTAATATTGCTTTGTTAAATAAATCCTTATTGAGTCATGTTCTTAGTCTGTCTAAGAACATGATTCGACAAGGATTTATTCAACAAAGCAGTATTAAGTGTCATACCTTTTTAAGACGGGGATTATTTCTAGTGCTCGGATACTTTTGCTGCGGAGTGTACGATTCGACTTGCGATCTACGATAGCTGAGATTGTTACAATAGTATGCCTCCCCAATAATTAGTTGACATTGTGATAAATATTTACATATTGTAAACTTATAAGATAAATATTATAAAAAATTAATATATAAAATTATTTAACTTTCTATAAACATGATACATTTGTGCACATATATATATTTTTTTGGTACAACTTCAGTATACACCCACAGCTGAATTTGGTGATTTTTCTATGGTGCCGTTTTGAACGATAACGATGTCGTTCTGGACTGTTTGCAATATAATATGGCAGCCTATATATTGTTTATTTTAGATTTGTGATAGCCATAATCGGCAACAAAAAATCGCCAAATATCGTTGTGGGTGTATACTGAAGTTGTTCCTTTTTTTTTTTTTTTTTTTTTGTATAATAGCACTATTTATACTAAGGTAGTTGTTTCTATATGGTTAATACAAAAGTACCAAATGTGATTTAAATGGTACCTTTCTGTTATTGGGACCATATCTTTTTGCCAAATGTTTTTGCAAAACCCATCTAGAATTTCAGATGCATTCTAATATGCAAATTTTTTCAGGCATTTTAAATTATTGCATCCATAGAGTTTTACGCTTCTGCATAAATATTAATTTATTTACTATATATTAATCAAGAGTCAATCCTAGTTTTAATTTTTGAGTCTTCCTTTTTTTTTTTGTGAAATTTTTATTTATTTTTGTGAAAAATAATATATATATATATATATATATGTAAAGCCTTCCATTTTAATAGTCATTCATTCTATATAGTGTTTAATCATAGCCTCTTTAACTAATGCCTGTCGCGTAGCTCGGAAACTAGGCAACAGTTGAAGCGGTAGACAGCGCCACCTGGTACAGATTGCGCGACTTTTTTATTCAACAGCCACCAAAAATTTTAAAAAGTGGGATATGATATACATAAAAGGCGAATAGAATTGAAGAAACGTCGATTATATATATCATGTATCACTTCTTTAAATTATTGGTGACAGTAGAATAAAAGAGTCTTATAATTTGTACTAGGTCTAGGTGGCGCTGTCTACCGCTTCAACTGTTGCCTAGTTTTCGAGCTACGTGACAGGAATCAAGTTAAGGAGGCTATGGTTTAATATATAAAGTTAATTGAGCTTCGTTGAGCCAATTAATTAAAAATAATACTGAAAACATTTTATAAAAGGATCATTATAAAACAAAATATTGTGAAAGAGCTCATTTTATAAATTTGAATTTTTGTGAGGGGTCCCTTTTTATGATGTGGAATTTTGTAAAGGGTTACTTTTTATGAAAAAGAATTTTTTTTATTGGTGTTGAAAAAAGAGAAAAATAGATTTTCTCTTAGTAGAAAAATACCAATTTGCATAGGAGTATCCCTCATGAATTTAACTCTTGTTAAAACTAGTATGTTGTGGCCACCACAAGACTTTCTTCTATATTTTCCTATACATATTCAATCAGTAACAATATTAAAAAAAAAAAAAAAAATTTTTTTTTTTTTTTTTTTTTGTGAAAATTATACATATTCAATCACTAACAATAATTAAAAAAAAAAAAAAAAATCGAATTTTTTTTTCTGAGTTTTTTTTTTTTTTTTTTTTTTTTTTTTGTTAAAAGTAAAAAAAATCAATAACTTTGTTTTAAATTATCACAGATTTATGGTTCAACCATTCGTTTTAAAAGTATTGACGAGATCTTTCGAATGATACCCATCTTCAAAATTTAACCCCCCCGGGGGGGTACTTCCCCCCCAGGGGGGAACCGATGCCCCCCCATGCACAAATTTTTTTCCCTAGTTAACTACTACTATCATCAATAATTCAAATTAATTTTACAATCACAAGTTTAAAATAACTCTCATTATGCCCATTTATACGGAATTTTGTCCTATGCTGCCATGTTAAAAATTTGCATAAAATGCGATTACAGCGCCACCTGTTGAGCTATTGATCCCCAAATCTAATGGGCACCAGTTCATGTCAGGGTGCAACTAAATACCAAGTTTGGTTAAATTTCATTCATATGTTCGTGAGATACAGTGTCCACAAAAAAATGATACAGACAGACAGACATTTTTTAAAAACTATCAATTCGTGTTCAGGACATCCCAAAACGTGTAGATCCGTCAAAAAACGGAGGTCGAAAATTTTCGCGAATCCAATACTTTCTCTATATTACATATAGAAGAAAGTAAAAAGCTAAATATTTAAATTTTTTTTCTACTTTCTTACTTAATATTACAAAAATTATAATACACTAATATGTTTGCTTGTATTAAAAATATTGCTTTAACTTGATTTTCATTCAGGCTAATTTGAAGTAAGGAAACTATTATAGAACTACCATGTTAAGACTGTAACATAGAAAGAGGGTAATGTCAATTTGATGATAATAAGTTTCCTATTTTCTAATTGTAGAATGAACTGTAAATGTTATATTAGTCTTAATGTATTGAACATTGTAGATAATTATTCACATTTAATAAGCATTTCTTTAATTTTTATTCTTAAAAATATTTAACAGAATGTTTTGGTCTTGTATATTTTAAAATTGGCATAAGGGGAGGGTGGAGTAATGTCACTCTTTGAACTTTTCTGCATCAATTTCAGTGAGATTTTGAATGGGTAAAATAATCCTCTCTGGAAGTATTATCCTGGACTTGTCATTAGTGTTATACAGTCAAACTCAAATAATCAGAAATTCTGGTTAATCTGAATATTCTGAATCAATTTTATATTTTTAATTAAAATTGAAGATTTAAATATTGTACTAAAAACAAAAATTAAAGTGCTTTTTCAATGTGCAATGTTTTTTACACATTTAAGAAACATGCAATAATTGAATGATCAAATTTACATTTAATAAAAATACAATACACTAACACCCAAAAGCAGAAACAGTACAGTACAGCAGCAAGTGTTACGGATTAATTTAACATTTCAAAAAGAAATGGCATGCTTAGAAATATAATTCACATTCTGTCTTGTCTCTAGATTATTATGCTTGTTGTGTAATCCTAAATATTTCTCATGCAGATGCAAATTTTACATATTCTATGTTACTTCTTGTTGATCCAACATTTCTGGATCACAGACAAATTTTAATTTGCTGTAAATTGATACAGAAAATTCTGCTGTTGGGCATTAACATATCATTTACATTTACATTATGGAGTGACGAAATTTGTCTGATGCAGTGATGTTATTCTTGATGAGGAAACAATATTATGCCAGTGTCTCATATTTATAAACATAATGTCTGTTGATAATAACAGGAGACTTGGCGTTGGAATATTAAAACCCGAATAAACTACTACGTCAGAAACACCAAAGAAAAATATTTGAGATGCATACAGCTGTTTCGGTAGCATTAATCGTACCGTCTTCAGTGCAAAAAGTTCGGGTTTTAATAATGTCTGTTGATGTGACATTTTCATTCTGCTATAAGTATTGTAGTGCTATTTGTAGCACATTTGCAGCATCAGAATGGGAAATAAGTAAGTAAATTCTGTGGCTTATCAGTTTCCTCTAAATCAGAGTCATCTTATGGTTTATTCTGAGCTAAAGAGAGGATTTCTTCATCTGTATATAATAAATGCATGTAAGAATTTCACTTTTTTTTGCTTCTCCCTATTCAATATCGTTAGAAGTTAGAATGAGCTAAAATTGGCCATAACTTCTTCCATGACTTTAGTAAGACATATTCTCTTTTTAATACTTTTGAATAAAAAACTTGAGATAATAGCCCTGAGTACTTATAACTTAAAAAAAAATTAAAAAAAAAGCACACATCTTTTTTTTTTTTTTTGTCGAAATTTCGTATAATTTAAACAGACGCTGGTCTCAATTAGTTTGGATTTACAGGGATCTACTGTATTCATGACGTGTATATGTGGATTCATTAGAACATTGATGATGACTTCTGATTGACAACAAATTTTTTTTTCCAAATAAAACATCTGGAAAACAGAACCCATATTTACATTGAAAAAAAAACAATTATTTTAAAACCAGTCTAGAACTTATATTATGAAATGCAGTGGCATCTGCAAGTGATCAAACTTTAATAAAAAATAGAAATTAAATTTCAATAAATAGATAAAAAAGGCACTGGAAGATTTGAGACATTGTGTCTGTAAAATGTTTTTTGTTAATACAACATTTGTTAAAAAATTGTTTTTCTTGAACATAAAGCAAATGGCTGCCATATTAGGGCAAATATGACTGGGAATTAGAAATTGAAACCATTAATTTCTTTAAATATATTTAAAATGCATTTTTTTTTTTTTTTTTTTTTTTTTTTTACATATTTCCATTAATCTGCAGAACAGGGCTGCTATTAGTAGATCAAGAGAGGATAAAAAATTTCATATTACAATATCACACACGCACACACACAAAAAAACAGAGGGCACAAATTGATTATTCTCAATAATCAACGAAATCTGCCTAAGACAAACTTACGAAAACTTACATGTCAAACTAGTATGTTGTGGCCGCCACATGACTTTTTTCTATATTTTCCTATGCAAATTCATTCAGTAAAAATAATTTATTAAAATTATTATTAAAAAAAATTCTCTTTCATGATAATGCAGATGATTTCCATATTAGAGAAGTAGTATAACACTAAATATCCAAAATAAGTCAATTTTATTCTCAATATTACATTAAAAAAAAAAAAAAATGTTAAAAATGAAAAAAAATTATAACTTTATTTTAAATTATTGCATATTGATGGTTCAACCATTTGTTTGAAAGGTATTGGCGAGCTTTTTTGAAAGATACCCATCATCAAAATTTACTCCCCTCGAGGGGGTACTTCCCCCCCCCCATGGGGGGAGGTGAAGCTCCTACATACACAAGTTTTTTTTTCAAAGTTGACTATCTCTATTACAAATAATTCTTTTAAATTTCATAATGATTATTAAAAAATAACTCTCTTTATGCACATTTATACAAAATTTTGTCCTATACTGCCATGTTAAAAATTTAGAAAAAGTGGGATGGCAACACAATGTGTAAGACAATTTTTACCAAAAGTTGATAGGCATTAATTTATGTCAAGGTTTAACTACATACCAATTTGTATGAAATTCTGTGCAGCAGTTCCTGAGATACAGTTGCCACAAAATTTTGTCACACGCACACAGACAGACATTTTCTAAAAATGGTCAAATCGTGTTTTACAGCTCTCAAAATGTGTAAATCCATCAAAAACCCGAGGTCAAAAATTTTTACGAATCTAATACTTTCTTCTGTTGAATATAGAAGAAAGTAAAAAAAAAAAAACAAAAGAAAAGTCTCTACATAAAAAAAAAAAAAAAAAAAAAAATTGCAGTAAATAACTTTAATTGATTGCTTATACGGTCTTTTAATATCTCATGCTTATTAAATTATTTTTTATTTTAGTTCTAAACCAGTTAGTTTGTCTTTTATGAAGATGATGCCTGATAAAGTTACAAATGTTACACCAATTATTATTTGTCATGGTTTCCTTGGATCAAAGCAAAACTGGAGAAGTCTAGCAAAAGCCATTGCTGTGAAAAGTGGTCGAGAAGTAAATTTTAACTTAACTTTTAGTTGATTGTAATTAATTGTATCTCCTAAGTATCTCATTTGTAATTTTAAGTCCATGTTAACAATTTATTTTCATTCAATTTTCTTAAAAATATTGATTTAAATTCTGTTAATTATTGATATTTATAAGATGGTATACATTTTTTAAAAAATAATATTTTGTCAATTGATTATTTAAAAACAAATTCTTTCTTAAAATTTCCCCCCCTTTTTTCCCCCTTGATAATTTTTTATAATCTTTTTGAAAGAATTTCTAAGTTTATTTTCAACTATATGAGCATAAATGGTTATATATTCTTACTCAATTTCCTAATGTTTGATCATTATATTGATAATGAAAAAGCACCATACAACTGAAATTTAAAAGTTAATAAATACAAAACTTTGAATAAACACCATAAAAGGCAAGAACTCACAACAGTTGTTTTGGGTTGAAAGAAAGCACAACCCTTTGTCACATGAACAAAATACGCATGAGTGCTGGAAACAAAACGTTGCATTTTATGGTGTTTATTGAAACCCTTACTTACACTTATGTTTGCACTTATTATTTTAATTATAAAGGTGAATTATTTTATTATATACTTGCATGCTCTGCCCCCTGCTAACTCCGCTCATCTACTCTTGAGGAAGGTTTCACCACCCCTCCCAATTCGCTTCACTTATTAACCCTGCCAGTCTCTACCTATCTATTTCCAGCTCAAGAAAATAAAGGACAGCAACAGTAGTAACTTTATATATATATATATATAAGAAAAAACAATTTATCTATCTGTAAAATGTTTAGTGAAAAATTCAATATTTTGTAAAGTTAAAAAATATGACCTGCTAGTCTGTATTTTTTAAAGATTTTATACACTTGGAAAGAGAATTAAACGTCCTTTCTGATGATACATATATTTGAGCAATTGAACCATTGCTTTTTTATACAGGTTGATTCAAAAGAGATGAGCAAATGTAAGTAAAAAAAATTGTGATTTTTTTTTTTTTTTTTTTTAATGTTAAGAAATAGTATATATCCATATTTTTCAAAAACAGCTACTTCTTTGGAATTATGAAGAAACGTTCTTTTGATTCATTTACACATACTTTTTATTCATTTACACATAATTGAAATTTAAAAACAAAGCTTCTGAAAATCACTAATCTGCATTTTGTTAAAAGTTGTGTATTTTATTTTCAGTAAAACCCCCTATAGGTGTAAAATAGCAGCCAAACAATCCTATATTAACCAGGTAAAATAAATATATGTTCTAACGAAACCTTACTAAAGCAGGAATCCCTAAAATTACTGAAATATGTCAAAATGCTGGATATAAAAAAAGAGCTTAATAAATAAACTTTATAAAAATAGAATAAAAAACTATATAAATAATAAATAGAAACAAAAACAAAAAGTATACACCTTCTTCAATTCTGTATAATAAAGGTACAAGTAACATAATAAAAAGTAAAGCTGCTAAATTAGATAAACATCCCAATAAAACCCAATAGTAATATATTTTTCAGAGAATTAGAATTATTTCTTTGGAAACCATAGGCATATATAAAATTAATTTTATAAGCAAAGAAATAAAAATTGGTTATTACATTGCCAAAACCAAACGAAAAATAAAAATGCGTATAAAAGATCACAAAATTGAAATTGATTTACCTTTTATATGTTTTAGATCATAATTCAAAATTCTTTGGGAATTTATAAAAATGTATATTCAATATTTCATTTTTTAGGCCGCAAAGGCTGTAGTTTTAAATCTGCAATAAAAACATTATCCCTAGCCAACTACAGTAAAACAGAATTAGTAAAGACTCTTCCATATTGTGGGATACTGGCATATAATTAAAAGAAAATGTCTGCACCGCATGACTTCCTTATACACACATTAAAATGTACATACTACTAAAAACATTGACATTTTCATGTATAATAAGAAAGTACCACAGAACTGACATTTTAAAGCAATAAGTACAAAACTGTGAATAAACACCATAAAATGCAATAAACTTGCGACAGTTGTTTCGGGTCAAAAGAACACACAACCCTTCGTCAGGAGAATAAAGTAGGCACAAATGCTTCAAACAAAGCAGGAACGCTTGATGAAGGGTCGTGTGTTCTTTCGACCTGAAACAATTGTTGTGAGTTTATTGCATTTTATGGTGTTTGTTCAAAGTTTTGTGCTTACTATTTTCATATATGGTAAGTGGTTTATAAATAAAAGGGCAATTTCTAGTTGATGTATATTCCTGACAGAAGCCTATAAAATTATTACTCAAATCACAAATGTCACAGTAATAGCATTATATATACCACAGAACGTGGAGGTCTCTTGTTCCAGAACAGTATTTGACAGCTTATTTAGTAAAAATCCATATAAAAAGTGTGTGTTTGTATTTGTTTGTCTAACATATTATATTTTTAGACTATTAATTCATGACTACTATTAATGATAGTCTTATTTATTTATTTATTTATTTTTATTTTTAACCACTGAATTTTAACTGTTATGTGAAACCTACAAATATGTATTATAGTAAAATCAATCATACATAACTCATAAATTGATCAATAGGATACTTTCTCATGTCATAAAATGTAGTTTTTTTTTTTCCAACTCATGCAAAGTAAAAATTAAGAATTTAATTTAATTATGCATATTTACACATGTATAAGGCAAATCCATATTATAGTAAAAAAAGAAAAGAAAGTAAAATCACACATGAATTATAAAACAAAAACACTTTCTTGTATTTGCAGAGAAGGAAATAGCCAACTACTAAAATCTGTAAGAGACAAATTTATATTTTATTTAAACACACAACAGTAAAAGTCATGCATCGCTCATAGATTATAAAACACTTATATGCATATTTTTCCCCCCCTTCTTAATATAGGTGTACATACTTGATGCCAGAAATCATGGAGACAGTCCTCATTCAGATCATTTTAGTATTGGTTTAATGTGTGAAGATGTGAAACACTTTATGACTTCACAGTCCATACAAACTGCTGTACTTGTTGGACATAGTATGGGTGGAAGAACTGCAATGAAAATGGCTTTATCTGAGGTTAACTTTTATTTTATGTAAGTCTTGATTAGAAAATACCAAGAATTAATAGATTCTTGGAAATTGTTGCCTTCCTTCTGTGTAGTGGATAATAATGATTTAAGTTAATTATTAAGATTCTTTTTCTCTGATTAAGTTTTATTTGTTATGCATGTTTGTTATTTGTACATTACTTATGAAAATAATATCAACCTCAAATTGAAAATTTCTGCAGATATGACTAATATCCACGTTAAAATTTTTATATACCCATTTTATTTCATAAAATGACAAATTAAAAAAAAAAAAAAAAAAAAAACTTTTCTATATAAAATTATGTATAAATACTATAAAATGATAGAATAACGTAAAAGTGCTCTGCCATGATTAAACGCCTCCCTCTACTTTTTATGTGAATTTCATTTGTTTTTAAAATACTGAATAAAATAGACTATATTCGAATAGGCAACAGTTTTTTACATTATTTCTTTCCTTTTGTATATATAAACATTGATTTGTATTATATTAAATTGGACAAGATCCTTTTTGAGATGAGGTGTGTGGCAGTCGCGTGGTAGGCGGTTCCTTTTGCAGCTGCATGGCTTGTTGTTTCTTGTAGGGTTTCCATTTATGTTAGTGTGATTTGTTGTTTAATTTTTCCCTTATTTGTCAAACAAAAGGTAAGCGTTGCTCTTTCTTTTTTGCCTTCTGGTTCTGAAATTAAGGTATTTGTTCCTGTTTGTTTATTATGAGCTTATAGTAATTCTCGTTGCATGGCCCACTCGTGGTTTAATGTCGTGGAGTCCACGGCAGACCTAAATGTTGATGGAAATGGCCCTGACTGAAGGTGAAAATAGTACTGTTGCTAATAATGTTAATCAAAATTTTTTACATTCTTCTGCTCCAATAAGCAACCTGCTTTAAATAGCATGTAGCAATGGGGGTACAAATTTTAATGTTTTTACAAACAGTACTGAGGCTAGAGCAGTCCCTAAACGTGATCCATGTACTACACATGCTAAAATTAAGTCCTACAAGAAAATTGCGAATATGCAGTACACAAGAGTTGGCAATCTCATTATAAGCACTTCTGAGGTAAACTGTGCCAAAGAGATATGTAATATCACCAATTTTGTGGGGGTAGCGGTTTCTTCTTGGGTGATTTGGAAGAATATAACAAATCGTCTTTTGATGTTTAACATTCTGGTTAGCATTCCTCTGGGCCTCCATAGCATAAAATGTGAGACACAAGATGTATGTCGCAGATATTTTTTTTTTAGTCTGCAGATTATTTTCAGAACAGTAATATGTAGAAATTTCAAATCTCCCGATTTTGGCTAGAAATATTGCAATTTCCAATCTTTCTCCATCCACAGCATAAATGCTAATGTTAATTTTAAACATGCTTTATTAGATTCCAGAACCTATAAAGAGGTAGAATTTTTCAATATCTTTCACATACGTAGCTTTTTTAACCTCCCCCCCCCCTCTTCACTAATGATCGGCGATCAAACATCTCGCAGAATCATTGTGATTTCCAATCTTTTTCCATCCACAACATAAATGTCAGTTCATTATAATAATTAAAATACCTTACATTCAGCTTCATTTGGTGACTCCTAATGGTGAAGTACTTTCAAATAGAGGGATCCCCCTCATTTTCGACGCTGGTCACTTCTGTAGTGTTGTTCTCTAGTGAGTCTTCTTTTGAACTGATTCGCTTTCTTCTATTATTGAGTAGGTGGTGCCAGTTGGCATCGATGCCTGCTTTCTATTCTTTGTGGTTGCATGCACATGGTTGGTCTAAAATTCCCCTCGGCCGCCATGGGCCCATAGTACAACCAGTGGCGTCGCCAGAAAAAATTTCAGGGGGGGGCACAACCTGAAAAAATATTTTTTTCTAATAGCATAGTTTTAAAGTTAAAGAAAAAAAATGCTTATTAAAATTTTCCAGGGGGGGGCAAGTGCCCCCCCTTGCCCCATTCTGCCGACGCCCATGAGTACAACAGTACTTTCAATTTTTGAAATGATAAAATTTACAGGATTTTTGTAATTTAGTACTTTGACATAGCATTTTCCTTTGCCTTACACGCAGTAGCGTAGCGTGCGGGGGGCAAAGGGTGCGCTTGCCCCGGGCGCGAAATTTTAGGGGGCGCCAAATACTGTTTTCTTAAAAAACTAAAAATGATCATTTTGATAAATTTCTAAATTTTTCAAATTTATCAGACCCTTTTAAAATTATCTCTCGCTAACCTTAGGTTTCTTGATGAAAATGAAAACATTTCTAGGCGCATCATAGCTTTAAATTATTCACCCAATGATTATTATAATGTGGGTGCAAACTCTAATAACTCTCCTCTCATTTTTATATCTTATATTCAAAAATTGGCCGAGTACTGTAGTCGAAGTTTCTACTGGGCGTTGAGCTCTACTCTACCCCTCTACACATTCATAGTATGGCAATAACTATAAGCGGCCCTTTCTTATTTTGCGCCCATAAAGTGCTAATATACTGATCATTATAACAAAAGCCTACCCCCCTATAGTCAGATATTAGACCCTTTGCGTCTGTAATTTGTTAGTACAGAAATTAATATAAAAGGGTCACCACTTATAATAAAGTCATAAGAGGTTTGTATCTGCCGGTTGTTAACAAGATTGTTGCTGAAAAGAGGTGCTGAAATTTTCATATCCGTAAATTTGTAGTTTTTTACAATCAGATTTTGATAGCGACATCCTTTATCATTTTTATTTATTAATATAAATAAATATTTCTACTAAAATTTGATCAAAGTAAAAAAATATTCATATTAGGCGTTGCATATACAAAGTTTGATGTATTTCTGTCTCATCGAGTTCAAGGTAATGGAATCAAGAAAATCTATTACGATCTACGCAAAACTTTCATCATAAACATACGATATTTTTATACTAAAAATCTTATGTATAAAATTTCATACAGTTTCATTTCATAAGTGCGAAACTATATAACTATGATAAAACCCAGAAAAGCAAGGTACAACAGCGCCATCTTTTGAGCGATTTCAAATAAATTTCATAACTTTATTTTTTTATAATAAATATTGTATACAAATAAATTTTGTTATGATTCCAAACAATAGATACAACTATAATAAAAATCGTAAAAAAAAAAAAAAAAAAAAAAAAAAGGCAGAGTTTATCTTAGTGTATAAAGTTCCAGGAACTTCAGAAGAAGCTGCAAATACAAGGTCTTTAAATTATTCACACTTTGTTATAGATGATTTTTGGTGTTTGAAAGTAAGGCCGATTGACAATGACCTGGGTGAGATGTCATCTATGACGGTGTCTTTACGGGAACTTAGCCTATATATATGAAAATGTCAGAGAAAACCACGGAACTTCGAATGGTTAGGTCGACGACCGCAAATTGAAATGGAATCCGTTTCTTTCCGTCTACCAGTCCCGAGAGCAGAACCACTCAGCTACTGGTGGGGCCTCCTTCTGCTGTAGAAATAATGGAAAAAACTGAGATGTTTCTGCGTAATTTTCGAGTGTGAACTATTAAGTATTCTGTCACAAAGTACTGATCAGGAAAAAAAAAAATACTGATATCGATAATATAGGTTTGCGATAAGATGTGATGTGTTTCTGGATGCTGATTAATAAAAGAATATTCAAAAACTTCCATCTCATACAGTTTCGACAGAAAATGGGTTTTTTTGACAGAAATGAGTCTTAAACTCTACTTTTTCAACTTCTATCTCAGTTATTTTCTGAAAAATCTAGGCGATGTAAGTGAAGAAGAAGAGACATTTCATCAAGGCATCAGAGGAATGTAAAGGGAGTATCAGAGTCGGGGGGAATGTCAATATATTAGCAAATTATTGTTAAATGCTGCATAGTGATTGCTTCACAAACGAAAAAAAATTTAAACGAGCTTCGATCTCAAGAAACTGAGACATTTAAAAGACAATGTTTAAATAATAGCTTTTTTTAATATATTTTACAGGCAAAGAGTTTCTATTCTGTTATAACCTCTATGTCAGTTCTTCATAGTATTATCCTTACTTCTTGAACAGTATAGCTTATTCGGGAAAAACTTAAAGCAAGCGACTAAAAAAAAAAAAGGTCAACAGAAATTAATACACTTTATGAGTCATTAGGTTTTCTGCAAGTTCAAACTTCGTTAGATGTACAAAATTGCTTTTGCTCGATATATTCAGCATTTATGTTTCAAATATTTTGACTTAACGACATAATTATGACATTTTTTAGACAACTTATCACTTTATTTAAAGAAGTTTATCCAGAATTGTGTATTTATATGTGGATACTGTTAAATTTGTTATCCTGAATAGCTAAATAAAAGCTTCAAAAAAGTTTAATTAATGTTATGTTATTGTTTTTTTTTTTTTTTTTTTTTTTTTTTTTTTTGTCACGTCCTTTAAGAATTACTATTAACAATGCAAGATATGGACTAACTGACCTATCAATTTTGCCAATTGAAAGATATTTACATATTTTGACAGTGTAATTTATGTAAATGATTCAGCTATAATTCTAACTGTACAGAAATAACTTTTTTGTTCTATAATTTTTTTTCTTTTTTTTAATATTTGGGAACTTTTTTATTCATATATAACAAAGATATAATTTTTTTATAATTATGAAAAAGGAAAGTATTGACGACTGGAAAAAAGTAATTGTATTTTATAAACAAATTACGAATTTATAAATAGCTTTTGAATTATTTAAGAATATAAATAGCTGTTTCTCTTTACATATTTAACTCCATAATCATGGATATGAAAGCCACTAATATCCGAGAAGATCTTCTGTCGAAGCTAGGAAAAGGGAAGTGCCCGATTTGAACTCAGGTTGTACTCGCCATCTTAGCAGTTCTGATTTTTCAATGGTTCTCTTAGAAAGACAGCTACTTGATGGCACTCTATGCAGGCATAGGATTCTCAGACAGTCAATTTGCTTTAATACCTACACCATCACCGGAAGGAGAGGGGCGCATTATTTTGAATTGCCCCGGGCGCTCCAAACCTATGCTACGCCACTGCTTTACACGTAAAGAAACACTATTAGTGAGATTAAATGAACATCACTTCTTAGAACATCCATTTGCTTAGGCAACAGTAAAAAGATAAAACAGTAAATGATGCATTGATTTATTTAACCAAAATTTGTTTTAATATAATAATCAATGCAGAACGTTATATTTGCAAAAAGAAAAGGTATGAGTAATGAAGAATTTGTTGATAGCGCTTTATCTTACGAGGTTGAGCTAAGAAGATAAAAGGATTCAGTGACAAACAGACTGGTTGAAGAAATTGACCCTAGATTCTAAAAACATTATGATACTCAAAAGAAGACACTTTTCTAATTTCGTCCAATTTGTCAGACAAAGACTATAATTGTTGATGTAGATGCTTTTGATGAAAATATTAAAAATGAGCGAGGGTAAGAATTAAAATTTTTTTAATTGCTGATGATGCTGAAGATATAAAAGGTTTTTTTCAAGTTCTTCAGTTTATCCAGCACATTAGTTTTAATGATTCATTGTCGAATATTTTAATGCTTTTAAAAGTCTTTATAGCTCATGAAATTAATGCTGATTGGTTGAACAGTCCTTTTCAAAATTAAAGCTTGTCAAAAACTATCTATGGTCTAGATCTAGAGTGAGTTGAACAAACTTGACTGGTGCATTTATATTATCTATAGAACAATATTTTATATCTTACGGATAAAATTGATTTTGGTCTATTGAATCAAGAGTTTGCGAAGAGAAAGGCACGTAAAATCTAGTTGTAAATAGTTTGTTTTTACACACATCTTCATTAGCACGTAGGTATTACTATTGTAAAATAAATCTGGGCAAATGAATTGCTCCCTCATTTTATCTTCTTTTGCACTAACCGTTTTTGGTGACCAACTGGTTTGCAACGCCTGAAAATTCTAACTGTAGTAAATCTCCATTCAGTTTAGACTGCTTCACTTTCATTTTGATGTTTTTCTTTAAACAATTCCAATGGTAGTAAACATTGCCATTATGTTAGCGATCCTTCAAAATTTTGACCGCGGCAAATTCCCACTTGCAATCGCCTGTGGTGATGTGAACAAACATTTAGAAATTATTCATTCATTCACCATACAAATGCTCACTTATTGACGCCCTCAACTCATTACATTAAATACCAGCTTTATATACTACTAGAAAAAAAAGTTGTATCGGTAAAATTATTTACTATGGATAAAAACAGAAGTAAGAGCTTCAAATGCTCTAAACAGTTTTGATCATGACAGAAACCATCAGGCTATTCATGATCCTTAAAATTTCTAAATGCAGAAAACTCCTGTTCACAGAAACCTACAGAACTTTTTACCCGAGGCATATACAATCTGTTCGCTGGCAGAACAGACACCTGTTTGCTGGTACACCCAACTAACCGTGATGCATTAAACACCATCTTAACTGCGCAGTTGGCAGAATATTAAAAATGAGAAATTTTGATTCCAGGTCATAAATTCTTTGAGAATTTTATTCCGTCTATTCAGATAGACAGTAACTATACCTTGCTTACAAGTGCACAAACAATATGCGCAGATGTCAGCATTTGAGAGAGGTGTTGACAAAAAAAGGTTTTCAAATTTATATTGCAGAATGCACAGAGGAAAACTTTTAAATGCTCTATCAATATTAAGCTTTAATTAAATAATGTGTTGCATTTTAATAAAACAGAGATTTTAAATTAATGAAAATAAAGTTTATTAAACTCATAACATAACAAATATTGACTGTGAAAAAGTCAAAAACTTAATATTATCAAAAAGAGTAATTAACATCAAAATTAATAAACATCTCCAGCGACGAAATTTCTTAAACTGCCAAGAGGATATCATATTACTATAAACAGTATAACGTTGAAAAAAAATCTTCTTTATAGCCTGGTATGTAAGTATTACCAGCAAAAACTTAACCACATCTTGATAACAGAAGATAATTAACTTTAAACTAATAAGTATAAAAACATAACGTTGAAAATAAAGTATAAGAAGAGCTCATATCCTTAGGGCTTAACTTAAAATAAATTATAAGTAAACAAGAAGTATTCAAAACTTTACTTCAAATATGAAAGAGCAGCCACGTACAAGAAAATCTATCGTATTTATACACACCGGCAGATTACAAACCAGCCACTCCAATTGGTGAAAAGAGCAGGTGCTGCTCATTCGTCAACGCCAAATTTACATAACAAGTTACCGTAGTAACGAGTCAACTCCATGTACTTACGCCATCTATAGGCCAAAAATAAAGCTTTCATTTGTAATTATGCCGCTGACACATTGAGTTTGGAAAAGATAAACAGAAACTCAACATTTAAATTAAAGACTTCTTGTACAAAATAAAACTTTAATAAGATAAAGGTAAGTTATTTAATAAACAAAATTACTTTTAGTTTTAATTCAAAAGTGAATAAAATTCATATTGAGCACTTTGAAAAGTAAGCTTAAACATTGTTTACATTTAAATTTACATCTTTAAAATTACTATTTGAAACTATTTAATATTCTAAACTATAGCTTATATTTAATTAAAGAATCCTCTTAAAAATAGGCAGTAAAGATAAATAATTTTAAATGAATCATCATGGAAAAACTTAATTTATGCAACAAATGCCCCCCACCGGCATGATTCAAAAACAAATTCAGTCGCCAGCAATTCACAAAAAAATTATTATATAAATCTTTATTTTTAACAACAATCTTCCTGTCTTCAAAGATGCAGGCCACCATCATTACAGATGACTCAATCATAAGAATATCTCTATAACATGTAAAACTGAATACTCAGCAATTGAGAACATATCGTCTATTTCAAAAAAGTTCATTTATAGCAATTACAAAAATTCACACTTCTACAAAAGAAAAATATTAATAAGAGAACATGTAAACACAATTGAACAAATTAACACAATTGAACAAGGTTTAACCTTATCCGGATCTAGATATTTTTTTCTAACTGATCTGGATCCGGATCTTCTTTTTCTCCAAGGATACGGATACGCATACGGAGCTCCGGCACATGTCTAGTACTAAGATCAAGACATTACTGGAGAAAATGTACTTAAAGGTACTGCTGGTCATTATACAAAATTTGCGTGGCGCCTTTCCTAGTGAAATTGTAAGATTCCACTGCTAACACAATGAAGTGAGTTTTTGACAAATAAAAAAAGGGCTAAATATGTACGTTAAGAGAGTTTAATGTTACGCTATAGCAATTGGTAATGGTTTGATTTTTACCCCTAGGTAGGGTTTGCATTAGAGGGTGGGATTGCGAGAATCTCACAATATTTTGAAAAATCCCACTAAAAAATAAATCATAAGGGGGATTTTCTTCCAATTTTTTCACATTGCTCATTGAGTATTTCATCAATTTTACCATGTTTTTATTAACTTCGATTCTTGTTTGTTTGTTTGTCCAGTACAAATCTTGCAATCAATTTGTAACTAACTTCCCTACTAGCTAGACATTTCAAACTTTCAGAATAGTTCTGAACACAATGACAACACAATACTTTGAAGCCGATTTTTTGATTAGTTTTCTTAATTAAGATATGAAAATAATAACCTCCTAATAGCTTAAAAAATAGTCATTAAAATGTTAGCTATAATTTAATAGTTGCCACAAAAAAAATTACAAGTTCATAAACAAGTTTAAAAAATTACGAGTTCATACAACAGAAAAATAAATACATTTAATTAAGCATGAAGGTTAAAAAATTATAAAAAGTTAAATTATGCATCTCACAAAAATTGACGTCATTATCACTTTAAAAATTTTATACACATTGATAAAGTGCTAATGTAGCTATGATTCAACAGAAAATTTAAAAATATGGTATATAAAAAGTTTTTTTGTCGTATAATTATTTTAGTTCAGCTGGGTAATGTATTAATTGCTTTGAAGCCTGTAGTTATCTTTCTTTTTAACTTTTCTGAAATTTCTTGATAAAAGTAAAAAAAAAAAAAAAGGGAAATATTGTGTAATTATTATTTCAAAATACTTCTTAATTGCAAATATTTGTTAAGAGGATTTATGAATTGTTTATTTTATCAACAAACAACTACGAAGTGTGAAGGCTAAAAATTGCAATAATTATATATTAAATTTAGGTTATTCCAGTTACTGCATTTCTGTCAAACACTCTTTCAGCACTCAAAATCAAATTGAAAATAAATTTTGAAACAGATTAAGTGATAGCTTGAGCAATTCCTTCTGCATTTTTTGATGAAAATTTAGATTCTGAATATTGAAGCAGTATCCAAGGGTTGAAAACTGGTGCAGAACTCCTACTGGTATTTGAGATTTTTCCCTACTTATAAAATCATCGATTTAAGAAGTAGAAAATTTTGTTTCATAAATACTTATATGAATTCTGCACCAATTTTCCACCCCTGCAGTATCTGCCCTTAGCCACAAAAAAGGAAAGAAAATAAATAAATCTCCATTTTTAACATTTGATTTTCTTTTTTTTAATTCTTTAATTTGCAATTGTAATTCTCTAAAAAGAAATTTGCAAAATGTAAATTATGTAATGTCTCACTTAAATTTTTTATTAGAGTGGGACAATTTCACTCGATATTTTTTCTAGTGTGAACCCTCCCCCTAAGAGTGATCAAGAGACTTAGCATCGCAATTTTTATCCACTGCAAAAACATAAGAAATTAAACTGTTGAAAA
Source organism: Salticus scenicus (assembly GCA_963930645.1). Lineage (NCBI taxonomy): Eukaryota > Metazoa > Arthropoda > Arachnida > Araneae > Salticidae > Salticus > Salticus scenicus. Next base: position 381,618,688 of record OZ005649.1, read on the forward strand.
GCACAAAATCACAATAAAAAATATTTTTCAAAATACACAATGTTAAAGAACAACAACAACAACAAATAATAATTACATAATGAAACATAAAAAACCTAACTTTACTTCGTTGGTCGTTCTTAGATCTTTCTGTACCGGGCACCCGGTCCTCTTCAGAGAACGTTAGCACTGTGATGGAAAACTAGGCTTCTGGCTGCATCCTTGTTGATTCTTCAACAGGTGGTTCCAGGCTCTATTTGGGGCCACTGCGCCGCTATCGTTGCATGTTTCGTCATTGGTGGAGATCTCAATTGATTCGCGATACATAGCGTATTGGTAGTTATTGTAATCGGACAATTTGGTAGTTTTATCGAAGTCTATTTTAATATCGTTTTCGTTATACGTTTTAGCTAATGCCGTGTTAAATTTTCCAGTTTTAATGTCATGTTTGTGTTCTTTGACTCTGGTTTTGATTTTTCTTTTGGTGACGCCAATGTATGAACCGGTTTTATTGTTTTGATCTGTGTACGGAATTTTATATATACCTGCGGTTTCAAGAGGGGGAATGGGATCTTTGTCACTACGGATTAGCTGAAAAATATTCTTGTTCGGTTTGATAGGGATGTTTATACCATATTTACTAGCTGTATTTTTAATTTTACTTGCGGCACTGCGATCATAAGGGATAGATGAAGTGAATTTAATGGGTTGTTTTTGGTAATTCGGTATATGATCAAGTTTTTTAAGTCTATTTTTAATTAATTTGTTTACGATTTTATTTGGATATCCTGCGTTTCTTGCTAGACATTTAATAAAGTTAAGTTCTTCTTCCAGGTCTTCAGGTTCATTTTAAATTAAAATAGCGCCTGAAGACCTGGAAGAAGAACTTAACTTTATTAAATGTCTAGCAAGAAACGCAGGATATCCAAATAAAATCGTAAACAAATTAATTAAAAATAGACTTAAAAAACTTGATCATATACCGAATTACCAAAAACAACCCATTAAATTCACTTCATCTATCCCTTATGATCGCGGTGCCGCAAATAAAATTAAAAATACAGCTAGTAAATATGGTATAAACATCCCTATCAAACCGAACAAGAATATTTTTCAGCTAATCCGTAGTGACAAAGATCCCATCCCCCCTCTTGAAACCGCAGGTATATATAAAATTCCGTACACAGATCAAAACAATAAAACCGGTTCATACATTGGCGTCACCAAAAGAAAAATCAAAACCAGAGTCAAAGAACACAAACATGACATTAAAACCGGAAAATTTAACACGGCATTAGCTAAAACGTATAACGAAAACGATATTAAAATAGACTTCGATAAAACTACCAAATTGTCTGATTACAATAATTACCAATACGCTATGTATCGCGAATCAATTGAGATCTCCACCAATGACGAAACATGCAACGATAGCTGCGCAGTGGCCCCAAATAGGGCCTGGAACCACCTGCTGAAGAATCAACAAGGATGCAGCCAGAAGCCTAGTTTTCCATCACAGTGCTAACGTTCTCTGAAGAGGACCGGGTGCCCGGTACCGAAAGATCTAAGAACGACCAACGAAGTAAAGTTAGGTTTTTTATGCTTCATTATGTAATTAGTAAACTTCGTTTTTCTTCTTTATTATTAAAAAAAAAAAAAAAAATAATAATAATTTTAAAAAATCATTCAGAACACCAATTTCAAACTAAAGCAATCGCTAAAAGTATGGAGTGGAGTTAGTTTTTAACATTACACTATAGCTACTCATTGGGGAATTGGTGAAAGTCTGTGATTCACCCTTATTAATGATCCATGCTAAAAAGCAGGAAAATTTACAATACAACAATCTGTGTTCATATCTTGAGAGCTTTGCTCATAGAAAACCTATAACATCACTAAATACCCATTCTCTGTGCATGAATCATGTTTTGCAACCAAAAATATGCATAGAACATGTTTGGGTCACTTCATTCTAACACATACAAAAACATGAAATTTGTTTGTAATAAGTTTTCAGGAAGATATGATTTAATGTTTGCCTCACTCATTTAACATTAATATCCCCATATTTTGGTAAATTATTAATAAATTATTTTGGAAAAATTGAGATATATATATATATATATAAACTATAAAATTTTCATGCTTATTTGATCCAAATAATCCAAAAAAAAAAAAAGTCAAAAATGGGGTTTGTCATGAAAAGAAATGAAGTTGATGCCAATTTTAATATGTAGGCAACATCCTAAGCAAAATCTAACTATACCCTTATAAACTAGACATTATAAATAATCGATTGGCACCAGTTGCATATTTATAAGACAATTTGTGACAAAAATAGTTAGGTGTGGCTTTTATTTTTAAGCCGACTGTACATAATGTGTAGGAAAAATACACATATCACACAATTTGTTCATCGATTGTGAATAATTCTGAAGTTATAGTATCGGTATGAAAGCTCTCATATTCATGAAAATTGTTTAGAACATAAAAATAATGACCCATCGAGACATTTTGCTAATTTTAGAAAAATGGAAAAGATGTATAACAATAACTTATATTGAGCAGTGTATAAACAAAGAATTTTTGTATTAAAATAAATAGGAATGAATCAGGACTTCACTAAAAAGGCATATAAATGTAAAAAAACATATAATTAAAAGATGTATAAACAGTGTTTTACTAATATGATGATCACATGATGATATACACATGATGCAATCTGTGAAAAATTAAATAAACTTTTTTTTTTTTAAATGTTAATAGTAGGTTTGAAATGCACAAAAAATATTTATTATGCTTATTAAAAAGAATGTAGAAATGGCTTTTTTTTTTTCACTAAATTTAGAAGCAAAATTTGCTGAATTAATTTTGCATTCTAATTCCATTTAATCATGAATGCTTTTCTTTTATGGATGTGTAAATTAATATTTTTAATATATATATATTTTTTCTTTCAGAAACAATTAGTGGATAAATTAGTAGTAGTTGATGTGTCACCGGTCAAAATGCCAGAGAGTTCTTACATATCTATTCCTTTATATATGGCAGCTATGAAGAATGCTGTTTCTTCTATTCAAAACGTTGGGATAGTTCAAGCCCGGAAATTAGTGGATGAGTATTTGGCTCAAACTATACCAGTTAGTTTTTAATTTTTTTTTTATTTAATCCAATATCATTCACAGCTTATTTGTTTCCAATGATTAGAGACTTCTCCTATTTTGTAACTGTAGTAATTTGTAATTGAGATTGCTAGTGATGGACAAAGCCTGATTAATCTTTGAAGCTAAGGGAAGCTCAGTATCATTTCGGGGGCCCTTTCATTTCGGAAAATCTTGTTTTTCTGTTACATATTGTAATATAAAAATGCTATAAACCAAAAATGAGTGTGTGTTTATAGTCTTTTTTTTTTTTTCATTCATATATCTGGATGGTTTCTACACACAACATTAAAATCGTATAACTTATTAATTAAGAACATTCAGATTTTTTGGGGTTAAATAATAGATTTTTCCCGAAATAGTGAGTATTTTATCTTGCTTTATGCAAACTTTCTTAGAAAAAATTCAACCTCAGTGTGAAAATCTGAAACAGAAAATTCAAGATCTTCTTTTTAGTCATTTTGGGGCCCCCTCTTAAATTTTAGAGGGGAAGCTTGTGCTTCCCGAGCCTTTTGTAATCAGGCCCTGGGAGAGATGGTGCTGTAAGTGCTGTATGTTTTCAAACTGCCAGGTCAACAACAGTGAGGATGTTAACTGCAAACTGCAACATAAGATTGTATTGTGTGTTCCTATTAATTAGAGATGAGAACCGATTAAAACATTTAATTGAGTTAATTGTAGTTTATTAATCAATTAGTTCATTGATTAATTGGATTATTTGGTTTTCATTTTTCTTTATATAATTTTATTTGAAAGATGAATAAACTCTGCTTTATGTTTATTTTCAGATAATACATAACAGACCATAAAAATGATAGAGATACTGTTTTAATCATTTTCTTCAACAGTACATAAATGAAATCTTAATAATTATAAAATAAAAAAAAAAAATTATATACCATGTTTTTAAATTTTCTGTTGAATCATAGAACTATATTACTACTATAGAACTATATTAGCACTTTATGAATGTGTATAAAATTTTTAATGACATCAGTTTTTGTGACATGCATAATTTAACTTTTTATATTTTTTTAATGTTCACGTTTAATTAAGTGTATTTATTTTTATGTCAAAAGAAAATGAACACATAATTTTTTTTTTTTTTTACAACAATTAAATTGTAGCTAATATTTAAATAGCTAATTTTAAAGCTATTAGGAGGTTATTATTTTCATATTTTAATTAATTAAAAGAAAATTAATCAAAAATTCGAAAATCGGGCTTTGAGGTGTTACGTTGTCATCATGTTATGAGCTATTCTAAAAGTTTCAAATATCTAGCTAGTCAGGAAGTTTGTTAAAAATCAATTGCAAGATTTGTACTGGACAAACAAACAAACAAACAAGAAAGCAAGTAATAAAAATATGGTAAAAAATATTAAAAATGCAAAAAATAAAATAAATTTTTTCTAGTAAATGGAAAATTGTTTTAAATATGAAGTTAATGGAACACTCTGAAAAACAATTGCAATACTCTTATGTGACTGAGCATCTATAGATCATATTATTATTATTATTATTTTATGAAATAAATTTCCTGTTAAGTTTGCATTTAATTATGAATTTATTTCATACTGTTTTCTCTCTATTATATATATATTCTCTCTATTATATTCTTTACAAGTAAAAGTGTAACAACTTCTTTTCCAATGTCTTTTTTCCTACATCATATGACAGAAAATTTTAGTACGTTGTGTAACAAAATATGCAAAAAATTTTTTTAGAAGAACTGCATTTTAAATTTTAGTTTAGTTTCATAGTTTGAAAAATGTAATTGGATTTGGGCAAAATTTTACTCAAATTAATTGATCTGATTAACTCAATTAAAAAAAAAATATTTGATCTAAGCATTGATCTATTAATTGTACCAATTAATCTGCACAGAGCTACTATGAATAAATCTGTAAACAAGTTGAAATGTGTAAGTAAAAATATATTAGGATAATATTATGCAAATATAGTTTATAAAATTATGCTTTTATTGTTGAAATCATTTTGCATTTTTGTTTCTAAATATTATAGTTTATGCTTAGAATTAATATCAATTCAGATCTCTGAAATCCAGATTATTTCACAGTGCAAAATATCTTAATGTATCACTTTCATTGTTTAGAATATGAAAAGTAATTTTCTTGTAATACCACTTCGTAGTTTCATTGAAATTGTGATACAATTGTATAATAAGTAATCTTTTTTTTCTCCCTTTTAATTTCGTCTGTTTTTTATTTTATTTTATTTCATTTTTTAAATCTGATATGAAAAACTTTAAATGTTTAAAACTATAGATAATATCTATAAATAAAAAAAAAGCATTTTTATAAAATGCTATTTTATTTTTAACTGCTTTTTGATGTGTGTTTAAATGAATTTTGTGAACCAGTTATTATTTTTCTCTATAATTCCTGTTAATAATGACTATCTCAATTGACAAAAATTGTTTTATAGTAATTTCATTGTATTAAAACCCGAATAAACTGCTACATCAGAAACCCCAAAGAAAAATATTTGAGATGCATACAGCCATTTTGGTAGCCTTAAGCATATCGTCTTCAGTGCAAAAAGAATTCTGAATCTGGAGAAGTGCTCGTATATATAGGAGAGGGACCTAATTTAGTTCAACCAATAGGATTACGGGAAAGGTGGAGAGTGTGGCCAATAGGAATTTAGGAATGTTAGCTGTGTAAACAGTAGAAAAATTAAGAAAATGTGGACTGAATGTAAAATTTCCAACAATCAGACAAATAGGGAACAGTGAAATCACAATTTACAAGGTTTTTAAAAATTTTATAAATATGAAAAGCTTCAAAGAAATAGAGTTCATGAATGGATTTAGGTCTGCCAAATTATTTTAGCTGAGTTAAATTTAAAATTACACTCCTCACCTTTCCCGTAATCCTATTGGTTGAACTAAATTTGGTCCCTCTCCTATATATGTGAGCACTTCTCCAGATTCAGAATTCTTTTTGCACTGAAGCCAGTACGCTTAAGGCTACCGAAACGGCTGTATGCATCTAAAATATTTTTCTTTGGCGTTTCTGACGTAGTAGTTTATTCGGGTTTTAATATTCCAACGCCAAGTCTCCTGTTATTATAATTTCATTGTAGTTACAAAAATTTCTGAATAATGTTTATATGTTTATTGTTTGATTCTATGTAATAACTTTATTAAATGTATTGTATTTATAATATTGGTATTTTTATTTAGAAAATGTTTATATTTACATGATAAAATTCAATGTTTTTGTTTGTGCCAAATATATTTTGAAGGCTTTATTGTACAGTATACTTATAAAATCAATTAAAACTAAAGTTAAATATAAATTACAATAATAATTTTTTTGTTTTTTAAGGAGGCTTCCATTCGACTGTTTTTATTAACAAATCTTATTGAAAAAGATAAGAAGATCACCTGGAAAGCAAACATAGATGTACTGCAAAAGACATTTAAATCTCAAATTTGTGATTTTTCGCAGTTTTCTGGATATTATTTAGGAGATACATTATTTATATGTGGTGGAAGTTCACCTTATGTCAAGTAAAGTTATTTGCTTTTAATTGTTCAAAGAATTGGATTTTAAAATTTTCATTTTTACTTTCAGTGAATATTTTGTATTAATTTTATTTTTAATTGTTTTGAATGTTGCACTCTTGCATAATCTAGAGCAGGGGTGGCCAACCCGCGGCCCGCGGGCCGCATGCGGCCCACCGCGTAGTTTATTGCGGCCCGCGAGGAGACTAACGATATTTAAAGTTTGGCACAGATCAAAAATTAATTATTACGTTCTGACTTTTCGAAGTGAAAATAACTTTCAACGATTTTAGTAGCTAAAGAACTGTTGTAATGAAATATTATTAGATCCATTATTCATTCTTTTTATTATAGTTTTAATATGTAGTCGTAAATTTTTCACGATTGTATTGCTAATTTATGAATGAAAATAATTTAAATTAATGTATTCTGTTCCGAATTTTCACCCTGCCCTTCCCCGAAAAAAGTACATGCATACGTGAATCATATACTCACAGACATATATGCACATACGCATATGTATAGTCATAAAATAATAGTAATAATTTCCTTCCCCGACTAATTTCACCGTAAATTTATTGTAGAAACCAGCAGCTGATGCCTAACGATTGGTAATACTTTAGTTTTTAATTGAATTGTTAAATTTTGTTTAGGATGCCATCTACATATTAAAACTTACAAAAATTCCTCCCCCCCCCTTTCCCCGCTCGAATAGTAACATCCAATTGACTACATGTTCGAATTTCGGAAGTCAAGGCGGTTCGGAAAAATGTATAGTTTATATTCTTTATATCAAGTTTTCACAGAGTTGCAAGTAAAAACTGATCAGGGGTAAATCTCTATGTTTCAAAAAATTAAATTAAGATATCACAGAGAAAAGTATTATATCTATTCAGATAATAATCGGAAAAGAAGTATAAAACTTTAAATATAAACTAAAGTAATGCTAATTAAGAAAGAGACGTCTAAACTTATTTGAAAAACTATTTTAAATCATGCGCAAGCAAAGTAATATATTGCACAAATGATAACTAGTGACAGCCCCATAAGAGCAATAAAGACTGAAATATCACTATAATTCGAAAAATAATGATGAGAATGAACTGTAAATTAAGAAACCCATATTTTTGATGGTGCCCATTCTATTCGTGCAAAAATTAATGTAGGTCATAACTCATAATTTTTTGAAATATGAAATTACTACTAATTTTCATAATTCAAAAAATGTTTTTTAATCAAAAATATGCATGGAATATATTTGGGGTACTTCACTCTAACGTAAAAAAAAAAAAAAAAAAAAAAAAAGATATTTTTATATATTAATGTTTTGGAAAGACATGAATTTATGTTTATTACATTCATTTAACATTAGCATCTCTACATTTTAACAAATTATGTGAAAAAATGAGAGAAACATATAAACTATACCATTTTCTGGACTGATTTGATCCAAATAATCCAAAAATCTTGTCGAAATTGGGGGTTGCCTTTGAAAAAAAAGGAAGTTGATGCCAGTTTTAATATGTAGACACCCCCTTAACCTAAATCTAACTAAACCGTTCTAAACTAGGCCTATTACTAATCGATTGACACCATCTACATGCCTCAACACTAATTTACGGTGAAATTAGTCGGGAAAGAAGGGGAGGGGTGGGGTGGGGGTTATGACTGTACATAGGTTGCGGCCCGAATAAATAAAATAGATTTCCAATGCGGCCCACCACGTCTTTTGGGTTGGACAGGCCTGATCTAGAGGATAGCGCAAATCCAGTGACCCCCCCTCAAAAAAAAAAAAAAAAAAGAAAAAAAAATGCATACCAAGTTAGTGATTTTTCAAAAATACATCAAATGGTGACTGATTCTGCTCTTTTCCCACAATCATTACCGATTTAAATTATTTCAATGTAGGTGTTAGAGAAAATGGGATATTCTATTTATTAATACTTCTATTAATTATCACTTAATGGACAGTGAATAATTCATTTTAAAATTATTAATACATTGGACATTACACAGTTAAGCTATGTACATAATCATGCAATATGTATACTATCATTAAATAAATACATAGAAAAATGGCCTACTTGGAAATTTGCTGCATAAATTTCCAAGTAGGCCATTTTTCTATGTATTTATTTAGTAATTTGGGAAATTTTAATGGAAATTTTAAAATATACAATCATATTTAAGGCAAAAGTTCTATGCCAGCCAGGCCATTCAAACACATAAAAAAAAAGTGCCCAAATATAAAACACCAGCCACAACATCTTCCTTCCCCCATTTGAGTTGAAATCTTGCTAAAGAAATTCTAGTATGTTGTGGCCACCACATGACTTTCTTCTATATTTTCCTATACAAATTCACTCAGTAAAAATAATTTATTAAAATTATTATTTAAAAAAATTATCTTCCATGATAATGCAGACAATTTCCACATTAGAAAAGTAGTATAACACTAAATATCCAAAAAAAAGTCAATTTTATTGTCAATATTACATTATTATTATTATTATTATTATTATTATTTTTTTGTTAAAAATGAAAAAAAAAATGATAACTTCATTTAAAATTATTGCAGATCTATGGTTCAACCATTCATTGTAAAGGTACTGGCCTCCCCCAGGGGGGAGGTGAGGATCCTACACATACAAAAATTTTTTTCCAGTTGACTATCTATGACCCAGTTGACTACCCAGTTGACTATTATAAATAATTCTGGTAAATTTCATAATGATTATTAAAAAATAATTCTCTTTATGCACATTTATACAAAATTTTGTCTTATACCACCATGTTAAAAATTTAGAAAATGCGGGATGGCAACACAACCTGTAAGACAATTTTTACAAAAAGTTGATTGGCACTAATTTATGTCAAGGTGCAACTACATACCAATTTGTATGAAATTCTGAGCAGTAGTTCCTGAGATACAGTTACCACAAAATTTTGTCACACACACACACACACACACAGAGACAGACGGACAGACAGACATTTTCTAAGAATGATTAAATCATGTTCTACAGCTCTCGAAACGTGTAAATCCATCAAAAACCTGAGGTCTAAAATTTTTACGAATCCAATACTTTCTTCTATTGAATATAAAGAAAGTAAAAACATTAGACACATAACAAATTCAAAACAATATAGCATAAAACTGAAAAGTACAATTCAGATGTATATTAGACGTTTTAGTGGTTCTATTTTTCAGCCTCTACTTATGCCTTTAATAAAATCAGTTTTTTCCCACAATTCTGTATCGCTTATTTCAAGATTGTAAGTTTTTGTGTGGGTATAATTTATTCCCCAGTTGTTGTCTTTATTCAGGCAACTCTGTTGAGTCTGTCCTTTCCTGGAATCAACTGTATGATTCTAGCTAAAAAGCAGAATGCTCTTTTTCTTGTACTGTCTTCTGGTAATACAACATCTCCTACAGCTAAAGGGATGGACTTTAGAACAATGCATGATTTCCCTCAGTTGTCCAAAATATTCGTTTTGAAATATTTTTCTAAAATGTACTCTAACATTATAAAGATGCTGTATTCTCATAGTGACTTCTTTATGGTCTAAAATATCCAGGTTTTCTACATCCATTGTGTCAGTGGCTGATCCAGAACTTAACTTTTTTTAGGGGGGTGGGGGGGGCTAAGATTTTTCAGTGTTATTCTAGACCAATAAAAAATTTACAATTGTAATATTCAACTGTGAATGTCAGTGTTTTTTTTTTGGGGGGGGGGGGAGGGTTCAGCCCCCTAGCCCCCCCCCCCCTTAAATCCGCCATTGCATAGTGTCAGTTTCTTGTAAAAACATAGCTGGTGTCAGAGGTTTTAAATAATCTATTTCTTTGGAAATATATGTTAAAAGTCATGAATTAATGACATTTTCACAATCGCATAATACTGTGTTAAGTTCCTCGTATGCTATCGTATCGATCAGTCTTTCACAGAACGAAAGTGTTAAAAGGTCCAAACACACTGGCCCTAGGTACAAGACAGCTATGTGGCCCTAGGTACAAGTATTGGTAACTTCATTCAAAATGCCTTCCACTAAAAAATACACATATAGATAGGACTAATTCAATATCTCATTTATTACTCAATATAACAAGCAAAATTATACACTAAAAATGAATGAAAAATATTTGACTTGCCTTTGTAAAATAGCAAAAGAGATGAGCTGCAAAATTTTACTTCAAACCATGTAAATTCGTTTTCTACATGTAACTTGTCAAAACACTCTCCTCAAAAGTTCGAAAGTAGCTGTAAAAGTAGCAGTTGGTGTTGTTACTTGCCCAATTGAGTATTAAAACTTAAAATTAAATATTATTCAAATCAAGTGGGGTGGCCTTAAGTACATGATGGCCCTAGGTACACGGGTCTTCTCGAAATCCATCAAAAACACGAAGTCGAAATTTTTTTAGAATCAAATACTTTCTTCTATTGAATATAGAAGAAAGTAATAAGTAAATAAATAGAGCAAATCTAACTATTCTGTGATATTGGTAAATTTAAGAGTAGAAATCGTAAAAACAGCAAGATTTCAAGTTTTCTACCATCAGACATATTTCCGAAGCCAGTTTTCATTCGCAAATGCATGAAACTAGCAAATTGTTTTATTCATATTCTTAATTTTTTTTTTTTTAAATAATGATATTGCTGCATTTATTAGAAAAAAAAAAAAAAAAAAAATATATATATATATATATATATCAAAGACAATATTTTGGTGCAAATTGTGAGATTTACGAAGTCATTTTTATTAAATTTCAAGGTATTCCTACACTGTAAAAGAATAACTATTACCAGCTGCAAGGAACTCTCTGTGATTGGAGAAAATAATTATTTTCTCCAATCACAGAGAGTTTCTTGCAGTTGGTAATAGTTATTTTTTTACAGTGTACTCGAATTACATAAAATTGAACTGATTCCCTCTCTTTTGGTTGGCGTTAGATCAATTTCTAAAGTTGTGAAGGTTTCAGTCTTAGTGGGGGGTCAGGGTTCTAAAACCAACCTGGTTACCAAAATTTGTGACTATCTGTGACTCATGGCAGTGACAGAAATTTGTGACTCATGGCAGTGTTGAGTCAGTCAATCAATGAGTTTACTCTTTTATATATACAGATTTGTTTATATTTTTTATGGCCTACTTGGCTTAAGGTGGCTGTCACGAAAATAGCGTCCTTGTCGAAAAATGTCCTGTTTACTGCAGCATCAAAAGTTGAAAACATACCCAGGATTATCAATAAATAAAGCTCTTTAGTATAGATCTGAATTAGCTTTCATTTTATTATTATTTAATTTTGACAATGGTGTCATGTGCCTAAGCAAATTTAATATTTTTTATTATTATTATTCACATGAAAATATATTTCATTATATGTCGAAAAAATGAACTTGTAAACTTCTTTGGTTTCAAAAAGTGGCATTGAAGATTGGTCTTTTGATTTTTGCACTCTTGCTTACTATTTTTCCTGATGAAATATTGTGTTGTTATTTTGACTTAAACAATTGCTGTTGGTTTATCCATTTCATATTGTTTTTTATTTACAAAATTTTTCTTTTCTTTAATTAGGATTCCCATTTTAATTAGATATATAAATTCAATTAATGCATTTTTCTATGGAGAAAATTATTTTTTAAATCATTTTATCAATAATAATAGCATCCCCCCCCCATTTTTTTTTTTTTTCATATTTATAAAAATATTCTTCAGTTTACAAAATATTCTAAAAATATATTACTTTATTTTTATTTATTTTTTATAGGGAAGAAGATCATCCATTTATAAAAGAGCTGTTTCCAAAAGCTGATTTCATTGTTATACCTGGAGCTGGCCACTGGGTGCATAGTGAACGGCCATCTGAATTTATAACAGCTGTTTGCAATTTTTTATAATTTCTTTAAAAAAAGAGAGAGTTTTATCATAATATTGTTACTTTACATTTTAAAGTATTCAAAGGAAACTTATTGATTTAATTATTTTATTAAATAAGTACATAAAACTGAAAATAAATCTGTTGGTTTAATTATTGGATTTTAATAATTTGTTAATCAAATTTCAAAATGTTGCAAATAAATTTGTTAATTTAACTGCTTGCATCGATTAATTATTTGAAAATTAAATTTTTAATATTCTAATGTTATTACTTTTTCTGCTTTGTTAAATTTCTCTATACTACCTGCAATATCACATGTATTATCATAATTAATACAGTGGCATTTTTTACTTAGTTTTATATCAAGGATGAAAGAAAGTTATGCAGTTCAAATTCCTCCCAAAAATTTACATTTTCAAATATTTTTGCGCTATACTTGACTTTATTATTCATTATTTATCTTTTTTTTCAGAGAAAGTTCAGCTAACAAATTTGGGTACTTTTCGATTAGATAAATGCCATGTTTATTCACATCAAACTCAAAAGTATTGCTAATATCTAAAGATCAAACCATTTGAGATTTTTTTTTTTTTTAATGCTAATTCACAAACCATTTATTGATTTGTTTATCTTGTTTAATATATAAGTCACTTTTATCTTCAATTTTTGTTGGAGTAGATTCTAACTGATAGCAAATTGATCTATTGTGTTTTTTTGTGACAAATGTCACATTTTTCTTTAGTTGGGCAATCTTTAATGTGGTGTTTGCCGCGATGACATAAAAAACAGCGTCCCTCCCTGTGGTATAAAAGCCACAGTCCTCTAAAAAACTAAGTCAATAAAAATAGTCATTTTAAAATAAATGTCAATTCCAGTCATTTTTAATAGCCGTGAGTATTTATTCAAAAATATAAAATGACATAAGAGGACAAACTAGGTTCATATCCATATACAATGAATTCGTTAAAAAACGATGGTGGAGGAGAGAGAGAATTTTAATTGAGAAAAATTACATCTTTTTAGTACGGTGTTTATTATCAAACTGTCCCGGAATCAAATCCGACAGCACCCTTGTAAAACGCCAGGTTATGGAAATATCTCCACATTTTGAAGCCAAGGGCGCCAATACATCTTTCTTTGTTGTTAATGTTATTTCAATGGGAAATTTTTTAAAAAGAAATGATGGTTAAAATTATGGCAACCCTTTTTGGCATAAATCACATTCGCCAATGAATACCATTGGAAAGACAGGTGCAAGTAATTAAGAAATATTATGAAAATTCTTGCGACATAATGTCTACATAATGGGTTATTAGTTTACTTTTAACAGGAATTAAATACATTATCTGTATATAAAATAAAATAAAATAATAAAAAGATATAGCGGAAATTTCCAACGTACATTTACAGCTATAAATATAAATTAGATTTATTGGGAAACATAGTGAAATGGAAATAAAAATATAATTACTTTAAGGGATAATAAAATTAAATTGTGTTTAGATCCCTACATATATATTGCATTAAGCTAAAAAGAGATCAATGTATTTAATACTGAATCTGTTCTTAAAATTAGAAAATGATAAGTATTTTAATTTTGAATACATAATTTACTAAAATTGAAATAAGCTTGACCTAAATACAAAGGATTATAAAAGTCAATACTTTTTTAATTGTGAATAAATAGATCTTTAATTATAATTGAATAAATTTGATGAAATAAAAGGATATGTGAGGAACTCCCTCACACTCCCTTTTTAAGATCTCTTTTTTTCCTATCTATACTGATCAACATGCACATTTCAGGATCATGTTCATTACTCTTACAATAAAAACAGGACTTATTAGTAGCTGTTATCAACTCATTTGCGAAAATATTGTTATTATGTTTAGCATTTTGATTTAATCTGTAATTGTTTTTAAATTTATTTTCTGGTTTTTCATTGTATAACGTCGATCTCCTGTTTTCAATTTTATGTATCAGATAAGATTTTTCTTGGCTTTCAGTTTTTTTCATTTTTGAGGAATTCTAAGATATCATTAATGGAACTACTTTCGGTTTTAATTTGAGTTCTAGTAAATTGTAATGTTAACTCTGGAGGGATCAATTTTAACAAAATAGAACAAAGTAATCTACTATAACTGTCTGAAGTCACTTTCAGTGACTCTAAACTTTGTATCTGAATAACACATTTATCATATAGGTTCTTTAAACCTTTAATATCATCCATATTTTTACCCCATTCATGTTTAACAAATTATTTAAATGAGCATGCACAAGCATGTCATTCCTACCAAACCGTTCTTTCAAAAGATTTATTGCAGCAGCGTAATTAGTTTCCATGAGACTAAATCCATTTATCGCATTTGCTGCTGCACCACCGACATAGCACTTTAAGTAACTAAATTTTTCAATATCAGTCAAAGTGGTATTTTTGTGAATAGCAGTTTCAAACCTACCCCAGAAATTAAAACATTTGTCTGATTCACCAAAAAAACATTCTATTTCTAATTTGGGGTAATCTTACTATTCTTTTAGGTTCAGCATTTGAATTTCATGCTCGTACATAGCTTCCTGATTCGTCTACATTTACCTCCTTTAATTTTGATTTTAACTTTAATTTATAGCTAATTATTTTATCCTCATATTGAGCGCTTCTATGTTCCGAGCATTAAGTAAATTCTGAATCTGATTATCTAACTTTCTTAATGCACACTTTTCCAATAATTTCTCAAATCACATTATTTCCCAGCCGATGCACCAAAATTGCATCTGTCCTTGGTGGTTCATAATCAAATCACTTGTCTAAGATTTGAAATCGAAAGTCACAATCTAAATCTAATTTGTTATTAAATCTTTAAGTTTCATTATTACCTAAATCTAAGAATTCTAACATTATTTAAAGAAATGACTCTATAAATCCATAAATGATAACTGCTCATAGCTTTGCGAACATGACATTTAATGTAAAATAAGAGTATGATTAAAAAAATAAAAATTACATATCTAGCTCCCAAGAAAGCGATACACTTCTGGAAACTTAATATATATATATATATATATATACAGTGGAACCTCGTTAACATGAATCTCAAGGGGATAAAAAATTTGTTCATGTTATCAGTAACTAATTTTCATATAACTAAACTATTCTTCATTTTGACGGGGATTGTGAAAACAGTTCATGTTAAAAGTAATTCACGTTAACAGTGTTCATGTTAACAAGGTTCGACTGTATATATATATAAAAAGTACTTTTTCACGCATGCACCTACTTCAACAGAGCAGGTGTTGTGTAAGTCAAAATTGGGAAATCAGTCTTTAATTCTCTCCACCATGATTATGTGTTATTTCTTTTTACTTTCTAGATACAGGGAAAATTTAGAGGATTATTTTTTGATTACTTCTTACAATTTAAATAATTTTGGAATCCAAATTTATTAAATTTTAACCCATTACAGATCAAAAGCAAAACCTAATGGAATTTTTAATTTTGATTGCTTTGATTTATTATGAGGTTAGAACAGTTAGTGTATATTATATCTGTTCATTTATAAATATTATTTTTTAAATAAATAAATAAATAAGATAAAGTCATCTTTCATGAATGACTGCTTTTGTCATTTTCTAAAATTAGTTAAAAAAAAAAAAAAAAAAAATGGTGTACATAACATTTTTCTCTTTAATTTTTATTACATGGATTTTTTTCCATACTTACAATATGATTTACAACATTAAAAGATGGGTTTCAAAAATAATTTATACATTAATTAATTCTGATGCTAAGTGAACACTGTAGTAGATATGATTATTTACTTGAAATTCCTAGTGAATGTCTGACATTTTATATTTAATGTGGAATGCTCACTAGTAATTTCAAATAAATAATCACATCTATAATGTTCACTTATGACCAGAATTAATTCTTGTTTACATTTGTTACATTGAATACAATATGTTAATAGTTGAACTATGAGGGCATGGTTTTTCACGGCTTTTAGTTGGGTACTACAGCCACTGCACTCCGAAAAGCGCTGCTATCGAGTTTAAGTTGCAACATTTTTTAATGTTGTCAGGGTTGCTACGGCACCTGGAAAACTCAGGGAATTTTCAAAATTTATTGCAAAAACGGGGAAAATTCAGGGAATTTTGATATTTTTTGGAAAAACATTGGAAAAATTTTTCATAATCAAATATTTTTTAAATTTTCAGTGCTTTATAATGAATCAATTAGGTTTTTTCCCCCAACTATAGTAAGTTAATAAAATTAATATACCCTAAATATGTTCAATTGACTTGTAAACATGTTAGATTCTAATGCTGCATGATTGCGTGTCATCTATTTTACTTCTAAGAAGGACAGGGAAAACTCAGGGAATTTTTTTTCCTGGTTTGTATAGCAACCCTGGTTGTGTGATGAAGCTTACTTTGGCTGCACGCTGCATGGTTGCGTGTCATCTATTTTACTTCTAAAAAGGACAGGGAAAACTCAGGGAATTTTTTTTCCTGGTTTGTATAGCAAACCTGGTTGTGTGATGAAGCTTACTTTGCCCTCTTTCTACATGCCAAACTACATGGTGTTTACAGAATACAATATATCTTCCTAGATCTAATATAAACTACTGAAATTTGCAGCTTTAATTTTTTGTCTTATTTGCAAAAAGAAAAAAATACATTATCGTATATTTTTTATCTGTCGTGATTGAGCAGTTATATATTGTTTAGATTTGAGATCATTTCTGTCAGTTTGTATGCTAAAAACTACTATTTATGTTTTAGTTTGATATAAAAAATGTGTTTAACTCTATTGAAAAGATACATCTAGTTTTTACCATGCATAATATAAAACATATGGGAATTGTCTTTTGTGGTCAACATCATAATGATGTACATTAATTTCATTATATTGAATACGGTGAAGTGCAATGATACCAAAATGCACTTTAAAAAACTACAATCCATTGACAGTATTATATCAAAATTCTTTGTATGTCCTTACACTCGATACAAAAACATTATATATATATATATATAATATACACACACACAAAAGAAAAGAAATATATATATATATATGTATTTTGTGTAAGTATGCATTTCTGCTGTTTCAGGTTGTCATATATTTGTATATATCTAAGGGTTAAATTTGTTAAGAATTCTTAAAGATAGTTTAAGTACAATGCAAAGTAATGTGGAAGCTATAATATTCAAATTTTATTACAAGCTTACAAATGTTAGTGTCCCCAAAACTTGAGAAATATTTAGAATTAGTTATATAACTGAGGAATTCCAAAGAGAGTTGCCGTTTTTAAGAAATCTCGTAATTCTGGTGAAAAGGGTGGATCTTTATTAAAGCAAAAGCAATTATGTCCAATGCATTGAGCTAAAAATTCTCTGACTTCTCTATAGATGACTTTGCATATTTTTAGGCATCTGAGAAGATTGCAGGGAGCATCAGAGGAAACTTTGTCAACATCAGACCAGAAGTATTCAGAGATGCTTTCAGCAACCGAGAATGCTCGTGTGTTGTTACTTTGAAAAGAATCTGCATATTCTATGGAAATTTTAGCTTCCTGAGTGGTTTTTTTTCTTCTACTGTAATTCATTAATGCCAAAGAGGAGTTCCATTCATCATGCTTATGCATCAGTTCATTAAAGTTTGCATTGTTCTTATTAACTATCGATTTTGAAATACCTGAAAAAGAAATTAGTATTAATCTTAAGAAAAGTAAAGTGTCTGCAATGTTTAAAACATAAATAATTATAAGATAAAAAACTTTTTATAAACCATGTTTTTAAATTTTCTGTTGAATCATAGCTATAGAACTAACTACATTAGTACTTTATCAATGCGTATTGTTACGAAATTGTAAATAATTGTATTTATTTTAGTATAAATTCTTTCAAAGAGGCTTAGTAAGTTGATAAAATGTCCATTTTCTGCATTTCCAGCTCTTTTTCGTGTTAAAATAGCCTAATTTTCCCTTTAAAACACATTAAAAAGCTCGAATAGGCAGGCAATGGATTTGGTGCCAAATTTAGCGACTTTTTTGGTGAGAAAATCCTTATTATTGATGTTCCAAAGATGGACGTTCTAGTGTGATTGGTCAAAGAGTTACGGGAAATTTGAATAAAAATAAAAGTTGGTTAAAAAAAAAAAAATATTTATCCTTTCAGAAAACATATATTTGCATCATGAACTACATTAGCACTTTATGAATGTGTAGAAAATCTTTAAAGTGATAATGACGTCATTTTTTGCCAGATGCATAATTTAACAAAAGAAAATGAACTTGTAAATTTTTTTTGGCAACAATTAAATTATAGCTAATATTTTAATGGCTAATACGCTATTAGGAGGTTATTATTTTCATATTTTAATTGATTAAAAGAAAAATATTCGAAAATCTGACTTCAAAGTATTGTGTTGTCACCGGGTTCTGAGCTACTATGAAAGTTTCAAATGTCTAGCTAGTAGGGAAGTTAGTTAAAAATAGATTGCGAGATTTGTACCGGACAAACAAACAAGAATAGAAGTTAATAAAAACATGGTAAAATTAATGACAAAAATGAGCATACTGGAGGTTTTGTAGCATTAAACATACCAATATTAGTTCAAAATAAACTGATGGATTTGTGCTTTTAATAATGTAAAAGACATGTATTTAAGGGATACTAGCCAATAGAGATTTCAATTTGTCTTTTGAATCCACAGCTCTTGTATGACATTGACATAATGCTGCTGCACAGCAGAATGCTTGGGCAAATAAACTGGCTTCTTACTTCTAATATACACTACTTCTAATATACTAATATTTTGAAATATATATATATATAAATTAAAATCAGGGAAAATTTTTTGACAGCATTGAGTTACTGTCAGAAAATGTATATAAGAAACTTTCAATATACATATATATATATATATGAAAAAAACTCTGAATATTTCTGCTTTGATGTTGACAAAATTTTCTCTGATTCTCCCTGCAATATTCTCAGCCCAGATGCCTAAAAATATGCAAAGTCATCTATAGAGAAGTCTGAGAATTTTTAGCTCCATGATTGGAGATAATTGCCTTTGCTTTAATAAAGATTTACCTTTTTCACCAGGATTAACCCTTTGCGGTGCAGGGTAATTTGGATCATTTAAATTACACTGCCACCGGAATTTATGAACAAAATTAAAATAAAAGAAATTTTAAATTTTCAGGTTAAAAAAAAGGGCCTTTTCTGCTATGTTATAAATATAAATTTTTGCTAAAAAATTTCCGGGATGAGTTTTTGCAGTTGAGAATTAAAATTAGGTGTTCCATCAGCAGGAACACTGCGACTGAAAGGGTTAAGAGATTTCTTAAGAAAGGGATGCTGCAGCATTTTCATACAATGAGAGTGGAGCTGAGCAATGCAGTTCTGAAACATATAAAAAAAAAAAAAAAAAAAAAACCCTGCATATTGCTGCGATCTGTTGGCACTTTTCAAAATGCGAATAATTTTCATGTGAGAGAAGACAGCAACATGTTATGTAAACGAAACATGAGGGGAACAAAGAAAAAAGGGAGAAATGTTCAAATTTTTTAAGAGAAATATTTTTTCCGTTGCAAAAATGCCAGTGTAAGTGAAGAATGTACCATTTTAGGATTGTCAATCTGACTATTTTGCAGAGATGATGGTTTGCTTAATGCTATGAAACTGCTATATGCTAATTTTGCTCATTAGTTTGATGTTTTCTACATTGATGTCATTTTACTTTTAGGTTGAGTTCTTTAAAATTTGACCTATTGCAGTCACTTAGTTTATCCATATGTACATCTCTCTCTCTCTCTCTCTATATATATATAATGTAAAATTTATCATCATGATAACTTCTGAAATACTGAAACAATTTGAACCAAAGTTGGACAGTGAACTTATCATACAAATATCTTGGATGAATTTGTTAACCAAGTTGCTTTGTTATTTTGTTTCCAAATTGCAGCCTCTTGAAAATTTCAAATTCACATAATAAAAAATGTATTTTATAACGAATTTGTATAAAATTCAATACATACGTAGCCCATAGTGTCAACGAAGTTGATTATTAGTTGATTGAATATTTTATTAGTTAGTCTTATTAGTTGATTACCTCACCATCTTGTTTCGAAATAAGGGAAATTTGAAATCATAAGGCCTCTTTAAATCACTCAACCACTTCAGAATTTGCCACTGCAATAACTGATGAAATACTCAATCAATTCAAATGAAAGTTGGACAGTGATCTTATCTTAAAAATAACTTAAAGATATACATTAGATAACTTGTTTTAAAATGGCAGGCACTTGAAAATTTTTCATCATGATACCTTCTAAAATATTCAGACAGTTCAAACCAAAGTTGAACTGTTGAACAGTGGACTTATTTACAAATGTCTTTGAGTTTGTTAACTGAATTCATTTGACATTTTTTTTTCAAGTGGCAGCCACTTAAAATTTTCAAATCCATATTAAAAACCTATTTATAAATGGATTTGCTTAAAACTGCACATTTAAACACCCATCGCAAGCTCTCAACAAACTTTATTAATTAACTTTACGTGCCGTCCTGTTTCAAAATGATGGCCACTTGAAATTCACAGCCATTTGAAAAATTGTCATTGCGATAACTTCTGAAATACTCAACAAAATTAAACCATAACTGGACAGTGGACTTATCTCACGCAAATATCTTGACCAAGCTCAATAACCAAGTTGAACTGCCATTGTATTTTTAAATTGAAGCAACTTGAAAAATTCAAATTCACATTAAAACTGTATTTAAGAATGGGTTTGCTTAAAATTTAATTTATATAAAGAGCCTATATCAGGGTCTCAACCAAGTTTATTAAGCAATTGATTCACCATCTTATTTTAAAATGGCGACCACATAAAATAATGGGCTCACTTGAAATCCCATGGTCTCTAAAAATTTGTCATTACAATAACTTTTCAAATACTGAATTAATTCGAACTAAAGTTGGATAGTGGATTTACCTTTGAAATTTCTTGGATAAGTTTGTTGGTCAACTTGATCCGCTATCTTGTTTCCCAGAAACTGCTACTTGAAAATTTAATATTTGCATAAGAAATAAATTTATGAATCTGGTTGGTTAGTGGCCTTATCGCACAAGAGATTTCGCTGAATATTTAATTAAACATTTCGCATACACAACATGATGAACTTTTCCGAGTGATGGTCAAAACAGTTGACTACCTGCTGTTGTGTATGTATGTAATTCGTATCAAGATCAAAACAAAGTATGTTAATCAACTTGATCTGCCATCGCATCGTGTTTCAAAATGGCAGCCACTTGAAAATTTGTCATCACAATATCTTCTAAAATACGTAATCAATTCAAACCAAAATTGGACAGTAAATTTATATTACAAATATTTTGAATAAGTTTACTAGGCAACTTGATCTGTAATTTTGTTTCCAATTGGCTACGGTATGAAAATTTTAAAATCTAACTAAAAAAATCTAATATAGACACCAGACTTCCTTATACACCTATTCATTGAAATATACATATTGTTGTGGAAACAGTGACAATTTTTTGTGAGATAACTGGTTCATAAATAAATAGGCAAGTTCCAGTCCATGAACATTCCTGAAAACTTGCCAAGAAAACTATTACTCCAACCACAAAAGTCATGATAGTAGAATTTTAATTACCACAGTAAGCAAATATCGCTTGCTCTGAAATAGTATTCTACAGATTATTACATAATCTGTCATTGGTGATTCATTGGCACAGCTTAGAATTTAATAGAATCACTAGAGTGTAGATAGTGTAGTTTTTTTCTATTTGGCAAGAATGAATGGCAAGAAATGATGTGTTATGCCAAACCCATCAACACCACTAAATTAGGGAAATGCTTTATTAATTCTTTCTACCCTGAAATAATATCTTCTGCCAAATTTGGTCACTAATCTCGCCAAGTTACCAAGTTTTTTACCAACGCAAATTTTGGTTTTGGTGTGGAATTTCATAGTTTGGTGCCAAATTTGGCAAGTTGGCAACCAAATTTGTTGAAACGTTTTAGTTTATGATTGCCAAAGTTTGGAAGCTCTAATACAGTATTACAGAAAAAGTGATAAAAGGTGCCAGTTCTTTCATTTCTATGAAGGCCAGCATTGACTTAGCGCCAAATTAAGGAATCTGGCATCCAAGTTTGGTGAAAAATGCTAGTTTAAGATTTCAAAAGTTTGAAATTGCTAACTTCAATAGAAGTCAAGTTTTGGAATTTTCCAGAATGATTCATTGGTTTCTAGCACAATAACTACCTCGAAATTTCTATAAACCACTGACAAGAGTCTCGATGAATTCAAATTCTATTGAGACTTCGAATTGTGCGGTTGATGGTTGTTCCTGAATTAGCGAAATTCCTACTGTGTACTGTATTTAACCCTGTCTGCTTGATTTCTGTAGTACGAATACGAATGACTGTTTTATTGGATAGTTTGTGAATATTTGTTTATTATCGATTTTTGTGTTAAAAAGAAATAAAAAGAAAAAAGTTTTATTAATCTGTTTTTAAAATATTTAATAAAGTGCATTTGTTGATTAGAACCTGTTTATATCTTTACAAATTACTTTTTACGCACAAAAATGTCAACAATTTCCATATCAGTATAATTATGGACTCTATCTATGGGCTGAATATTCATGAACTAAAGCATATTCGTCAACTAGAACATGCTTGTGTCTTTATGAATTAGCATCCGTATGCAAAAATGTCAACAACTTTCATAACAATATCATTATGGGCTCTCTTATTAGTTTCTTTTGAAATCTGTTTGATGGTAGGTCATATATAATGACCAAAACCTTTGTATTTTTGGTCATTATGAATATAATTTTTGTAAATATCTCCAAAACAAAAAGTCACAGAAAACCAAAAAGGGAGGGGCACAATTAGATGTTATAACAAACATCTATACCAATTTTCAACATTCTACGTCCAACCATTTTTGAGTTATGCGAGATACACACATATATACAGACATCATGAAAAAACATGCAAAATCATAAATAACTCTTTAACGGAAGCTCGTGTCAAGACCAAAGTTGAAAGTATATAACTATTGGGTTGGCCAAAAAGTCATTGCGTTTTGTCTAATAGATGATGATAACTGTCTTGAAATGCAACTAACTTCTTTTAAAACTGCAATGTCATTATGTAACTTCAAAGTAGACACTTTAAATTTAATTTAGGAAACAAAGTGCACAATTTCGTTAGCAATTGTTCGTTTGGTGTCAGTTTCAAAATGGAAAATCAAAAGGAACATTTTCGCCATATTTTGTTGTATTACTTCCGAAAAGGGAAGAACGCTGTTCAAGCTCACACAAAGTTATATGATGTATATGGGAAAGATACTGTAAAAACATGGCAGTGTCAGAATTGGTTTGCTAAATTGTGGTTTGGCGATTTTGATGTTAAAGATGCAGCACGTTCAGGAAAGCCAATCGAAGTGGACGACGGCAAAATAAAGGCATTGATTGAATCCAATCGACATTTAACGACACGAGAAATTGCCGAAAATCTTAAAATAATGAAATCGAGTGTTGAAAACCATTTTAAAACAACTTGGATATGTATGTTACAAAGCTCGATATTTTGGTGCCTCATGAGCTCAAAGAAACCCATCTCAATAAGCGTGTTGACATCTGTGAAGAAAACAATCCTTTTTTGAAATATTTGATAACAGACGATGAAAAATGGATTGTCTATAACAACGTCGAAAGAGGAAGATCGTGGTGCATCTGTCCAAAGCACTTCAAAAGCAGATATTCATCAAAGGAAAGTTATACTGTCAGTTTGGTGGTGTTCCAAAATTATTGTGTATTTTGAATTGCTTCCAAGGACCAAACCATTCATTCTGACATGTACTGTCATCAATTGATTAAAATAAATAATGCAGTCAACCAGAACCATCCAGAATTGGCAAATCACAAAGATGTTGCATTTCACCATGATAACTCTAGACCACATTCAAGTTTGGTCACTCATCAAAAATTGTTGCAGCTTGCATTGGATGTGTTTACCCCGTCCACCATATTCAATAGACTTGGCATCATCAGACTATCATTTGTTTCGTTCTTTGCAAAACGCTTTGAATGGTAGAACCTTTACTGCGTATGAGGATAACCCGGGCCTTCCGCTTTAGGTGCAGATGCTCAAACCATCGAGCTACTCTGACTGATTACCAGCTAGGCATTTCTCACATAACATTCGTTGGCAAAGTCACCGAGTCTGTAAACACAGCTGTATCAAGTGACATTATTAATCATGGCACAACTCCAATAGACCATGAAATTTTCAATTTAATTTAGAAATTTATTCATCAAGCCTGAAATTTCATTTCAGAAAATTATGGAATGGAAGATTGATTTTTTTTTTTTTTTTATACCAACTATGTGAAAAATAACAGACCCGGGAATCGAACCCGGGCCTTCCGCTTTACGTGTGGATGCTCAAACCATCGAGATACCCTGGCTTAGAGCCCCTAAATAAAATAATAGGCCGGCGCATCACCGCCATTTTTTTGCCTCCGAAGAGGACAGCATTCCCGCTTGGCGTCCTTATCGCTTCCCTAATGAATTTAAGAAATTTTGATCTGAAGCTAATCCGGTCAAGATAAGAGCTATAACCAACAATACATTCCTAAAAACACATTTTTTTCACAGTACATTTTCAGGATGTCATTTTATTCTGAGGATATTTTATGGATGTACGATGTGTTGTTAGGGCGGTTTCTGTTTCTTTTACAAAATGTCGCCAAAACTCAAATACACAGTAACAGAAGGTCTGTGAACACTTTATAGTCACTTCTTGAATGATTATAGCAGTTTATCGCTAAACAAACTTCCATATCATAGTTTACTTAGCTAAAATTATGAAATATAATAAAACAAGTTACTCTAAAGTAACGTAAGACGATAAAAAAAATGTTTGTCGTTTGTTTATCAGAGAAACGCGCTGGGTACACGTGGCAACCCTAAGGCAACAAAATGCCTGATGCGCCAGCTCGTATATATAGGAGCCTTACCCTGGCTCATTACCAGCTAGGCATTTCTCACATAACATTCGTTGGCAAAGTCACAGAGTCTGCAAACATAGCTGTATCAAGTGACATTATTAATCATGGCATCATTATTAATCATCATTTTAAAAAGTGGAATAACCTATACTTACTTAAGAAGGGTGAATTCAGAGCCATAGAAATGAAAATAAGCCTGTAGAAAAAGAAAAGAAAAAAAAATTAAAAAATGAAAGGTATTTTTCTTTTATAATGGCCTCATGGGATTGCTAATACTTTTATAGTTTCCTTATACTTATTCCTTATTTCCCCTACTACTACATCTAGTACTGCCTAGTAGTAATACGATATCTGCTAGTAAAAACAGTACCAGTGCAAATTATACAGTATACCTTTATTGTACAATAAATAACTATACTTGACGCAGAACAGAAATATCAACATTTACACATCGTTGAAAACGCCAATGTAAAATATCCGTTAAGTGCAAAAATAAATAAAATAATTAAGTGTAATTTTTTACATTGGCGTTTTTAATGTTGTGCAAATATTGATATATCTATATAGTACTCTTCTTCTTTAGCAGGGGGGCATTCTGAAAGAAAAGTACCGATTAGTAGTGGTATTGAGAACCAAAATTGAAATCTGCCTCTGACAGATTTTAGTAGATGTCACTTCAGTGGCTACTTCTTTCACTACAATAATGTTGGGAAGTGTTTATTATTTTTGTATGGTCTATGATTGTGTTTGAAGTATAAACTTTGTTATAGCCACTTTACATATATTTCTTCTTTCAGAGTAAGTAAACTCACTTGATTCTTTGCTAAAATAATTTTACATTTAGTGTCCCTTTTATTTATGCAACAAAATCAATCAACAGTCACCCCCCCCCCATCACACACACGCACAAAATAAATAAACATATTTATTTTGACATGACTAATAAAAGTTAAATAAAACTTTACCAAAAATTAAACTTGCTCATGCGAAAAACTTCTGGTGAAACTGATGACTTTTTATTTTCAAGTCAAATTTTCGAATATGAGATTTTGTTATGTTTACACGTTTTGAGGTCTCCTGAATACGAAAATCATTTTCTTAGCGGTTGGTCTGTGTGTGTGTCTGTCTGTTATCAGCATATCTCAAAAACAAATTATGGCAGAAAGTTCAAACTTGGTATTCTAAATGTATATCATATACGGATGCTACACTAAAATTTTCGTTAAGATCAAGCAAATGGTTCGTGTACAGGGACAATCAAGAGAATTCTAATACATTACGTCTATGGGGGAAACTGCAGGTAAGTAGAGTTTAACTTCGATAGACTGCACTAAACCAAATGAAACGAATATATATATTGTGTAATAGAGATAGTCAACTGGGGAAAAAAAATTGTGTATGTAGGAGCCTCGCCTCCCCCCTGGGGGGGGGGGGAAGTCCCCCCTCGAGGGCAGTAAATTTTCATGATGGGTATCTTTCAAAAGAGCTCGCCAATACCTTTAAAACGAATGGTTGAACCATCGATCTGCGATAATTTAATAAAGTTATCGATTTTTTTCATTTTTAACATTTTTTTAAAATGTAATTTGAGAATAAATTTAATTTTTTTTTTAAATTTATTTATTTATTATATTTAGTGTTATACTACTTCTCTAATGGAAACCGTGTGCATCTTCATGGAAGATGATTTTTTTAAATAATAATTTTTATAAATTGTTTTTACTTAGTGAATTTGTATAGGAAAATGTAGAAGAAAGTCGTGTGGTAGCCACAACACACTAGTTATTCCTTGTTAGTGGATGTGCTTTACTAATAATATTTTACCATTTCCAGGAAAGCTGTTCGGGAATTGAAATAAATTCCTCATAGAGATATGGTAAATAATGTATGTTGTAAGCTAAATATTTATCGCTTGTCTTTTGGACATGAATGAAACGGGGGGTTGAGGGGGCGGTAGCCCCCCTCACACAGAACTAATTATCATATAAAACTCTTCTTAAGTCTAATTTGAATTGTTTAACATAGGTTTACATAACAGTACTCGGTATCTTTCCTCTTAATCTCCAACCTGTATTTATAATATTAAATTTCAGGGTAAGAGAAAGTAGTGTGAGTGACACACCAGATTCTTTCTTTTTTTTTTTTTTTAGATGAAAAAGTCTTTAGGCACATTAGACACATTTTTTTTCTTCTGAGTAAATTTATTTAATAATCTGCTAAAATAATTTAGCATTTGCATCACATTTGTTTACTCAACAAAAACTGCAAATTATATTTATTTTATTTATATTTATTTATTTATTTTTTAATAAAAGTAAATATACGGTAAATGCACCAGTAATTTACACTTTAACAACCATTGACCTTCACAGGGGTGAGATTCCTCAGGCATTTGTAGAAATTTCAGACTTTTCCTGAATTTTTACTTCCATTACTGATACCGTTGGTAATAATGGAAGTATTGTATTCGGTCCAAAAATCTGATATTGAGTTTTCATCTGATTTACATAGTTTAAGGTCTCCTGAGTCCAAAAAAGTAGCTTTTGGCAATTGGTCAGTGTGTGTGTGTAGTCTGTGCGGGGATCGTCTGACTGCTATATCTCCGAAACTAGTAAAGATAGAACTACAAAACTTCAGAGTCGAGACAGATCTGGTGAAGAGGATTTTTCCAACTTTTGATGAAAATTGGAAACCGGAATTGGGACCGTAAGTCTGTATCTCAAAATCGGCTCTAACAATTTTCTTCAAATTTGCTATCTAAACACTCTGTTAGATGTCCTTTCGAATGATATAGTTGGTTAGTTCAGAAAAATTGATAGATGTCCTGTATAAATAGCTTAATTTGAGGTCTCGCAAGTGCGTTCCTTTAAAAATGGCTGTACAGTTTTTTTTCAAATCCGCCATATTAACTCTTCTTTAGATATAATTTTGTGTGTAATTGTTGTTTTCTGGTCAACAATTGAGTATGCCAAGTTTTCGTGAAAGTCGGTATCTCGAAAACGGTTCTAACGATTTTTTCGAAATTTGTTACATAAACCCATTTTAGATATCCTTTCTCATGTATACAGGGCTATTACAAGGAAAAGAACAGTCATCCTAATTAAGTATGTCAGTTTTAGATATCAGAAATTGCTGTTTCAAAAAATGAATCTACCGATTTTTTTTTTTTTTTTTAACTCGCTATGTAAATCTTCTTTTATATATGCATCAGCCTTCTCTTACCGGAAAATTTTTAGGTGTCTAATATGTTAGGTTAATTTTATGTGTTCTGATCATTTCATTTCCAAAAAGTAAATGCATATTATATGTGTAATGGGTAATGTAAGTCGTGTGTTTGTTTCACACCAGAATTTTGGAGTAATTTCCAATTATTTTTTTGGGTCTAAATATTCTTATTTCTGTGTATATTTTCTTTTGATTTGTTCTTGAATAACTTAATTTCCTATATTCTCAGTATTTGTTTATATAAAATATGATATCTTGTATTTGTTTCTTGTTTTATTGCAAAAATTAAATTATCTTTGAGTTCTGTGCATATTTTCAGAATTTTTGAAAATTTCTCACTCTCATCTTTGCCTTGAAGTGTTATCCTGATCAGAAAATGCTCTCATTATTTTATTTACTAGTCCACTTTCGCCGACCTAGCAGTTGATATTTTCAAACAAATTTATTTCTTAATTTGTTATATCTTTCCTGTTTGACTCTCAAACGACTTTAAATCATTTAACATCGGTTTACATGGTGTTTTAAAATTAATGGCATTATCTTTTACATCGTAACGCTTATAAAAACTAGTATGTTGTGGCCACCACAAGAAGTTCAAAAAATCCCTTTTCGGCAAGCTTAAAGGCAAAGGTTCCTTTATGTTAATGTTACAAAAATAAAGAAATCTATACTAATATTATAAATGCGAAAGTTTGGATGGATGTATGGATGTTTGTTACTCAATCATGCCACAACGGCTAAACGGATCTGGCTGAAATTTGGTACAGAGATAGATAATAGTCTGGAATAGGACATAGGCTACTATTTATACCGGAAATTTGATTAGATTTTTTAAAATTAATTAAAATGCGAAAATAATAAACTGGTAATTGCCTTAATATAAGCCGTTTAAGTTTTTATTTGTTGCCAAAAAGTTTACTAGGTATTTTTATTAATTAATTAATTATTATTATTATTATTATTATTATTTTCAACATAAAATGAAATATGCTTTCACGCGAAAAATAAAAAATTACTAATTGTTAAATTGGTGAATGAGAAAATGACGTCTTTATAACTTTAAAATAAAATAGTAATAATACAAATCTAGCATGTTTCTTCTGAATTTTATTTCATACCATTTTTTTTATATTCCTCAAATTTATATATATTGCTAAGTGGCTCAGTGCCACCTAAGCTTCTTTCACTCCTAGCAATTAATACTAAGCATTGTTAGTTACAATTTAAGCACTAGTTTACTTAACCTAAATAGCTAGAAGAAGGCCTGTGATCAGTTTAGTATAGTAGGAAAAAAACACTACAGAGCAAGAAACTACAATTTCAGAAATACTGATTATATTTTTTTTATTACATGTAATTTTAACATTTACACTTTCGGGAAATCATTGACACCCGGAATGTTCTTATAGTTTCAAGAGAATGGTTAGGTTATTATATAAATAATTTAAGATATCATCAAAATTTTAGATCACCAACACCATACGAAAAAAAAAGGAGAAATTGGACTCACCCCGTTTTAGTAGTTGTGCGATGATACTTAAGGGCAGATCCATGGCCTTTTGCACTCACACACAAGACAAAAAAAAAAAAAAAAAAAATGAGTTTTTATTAATCCATGAGAATCAGGGTCCGTGTCCTCTCGATTCACTCTCTCTTCTCCGAATCCTCTTCTCTCTTATTTTCTTCCCATCAAAAAAAATCCTCCATTCCCCCTTTTTTTTTTTTTTTTATCTTTTCTTTTTCCCGCCTTCTTACTCTTTTTTCTTTTATTCCTTTTTCCAATCTTAACCAATGTGAAAGTATACCATTTTTATATTATTTTTTCCTTGATCCTCAATGGTCAATATTCCGTTTTTTATTGGTTTCTTTTTCCGCCCCCTTGAATTTTTAGTGGTCAGTCTTCTACCTTTTTTTAAATCACGTACCCCTTCATCAAGAACCAAAAATACAGGGGATCTTTTGCTCCAGGAAAAATAGTCAGGTGAGTTTATCTGAACCTATCCCAACATTCTCAGGTGGCTAGAAAAATTCTCAGGTGGGCCATACGCGTGTGAATCCGCGATACACTCTTTATATAATAATATTTTATAGCTTTTTGGGAAAAAAGGCTGTTGTGGGGGGTCTTGTTTTTATTTTATGTTTTTTTTTTATATAGCCTGGGCAGTTTTCCTTTTCTGCTTCCCTGGTTGTAAGTTTCTATCCATCAAGCGTTTTTGTAAATTCTCTAAACTTTTATAATTGGCATCTGAACTTTTATACAGAATGATGCTTTTTCTTCTAAAAGGAAATAGGTGGGTACCTTCAAGCATTTTTAGGTGTGTTTCATGTCTGACATACCGTTTTTATTCCCACACTATTTTTATTTTGTTCCGGTGCCTCCTAACATATATACACTCGACTTGCATAAAAAAAGAAAAAATTTTAAAAAAGAAAAAAAATATTAAAAGTCCGGATTTTTTTTTTTTTTTTTTTTTTTTTTTAAAGCTTCTTTTAATAAAGAAAATTAAAAGTAAATTTAGATAAGTAAATAAAAATCGGGATGAATTCAATTGTTGAAATTTTTCTCCTTCCTCTTTTTTTTTTTTTTTTTTTTTTGTGTGTTGGTGATCTTTACATTATAGGTATAATTGAACCAGCAAGAAAATCATGTAATAATATCATGCTAAGATACTGGAAGTAAAAGGGTAAATAAATACAATAAATGATATACGAATATATAAGAAGCATAACATACATAGAAGCATAACATAAATGCACAATACTTAAACTAAAGAAAATAATACACACAGAGAGGACGGAAAAAATCATGCATAACATACATTTTTTTTTTTTTTTTTTTTTTTTTACTAATAAAGTACAGAGAGAATGAATAAAAGTATTTTAGAGATACTAAATAATACTATTAAAACCCGAAATAATATTAAAATGACCTTAAATAATATGGAAAAAAAATCCATGCATACTGTATGAAAGTACGATAAATAAAGTCATGCATAACATACATTTTTTTTTTTTTTTTTTTTTTTTTTTTTACTAAGTTAATTTTAAAAGAAAAAATAATTCACTCGTATATACTAAAGGGTTAGTCATGCACCTCTTTGTGTTATAAGAATATTTAGGAAGTCTAAATGAGAGGTGAAAAAAAAATGCGCGAAATGGAATATATAAGCATAAACATATAATGAAAGTAAGAAAATTGTTACATTTATAATAAATAATTAGATTAGATGCCAATGTGAAATGAATATATCCCTAATATATATACATATACATATATATATATATATATATATATATAATTTTTTTTTTTTTTTTTTTAAACTCTTCGACAACAACATGTGATAAATGCCGAGAATATTGTAATGCAAATCCCCAGTATGATTATTATTGAGCTAATAAATTTTATGAAATGTAGGGATATATTCATTGCTGGCATGTTGAAAAAATTTATCCAATTGTTTGCAGTTTGTGCACTAGTGTGTACTGTATTGTTCGTGATTATACTCATTAATTCAATTGATGGCTCCTCCAGGCAAAAGTCTAGCACTTTGCACTGCATAATTTCTTTGGATCGTAGACATAGTTTTTCTTTGTAGCATTTTTGCTTTCCTGAGAATTTTATTGTGTGCTCTTGTGCCTCGGTTTGTAATAAAAGGGCCTTTGTGTGTAGATCTATAGTTTGGAAAGTGATAATTGCAAGTCCTGCTTGACATGTGCTGAATGCTTGGATTTGCAGGCGCGCAAGAATGGCACATTTATAGCACCCTCTAACTTCAAAAGGTGCTTCTGTAATTTTAGGGCACACCGTATTTACTTGAGTTTGTATTTTGTAATCTTTAAAGAATAGTTGTATTCGAACAGGACTTGACATAAGTAACGTAGAGGTGAGTTTGCCTTCCTTTACTTGGAATAGATGTAAGTGTCGCTCTATTGGAAGTGCAAATTCTTGCGTGTCTTTGAGTTTAATTAACGGGTCAGTGCTAGAACTACATCTCAAGGTGTCCTCGAAAAAGTCACACGATGTAATGTCCTTATCAAAGATAAAGTCCTTTGTGTAAGAACTATTAGCCTGGATGCTACCTATTGTTCCTGCCTTCGGGCGATTTTTCTCCGATGTAGTGACTAAGTACGCCTCTTGTGGGTTTCCTACCCTTTGCACAAAGGATTCGCTAATGAAGACTTGGGGTTGATTATAGGCTCCGAGCAGAGACACTTTAATTCCATTTTTCGTATAAACACTCCCAGTAAGTGATATATGTGATTGTGTTTGATTCTCGAGATGAGTTAGAGAAATATGATATGAGCATTGTTGACCCGTGATCTTTGATACTTCATAACTGTTTATGAGCTCTGGTTCAAACCAAATTCGATAAAAGTTGCACGCTGGTCTGGTTAGTATCGTACACCCGGTTCCCAGGCCGCCAGCTACACAGTTTGAGATCCCTGGGTATTCTTTGCTATCCGGAGTTTCTGCTTCAAAATTGAGTCCTGATTTTCCGAGCTTTTCTCTTAAACAGTGAACGCCTTGGCCGCAATACTCATTATATATACAGGAGATCTGGGAAATTTGTTTGTGTTGGACTGGAAAAGTGAAATATTGTCTTGTTGTGGAAAATGAACACTTCACTGCTTGGAGTTTTATTTTCATTGAAAAAAGTGATTGGTCTTGTTTATCAAGAAAATAAATGCATGATTCAGAATCAATCGTCGGGAGTGTGATTTCCGCTGTGGTGTGTAATTTACACACGTTTAAACCGTCCGAAGACTCTTGGCACGCACGCAGTTCAGACTGTATTACTGCCTGAGTGTTACAGTCTGAAAGGACTGGTGATATCATTAAACACAAGGATATGATGACAAGGTGTGAAAAGGGAATTTGTGCAGCTTGTTCACCATGGTGTTCTAAGAATTGATACATTGTGACTATTATTTGATTAATAGTTGAGCCACAATAAGATCCGAGCAGCAATGAAAAACGAGCACAGATTTTTAATACTCTCAATAAGGTCCAAATGAGTATCAGCAAACATTGTAATATGTACAGAAATGCTTTCAAAAGGGTTTTTAAACACCATACAAAACCCATGAGAATTAAAATTAATGATATGTAAATAGAATATGTTACGTAACTTGGATAACATTTTAGGTATTTTACAACTTTGATACACATGTAACAATGTCTTTGTTGACAAATTTGTTTTCCTGTAATATGTACTAATCCTGAGACTGTATGCCCTTTCATATTAATGTATGTGATATAAATCGTTGTCTTAAAGGCTAAGATTTCGTATGGCAATTCTATTGTGAGATCCTGTGGTACGGTATAGATGGCCTCAAAGTCAGTCGTTTTGATGATAACCTTTCCGTTTTCGGGTAAAATAAGTAACGGATCATTGAAAGTTATTGATAGGTTGTGGTTGGAAAAAACTGCAGTTTCACTTTCCAGGAGGTGCCTTGAGTGGAAGGCTTTCTTTCTCGGAAATGATTTTTTGAAGAAACATGTCTGGAAAGTGATTAGCTTAGGGTTCAGAATCTCTTTTTCCTCAGCGATATGTATAAGTACTGTTTCCTTTGAAGTATTGTCGGAGTTGTTAACTTGTTGCAGAATGAATGATTTTGGCTCTAGGAGTTCATCCTCTGATAATATCAGAGTTTTCGATGAAACAATGCAGTTTGAGCATTTTTGATAGATGCAAGCAGAAGGGGGGAGCATGATCTGCTTCACAGCTGATTTAGTGAGTTCCATGCATATGTATTGATTTTCTTTGAATTCACAATGTTGGACGTGGCTGTGTCGGTAGGGCATTACTGAGTGTAGTAGAAATAAACAAATGAGTCCTAAAGAAAGGAAATGAGACCAATTACCCTTCATATAATGTGGTGATCTAGTTCATTTAATTTTATTTAGTTTTTATTTTATTTATTTATTATTATTATTATTTTTTTTTTTTTGAGAAAATGCATTGAAAAGGTGAGATAATTGATTTAAGAATTTTAGACTGTCCTTCTCTCTTTCCTCTTTTTTTTTTTTTTTTATCTTTTCTTTTTCCCGCCTTCTTACTCTTTTTTCTTTTATTCCTTTTTCCAATCTTAACCAATGTGAAAGTATACCAAATCACGCTTGGCATAAAAGCTAATTCAGCATTATAGTAAAGGTATTTACTTATTGATAATTCTGGAAATTTTTTTTAATTTTGATGCTGAAGTAGATCGGACAAAACTCTTTTGTGCCCCAAAAAGTAATAATCAATGAATATTCTTGAAACAGTCTAATGAAATAATCATTCTTACTACAGAAATCAAATAAACATTGTTAAATACGCTGTAGAGCAAAAATTTCAGTAATTCAGGAACAACCGAATATTTCGAAGTCTGAATGAAATTTGAATTCATCGAGGTTATTATAGGATTTTGGAGGCAATTTTGGGATAGAAACCAATGAATCATTAAAAACATTTCCAGAACTCTCCTCCTATTGAAGTTAGACTTTTCAATCTTTGGAATTCTGAACTACCACTTTTCGCTACATCTGAATGCCAGATTTGAAGCTAAGTAACATCTATCTTTGTGGAAATGAAAATATGCCATCTGTTTCTATTTTTATTGTAATACATACCAACATACCGTGTAGAAAGTAACATTCAAAGATATAGGGTAGTTCTAGTCTACAATCATCAATGACCACTTTTCTTTTTTTATAGTCTTGTTAGTCATTTATAGAACTTTGGAAACCCTAAACTACAATTCGGTCACCAAGTCGCCAAAATCGATACCAAGTCCAAAATCTGCGTTGGTTCAAACTTGACGAGATTAGCGAACAAATTTGGCGGCAAATATTGTTTCAGGACAGCCATCATTCGTAAACTCTTTCTCAATTTTAACAGAGTTAATTGTTTTGATAAAATGCATAGTTTCTGTTCTCTAATTTTCTCGAAAGAGAACAAAAGTAGGCCATCTATACTCGAATGATTTTCACTGAACTCTGAGCTGTGCGTTTGCCAATGAGTGACTCTGTACTAAGCCGTGAAACACTTTTCATTAAAAAAAATCACTATGTTTGTCTCGGCAGTATTTTCGTAACTTTTGTGGTTGGAGTAGTCGTTTTGGGGTGACTGAAGAACAGGGTACGATCGACTTTTTATCGCCAAGCACGGCAAATAGCTCCAAATCAGTTACTCTATAATTTCCTGAAATTTTCGCCAAGTGGCCGTTTCGTTATGGTAACCTCAATTAAAAATCTATTGTATTTTACGATGGATGTATTAAATGATATAAATGGATTTTTTTTTTTTTTGTAGCTTTTGAAAAAAGGCTTGTATTTAGGAATGTCGTGGCGACGAAATTTTGAGTTGGCGACGAGACAGTACCCTGTTCTTCAAGATTCTAGCATTTTTTTTTTTTTTTTTTTTTTTGCTTGTTTTAAGGAATCTTTGTGGACTGGCACCTGTTTATTTGCTGGGCGGGTACACTTTTAGTGTATAACTCTAAACCGAAAAGTGAGTTGCCTGCCTTGGCTGTGTCCTGTCCTGTCCTGTCTGTTTATTTACGAATCAGTTACCTCATACAAAAATGTCAGTGTTTTCATAACAAAATGTAATTTTAATGGGTGTATAAGGAAGTAATGTGGTGTCCATATCAGATTTTTTTAAACTATATTATACTATTTTCGAGACAGAAATGATAACTCCACTGCTATCCACCATGTAGAGGTATAAGCGGTCGCATTTCATAGCGCATAGCCACTTTGCTATACATAAACACCACTTTTATTATTATAGCTGCAGCTGTTCAGCAGTTAAAAGAGCGGGTAAATATATAAAGGTTAGCCTATTTATATGTATAGGTTATATGTGTATAGTGTATATGTATAGGTTATATGTATATAGTGTTATAGGTTATTAACAAAAATGCGCCAAAAAATTTCGCCAAGGAGGCACCCTCAAATATATTTTTATCGAAACTATTTCAAGCCAAGATCTTAGACCTTTACAAAACAGACAAAGAAAAAAAGTAACAAAATCGGAGAATCCATTGAGAAGTTATGGGTCAATAAATGAAAGAAAAAAATAAAAAAACATACGCTTTGAATCGAGAACCTTTTATATTTTTAAGTCTGTTAAAATAACAGAATATGAAATATTGCTAAAAATTAAAGGGAAAATGCAATAACAGAAATAGTTATCGAAATAGGTCGCACTCAAAATATTCCACTTTTTAAAAAAGAATGTGTATTTTTTTTTTTTTTTTTTTTTTTAAATTGGAAAAAAAAAAGTTTATAAATTAATTTAAAATTAAATTTAACGAATTCAACTAAGTTAAATTAAGTATAATTTAAGTTACAAATAATAAATATATTGCTGGTAAATATATTGCTGTTTGTAAGTTAAGTTACAAATAATAAATATATTGCTGGAAGGGTTTGTCCATCCTCAAAATGGTGACGAAGGTCGCCAAATGGTGTTATAGAAAAGCTGTACACAGCAGGGATTCGAAATGAGGTATAAAATCGTTTGAAATTTGTAGGAAATCCTAAAAATATACAAAAATTGAAGTCATTTATAACCTTTTTTGGGTACTTTTCTATTTCGCCGACGCAGCCAATAAAGTCGCCTTCTAGATTAATCTTGGAACAACTATAGTATTTCCCCTCAGCTAGATTTGGCGATTTTTCGTTGGCGACTATGGCTAAATCATAAATCATATAGCATAAATGATAAAATCGTAAGCTAAATTATAAATCATAAAATCATAAATCCAAAATAAATAGCATGTAGGCTGCCATATCATATCGCAAACAATCCAGAAAGACATCGTTATCGTTCAAATCGGCGCCAAAGAAAAATCGCCAAATCTAGCTGAGGGGAA
Source organism: Salticus scenicus (assembly GCA_963930645.1). Taxonomy (NCBI): domain Eukaryota; kingdom Metazoa; phylum Arthropoda; class Arachnida; order Araneae; family Salticidae; genus Salticus; species Salticus scenicus. Next base: position 381,656,381 of record OZ005649.1, read on the forward strand.
ATACTATAGTTGTACCTTAATCTTTTATAAAACTCTTTTGTATATACATACGAAGTAAACCGGAACAACTTGCAGGTTGGGGAACAACGATAGTATTTTCCTACAGCTGAATTTTGCGATTTATTTTTGGCGAATATGGCTAAATCATAAATCTAAAAATCATATATCATAAATGATAAAATCATAAGCCAAATCATAAAATTGTAAATCATAAATGATAAAATCATAAGCTAAATCATAAATCCAAAATAAATAGCATGCAGGCTGTCATATATCGCAAACAGTCCAGAACGACATCGTTATCGTTCAAATCAGCGCCAAATCGCCAAATTCAGCTGTGGGAAAATACTATAGTTGTACCGCCATGGGTTTCGAATGTGAACAAATGTTGCGAAGAATTCAGAACGACATCGTTAGGATTCAAAATGGCGCCAAAAGAAAATCGCCAAGGCTGTGGACCAATTTGCGAGTTGTATCGGCAAGCCAAAAAACTTTTACATTTGAAAGACTAATATTTTCTATTAGCTTTATCACCTACTTTATACCTATATAATAAGAAAGCACCACAGAACTGGCGTTTTAAAGTAATAAGTACAAAACTTTGAATAAACACCATAAAATGCAATAAATGCGAGTTTATTGCATTTTATTGTATTTTTTCAAAGTTTTGTACTTATTACTTTATACCTGCATCTATACCTATTTATCGCCTGCGTCGGCGAAATGGAAAAGTACCCCTTTTTTTTACCATAAATAATATAAATAAACATACCAATACATAATGTTTTGATAATGTCTTAAAAGTTCACTTTTCGTTTCTTGAAAGAACTATACGAAGAGTTTTGAAAGTATTATACGATTATCGTATTTCGACCAAAAGAAAAAAAATAATAATATTTATTTATCACAGCTGCAATGTATTCGATATATATATATATAATGCACGTTTAAATTTTAAAATAAAAATATAAAACCATGGAGATTGCGTTATCCCCTATCTAGAACATCAAACCTTTTACTACTACTGACTCCATGGTTTCACGTTTTAATTTTACTAGCCGCTCGTGTCACAGAAATGAAATTAACTTATTACCTATTCTAATTCTTGTTCATTCTTCCATTCTTCCTTTTGGTTGAATATTTTTACTTTCCGAACACTATAGAGAGGAAAGTATTGTAATTATGTCAAAAATCCGAATTTGAGATTTTGATGTTTCTATACGTTTTGAGGTCCCCCGAGTCCGTTTTTATTATTTTTACGTTGATGTATGTATGTGTGTGTGTAAGAAGAATGTATTGGATTCGTGAAAATTTTCGTACTCTAGTTTTCAACGGATTGATGTGTTTTGACTTTTGAGATGACTGTTTACACGATTTGACTGTTTACAGAAAATATCTGTCTGTCTCTCTGTGTGTATCACAAATTTCGTGGTCTCTGTATCTCACGAACTTTTACCAAACTTGTTATTTAGTTGAACCCTGAACTAAACTGATACTGATTACATTTGAGGATATTTTAATAATTTTTTACAAAAAATCCAATGGGCGATTAACCTAGGAAATCATTTTCTTGCATCCACGGACGGTCAGTGACGCCACACTTCGCTTGCGTATTAATATATGCATATATTTCAATTTTAATTAAATAATATCTTGAACCATGTTCATTCCAACAATGTTCTGTGAATTTGAACACTTTCCAATGGTATTAGTTTCCCTCAGCCCGTAATATTCTCCATTATATATGTTGATTCATTTATTTCGATGTTTGATTCATAGGTAATTTCAGACAAACAGCCATTGACACTTGCACATTGCTCGAATAATCTAACAGTAATCCGCGATTGTAATGATCGATAGATGGCGCTTTCTCAACACTGCAGTTGTTAGTAAACATTGCCACGTGTGTTCGATTAGTGTTCTTTTTGTTATTATACTTAATATTCGTACTATAATTTCTCCGCCATTACAACATGGAAAATTGATTGCTTTTGGAAAAAATACTTCAGTTTATTCAAAGTTCGATCGGAAGTAGATTTTTAACTGAAGTTGAACAAATATTAGTTTCAAATCATCGGATTCATTCTTTACTTCCATTAGCCGAAGCAACTGAAATTTTAAATTTGTCATTTGGAAATAAATGGAAGCTCAATTCTGGATTTCTTGATCCTTTGGAGTTAGATTGTAGCACACAACAGTATGTGTTATCTTTTTTACCGTATTTATTCATTTTTATTCAATAAATATATGTGAAACTAAATATCGGCAAGCAATGGCGGCTGTATGGAATTCGAATTAAACCATGTTTATTGTAATTTCACCTTAGCCCACCAGAGGGCGAGCATTTCATTACAATCGCGGATATCTAATGAAACTAGATATATTGTGCTGTCGTTATTAAACTCATGCAATTGGTGAAATGTACATAGATGAACTAAATTATTGCAGATCATATGTTCAATAAAATACAGCTACAAATCACTAAATTTTATAAAAGAATATGAAACAACGTACTGCGACTTAGTTTTAGGTTAATTTCTTTAGAGGTCAACCAATTGAAAATTACCTATCTATCAATGAATCAGTATAACTTAAAATTTTTCATCATGATAACTTGAAAAATATTGAATAAATTCGAAAAGAAGTTGGGCATTGGGTTTACAGTAGAAATATCTCGTATGAATCCGTTGGTCAACTTGATATTCTATGTTGTTTCAAAATGGCGGTCATTTTGAAACAACATTTAAAAATTTCAAACACAGATAAAAACTAGTTGGCATAGGTGGACTCTGCTCAGTTCCCCATCATATTTATGTTATCATAAATTTCTACTGCGAGACATATTATAATCATGTTAAGAGAAATGAATTTGACCAAAGCTTGACACAGTGATAAATTGAAATCCCCGTATAATAGGCTATCCACCGTTCACTTCGATATATTTATTTTGTTCTAATCTATTAATTTATTTTATCAGGGTCAATTCCGTTGTTTAGTTTTCATGCTACTATTTCCAATGCAATAATCCTCAAAATTTCTATTTATATGAAAAAATTTCAATTTCGCTATGTTGATAAAATCTTAAATTACGAATAACTTACGAAATTTTCCTATTACTAGCATATTTGCAGTCAATAATGTTCAAACAAGTATTATAAATGTTATTTTGAAGTTGTTTGATATATTTATGATCCTCAAAATGGACGTTTATGTTCAATTTTGCCCTATTCTGCCATGTTAAGTAAATCGTAAATTGCAAATAACTTACGAATTTTTTAAATTGGAAAAATTGGCTATTTTAACGCTATTTGGATGTTATTATTTTCATATTTTAATTAATTATAAGAAAACTAATCAAAAATTCGAAAATATCGGACTTCGAAGTATTGTGTTGTCGCCGGGTCCTGGGCTACTGTGAAAGTTTTAAATGTCTAGCTAGTAGGGAAGTTAGTTAAATATAGACTGCAAGATTTGTACCGGACAAACAAACACTCAAACAAACAAGAATAGAGGTTAATAAAAACACGGTAAAAATAGTCATTAAAATATTAGCTATAATTAAATTGTTAAAAGAAAAAAAAATAAAAAAAATTACGAGTTCATTTTCTCTCGACATAAAAATAAATACATTTAATTAAACGTGATCGTTAAAAAATTGTAAAAAGTTAAATTATGCATTTGACAAAAATTGACGTCATTATCACTTTAAAGATTTTCTACACATTGATAAAGTGCTAATGTAGTTCATGATGCAAATATATGTTGTTCTGAAAGGATTAATATTTTATTTTTAAAATCAACTTTTTTTTTTTTGATTCAAATTTTCCGTAACTCTTTAACCAATCACATTGGAACGTCCATCTTTGGAATATCGATAATAAGGATTTTCTCGCCAAAAGATGCCAAAATAAATAAATAAATAAATAAAATCCCCAAGGGCAAAAAGTCACCAAATTTGACGCCAAATCCATAACCTGCCTAATGGAGCTTTTTAATGCGTTTTAAAGGGAAAATTAAGCTATTTTAACGCGAAAAAGAGCTAGAAATGCAGAAAAATCGACATTTTATCAACTTACTAAGCCTCTTAGAAAGAATTTATATAAAAATAAATACAATTATTTACAATTTCGTAACAATACGCATTGATAAAGTGCTAATATAATAAGTGCTATGATTCAACAGAAAATTTAAAAACATGGTTTATAAAAAGTTTTTTATCTTATAATTATTACCATGTTCTTATTAGCTTCTATTCTTGTTTGTGTGTGTGTTTATTTGTCCGGTACAAATCTTGCAATCGAATTTTAACTAATTTCCCTACTAGCCTAGACATTTGAAACTTTCACAATAGCTCACAACCCGATGACAACACAATACTTCGAAGTCCGAGTTTCAAATAGTTTTCTTATAATTAATTAAAATATGAAAATAATAGCCCCCTAATATACCTTCTAAATAGTCATTAAAATATTAGCTATAATTTAATTGTTGCCAAAACAAAAAATTCTGGAGTGACTCTACTCGACTTTCCGAACATTGAGTAATTAACAGTTTTGTAGATAAAGTAAAGAAAGAGGAGTTGTTAAACAAACAAAAGAGAGAAAACCATAATAGAGTGTTTGAGTATTTTTCTCCATATATTACACGATGTTTTATTTAACGCTACTGAACTTTGAGCCCATAGATCATAATGATAAAGAATTTTTCGTTGTGTCCCTGTAAAAACCTATAAATGCTAGATTCACCAAAATGCTTATAGTTAGTGCAACAGTGATTTATAATATTCATGTAAATTTTCAGCTCAATTGAATAAGGCGTTTAGATGCTATCGCACTTTTAAAAATTTGATCCCATAGGCCATAATGATAAAGAATTTTTCTTTGTGTCCCTGTAAAAAAACTGTAAGTGCTAAATTCACCAAAATCTATACAGTTGGTGCAACTGTGACCTATAACATGTGTACAAATTTTCTGCTCAGATTAATCAGGCGTTTAGACGCTATTTCACTTTTAAAAATTTGGCCCCATAGGACATAATGATAAAGAATATTTCTTTGTGTCCCTGTAAAAAAACTATAAGTGCTAGATTCTCCAAAACCTATACAGATTGAGTATCTGTGACCTATAATATGTGTATAATTTTTTTGCTGAATTGAATAAGGCGTTTAGATGCTATTGCACTTTTAAGATTTTGGTCCCATAGGCCGTAATGATAAAGAATTTTTCTTTGTGTCCCTGTAAAAAAACTATAAGTGCTAGATTCACCAAAATCTATAGGGTTCGTACTATGGTGATTTACAATATACGTACCAACTTTCAGCTTATTCGAACAAAGCGTTTAGACGCTAGCGTGTTCACTCACAGACATACACACATACATACACACACATACATAAATCATCGCAAAAATAGTGAAAACGGACTAATTGGACCTTGAAACGTATAGAAACGTCAAAATCTCAAATTCGGATGTTTTATTTAAAGCTACTGAACTTTGAGCCCATAGATCATAATGATAAAGAATTTTTCTTTGTGTCCCTGTAAAAAAACTATAAGCGCTGATTCCTCAAAAGCAATAGGGTTCGTGCTACGGTGACTTGCAGTATGCGCACCAACTTACAGCTCATTCGAGCAAAGCGTCTAGACGCTAGTGTGTTCACTCACACACATACACACACATACATACACACACACATACACACATCATCGTAAACGGACTCAGGGGACCTCGAAACGTATAGAAACATCAAAATCTCAAATTCGGATTTTTGACATGATTACAGTACTTTCCTCACTATAGTGTTCGGAAAGTTTCTCTATATATTAAAAAAAGTAACTGTCCCTGGCGTCATTTTTTTTTGTCTGCGACAGCATCTTCTCGCGGAGGGCAAAGTGCTCTGCATCATGAGAGGTATCAGTGTATTCCGACTGCTTCAAGGAAGGCATTTCAGCTGCTTAGATATTTTTCTATCATTTTAATTAACGAAGTTATTAACTATAAACGTCGGGTTTATGAAGGTACTCTATTTGCCACCGGAGAAAAAGTTTCTCTTATGACGTTTTTTCTGTGTTTCTGACGTCACTTTCCCCAGGAAAATTAAAATGTGATCAATGGTGTAAATAAGAAAAATTGAAAATTTGGCATCTTTGAGATGCTCGAGAGAAGAAAAAAATTATTTAGAATAGCAAAACATTAAAATAACCGATATTTTAAAAATATTAAGTAAAAATTTAACAAAAATGGAATGAAAATTAGTTTATATTCTTATTTTATTTTATATTCTTATTTTATTTTATATTGTTAGTTTTTATTTTAACGTTAGGCGAAAAAGATTTAGTAATTAATATAATAATTATGTTAAACAACGATTGGTATTAAATTAGAGGTTAAGCCCAGAAATTTTTAAAATGAAATTTACGAGACAACAACATAGATTAGTTTATATAAAGATTTAGTTTTTAAACTCAAAACATATTTAAAATGATGGATTTTTACTAAGACCAATTTAGGTATTTTTAAAGTTTAGAAATGAAGAAGCTCGTAAGTTTTTCGACAAGGAATTCATTTACACAACCACAATAGCCATTTTAACTCTAGCCATGCCTTAAATATAGAGAAAAAGGTACTTACGCATTAACGCCACCGCAGCTGCAGATTAAGTGCCGCCAATCTACATCTAAAATTTTTGCGACAAATCATAAAATAAAACACTTTATTTAAAATCAAAACACTTTCAAAATTCAAAACACTTTATTTAAAAACAAAGTAGTCAATCGGATTTCGGTGGAAAATCGGCCGATATAGAGTTGAACATAGATTCAAAACAGTCTCTATTTTCTTTCACCTGATTCTGTCGCCATAAAATCTCTGATAAATAAGATTCCAAAAGATGTCTCGTTGTCCCCCTATGTCTCTTGTGTGCGAACAACAAGATTGCTCTTTGTTGGCGCATTAGCGCAACTTCTGCTGCGGTAGCGTTAATACGTAAGTACCGAGAAAAAATATAAAATAGTGCAATAGTAATAATAATAATAAAATTCGCAACCTATTTTTGTTTTTTAAGCACTGGTGTAAAATTTTGCAGAAAACAGAATTTAATTTAATACAACAGGACTTCTTTCTTTTCTTTTTTTTCTTTTGTCTATTTTTCCATGTAATGGAATGAAGTAACTGCATTGCTAAAATATTGGAACAACTTCAGTATAACCCCACAACGATATTTGGCGACTTTTTTGTCGGAGATTATGGCTAAATCCTAAACCTAAAAATCATAAATGATAAAGGATACAATCATAATCTAAATCATAAAATCATAAATCCAAAATAAACAACATATAGGCTGCCATATTATATCGCAAACAGTCCAGAACGACATCGTTATCATTCAAAACGGCGCCAAATTCAGCTGTGGGGTTATACTGAAGTTATACCCTTAAATTATCTATCTCAGTTATGCATGTCAAGATTTTTGCGAGAAAAGTCTAAGCTACTTCGGTGCCAAATTTAAAATTTCGCCAAGATGTTAAATTGTACCATTGCTTTAGCACAATTTTTTTTCAATTTTATTTTAAATATTTTTTAACTTAATTCAAGAGAGAAAAAAAGAAGAACATTTTTTATTTGGTCTAAATGTACAAAATATCTCCATGTAAAATATTATCCGTATTATTAGAAAGAAAATGGTTAAAGTAGTTTTTCCTGTACCATTGATGTCTCTATAAATTAAATTAAATTAAATTATTCAATATTATTATATTCCATACTCCACATGCATTTTTTATTTTCTAAATTCAATATTATATAATATATATGTAAAAAAATCAAGGTGTAATCAGTACATATCCAGAAGATGTACCCAACAAATATTCAGAAGCCATCACAGGCTTCTGAATATTTGTATTCAGGCGATATCTCCTGAACACAAGTTCAGGAGATATCGCCAACAACTATTCAGATGCCATGATCAATATATACCAGTAGATATCGCCAACAATAATAATTATTCAGAAGATATCGCCAACAATATTCAGGAGCCATCATGAATATTTATTCAGAAAATATTGTCAACAAATATTCAAAAGCCATCCAATTTATGAATGGTGATGGTCTATCTCGAATACTTCAAACCGGTAATTCGTTATTACAATATAATCAAGGATGAATTTTTCACTTATCAGTAGGTTTCGAAAAATGTAATTTTTTTTCCCGATTTAACTTAGTATTTAATATAGTTTAAGAAGTGGTAAAATCAGATATTGACGGGCTTCTTGGCAAATTCATGGCGACAATGCAAAAGCGCAATCTGAAAGAAATTGTTCTGTCGTACTACTACTAGTGAAATGTTTAAAATAATTGCAATAATCACATAAGATATTTATTTTCAATGTATCTGACTAAATCATATTCTAGGAAAAATGCACTTTAAAAAGTTGCATCTTTACTGTTCTAAGCACCATTTTAAACCTTGATGTACATTGGAAATAAATGCAGAGTGTTACATATTGCCCTAAATTAACTAAAAAAATTCAATAGTAAAAAATATAGGCATTAGAAAAAATAAGTTCATAATTTCTTTAATCAAGCAATAATACCCGAAAAATTCATCGTCAGACAGTGACAAAAATTTAACAAGTGGATCGTACACTAAAGTTATAACGCTAAATCGTTTAGATGTTAAGAATTTCTCTCTGTTCTAAACAGATAGTGCTATCGTTGTTTATTTTGTGTGTCTAGCTGTCAAACGTGTGTTTTCTCTCAAAATAATGGAAAATTGTTATTAAACTGTCGAACGTTAAAACAGATTTTTCACATATTATAAACGATATAATATTAAATATTGTGTATTTCAATGTGATACCAAATATGGTGGATTTCTATAATATTGTTCAACTTTTCTCTTGTGTTATGTATTATTAATATTCCAATTCAATGAAAGACAAAGTTGCAAATAGTCGGGTAGAATCCAGCAGGGGTTAATGAGAGAAGCAAGTCGGGGTGAGGGAAAGCCTTCCTCGGGGGTTGGTGAGCGGAGCGAGCAGGGGGCAAAGCCTCCTAGTAAAAAAAAAAAAAAAAACGAGTTCATTTTCTTTCGACATCTATATATTAATAGGCAAGCATAAAATTTGTAGTCCCTTTTTAACATATTAATTATGGGAGTAGAGGGTTGAAAATGGTATCATTCGAAAGGTATGGTTAGCCGGAAGGTGCGAATACAAATATTATTTTCTTATGATGTCAAGAAGGTATTTAAAAATACATTTATTTTTTATGCATTTTCTCCCATTTACACGTATACACGTATTCCTTTACATCACGGAGTAAAAAGACAGGAGAAGAAGGTAACGCTGAAATTTTGTGATGTTGTTTTATAATGTTTACAGATGGCGCCAGCGTACAATACTTCCTTCTTTTCAGCTTCCGCAATGTTATTCAATGGGGAAATGTCTCGTTTTAATTATTTTTTTTTTAATAATATCAAGCTGAAAAAAGTTCGATTGAAAGCAAATTTCATTAAATAGAGTATTCTAACCAACATGTTTTTTTTAAGAGCCATTTTAGACTAATTTTACTTTGAAAGAGAGCTTTTAAAAAATGACGATCCTTATGAACCGAAGCTAGCTAAAACAGACAGTTGGGAGGAAGGAGAATGAATGAAATTTTGTAAAGAAAAAAATAAACTTACTTTAGGTGCAGAAAACACGAACTCGGACATTATTTCTCTCCTGGGGCTTTTATTTTTTTTCTTCTTACCACTATCATAGCCTGTATTACAACTAGAAACGAAGCATTTATTTGAAACATCTGAATTATGCTGTTTTAAGAACTTACAAACAAATTAAATTGCTTAAAATAAAAAAATTAAAATGTATTCCAGCAAAATTCTATTTAAAACAACACTATATCAGCTCCGAGGTAGGGAGTAATGACAAGTGGCGCCCTCAATATTTACCAAAAATTTACATCACAGTTTCGTAGCTTTCTCCCATTGGACCTTCAACTCCTATCAATATTACTCCGTGCTTTACACATAGAATAATAATAAAGGATCTTTATTATTATTCTATGGCTTTACCAACGAGATATATAAATTAGAGTGCTGATTCAATAGATGAAGGATTAGCTTTCCGTGGTTCAACATGAATCACGTGACATGCTTCAGTAGGTAGCTGTATTTGGCCCTTTATTGCTATTTTGGCATTTAAAATATCAGTTCGACAAATTATTATCATTATTAGGTAACATAATAATAATATTTCGGTACTATGACCGAAATAAATTGTTTTTAAAATAATTTTACACATATTTCACATTTTAATAAATAATAAAATACCTTTTTTTTCATCGTTTCTCAACAAAGTGTAAAAGTGTTTATTTAAGAAAATTTAAACTTTTAAAGAGCTAAATTTAACAACAAATAATAATTTTCCAACTATTTTTAAGCATTTTGTCAGTTAAAGTTCAACTACACGAAATAAAAAAGAAGTAAAATCAAAATCAAAATGGTTTAGAACAAAAGATTTGGTTTGGTTTGGTTTGGTTTGATGAGTACTGAGATTTTTTGCTTGCCTCGAAGGCCGCTTATATCTCGAAATATCCACACCACAAGGGTTTACAAGTTTTTATTTAATACACAGTAACAAGTACACAATATTTTGAAGACATAAGACAACACAAACATCCATGCCCGCACCAGGATTCGAACCTGGGACCAATAGATTCGGAAGGCAGCGTCCTACCGACCGAGCCACCTGGTCGGCGAACAAAAGAATATTAAACTACGTAAAGTAAACAAAAACATTGAAACCGTTGCCATAGAAATTTACTGAAAATGAACTGTTACCAAGGAAACCACCGAATATGCAGGTGCAAGGAGAGCATGTCACATGACTCATCTTGGACCTTCTCAAGGGTTACCATTTATCACTCTACTTTATATAGCTCGTTGGGCTTTACATTAAAAAATACCTAAAAGTAGAAAGTTGTTAAATCTGGCAATTTCATAAAGCTCAAATAAAACCTTTATAGGGCAGTTCCTTGTTTGTAAACAAACATCTCAACTTTTATGAGTGGTTGGCAAAAAGCAACGAGATATATAAAGTAGAGTGATAAATGGTAACCCTTGAGAAGGTCCAAGATGAGTGATGTGATATGCTTTCCTTGCACATGCGTATTCGGTGGTTCCCTTGGTAACAGCTCATTTTCAGTACATTTCTATGGCAACGGTTTCAATGTTTTTGTTTACTTTACGTAGTTTAATATTCTTTTGTTCTAAACCATTTTGATTTTGATTTTACTTCTTTTTTATTTCGTGTAGTTGAACTTTAACCGACAAAATGCTTAAAAATAGTTGAAAAATTATTATTTGTTGTTAAATTTAGCTCTTTAAAAGTTTAAATTTTGTTTTATAAACACTTTTAAAGTTTGTTGAGAAACGATGAAAAGAAAGGTATTTTATTATTTATTAAAATGTGAAATATGTGTAAAATTATTTTAAAAGCAATTTATTTCGGTCATAGGACTGTCATGTTACCTAATAATAATGATAATTTGTCGAACTGATATTTTAAATGCCAAAATAGCGATAAAGGGCCAAACACAGCAACCTATTCGAGCATGTCATGTGATTCATCTTGAACCACGGAAAGCTAATCCTTCATCCATTGAATCAGCACTCTAATTTATATATCTCGTTGGCAAAAAGGCTTGGGAAAAGCATAGCGATGGCGGATTACCAACGGAAAATCAATGGTGGGCGGGGCGCGCGAAAGTCGAGCGCGCTTTTTTGCCAACCACATGACGTCACGGGGAAATGCTCTATTGGTAGTAATCAACGAGATATATAAATTAGAGTGCTGATTCAATGGATGAAGGATTAACTTTCCGTGGTTCAAGATGAATCACGTGATATGCTCGAATAGGTTGCTGTGTTTGGCCCTTTATCGCTATTTTGGCATTTAAAATATCAGTTCGACAAATTATCATTATAATTAGGTAACATGACAGTCCCATGACCGAAATAAATTGCTTTTAAAATAATTTTACACATATTTCACATTTTAATAAATAATAAAATACCTTTCTTTTCATCGTTTCTCAACAAACTTTAAAAGTGTTTATAAAACAAAATTTAAACTTTTAAAGAGCTAAATTTAACAACAAATAATAATTTTTCAACTATTTTTAAGCATTTTGTCGGTTAAAGTTCAACTACACGAAATAAAAAAGAAGTAAAATCAAAATCAAAATGGTTTAGAACAAAAGAATATTAAACTACGTAAAGTAAACAAAAACATTGAAACCGTTGCCATAGAAATGTACTGAAAATGAGCTATTACCAAGGAAACAACCGAATACGCATGTGCAAGGAAAGCATGTCACATGACTCATCTTGGACCTTCTCAAGGGTTACCATTTATCACTCTACTTTATATATCTCGTTGGTAGTAATCAAGTAATCGCCATCGCTATGCTTTTCCCAAGCCTTTTTGCCAACCACTCATAAAAGTTGAGATGTTTGTTTACAAACAAGGAACTGCCCCATAGAATAATAATTAGGAAGAAGGAGCATGCTAATACTCTTAATGCTTACAAACCCCTTCTAGTGAAATGCCAGCGAAAGCTACTTTTGCTACTCAAAACCTTAAAGAAGGGCCATAGAATAATAATAATATCGCTGTTTGTTGTGGCAACACAACAGCTTATTAGAAACACTTATGCTCCTTCTTCCTTTATTATTATTCTATGAACTGCCCTATATCTCGTTGAATAAAACCATAGACACGGTAATAGTGTAGCATCACTATAGTCAAGCGAAGTGATGACGTCACTGTCTGTCCATGGAGCCATGAAAAAGATTTTCTATGTTAATTGTCCTTTGGATTTTTTGTAAAAAATTATTAAAAAATAACGGAAATTATCTGCCGATTTTAATTTCGATATTTGGGTACAGTTATATATAAGTTACTGTCTACATGTGTTTGATTGAGTTATTTTTTCTGTAAAATTTATAAAATTTTAATTTAAAATCCCAAAACTCCAGAAAAAAAAAAATGGCAAACTTCCAGTTTCGAATGTTAACATAAACATTTCATTTCAAAGGGTGATATTTAAACAATATCACCCTTTTAGTATATTCAACTAATATACTAAATAAAAGGAAAACGGATTTGTTACTAACTGCTGCATGTATAAGTAGACGATACGGAAAAAATTCCGATTTCCGTTTTTTGCTGAATTTACATGTTTTGAGCTTTCTTTACGTTTCAATTTACTGAAATTGGCTACTTATTTTTTAAAAAAGTGTCTTTATTGCTAGCTTTTGTGGGTAGAAGAAGCAAGTAGAAGATACATAAAAACTTTTGATTTCCGGTTTTCGATGAATTTACACGTTTTGAGATTTCCTTGCATTTTAATTAAGTGAAATTGACTACTTATTTTTATTTTTTAAAAAGTGGATTTCTTATTCTTTCCTCTGCATATATAAGTAGAAAATATAAGATTCAGAAAAGTTTTAGATTTTCGGTTTTCGGTAAAGTTACACGTTTTGAAATTTCCCGAACTCAATTCGACCATTTTTGAAAAATATCTTTTTTTTTTTTTTTTTTCAAACGCTGTACTTTATGAACCAATCGAATTAATTTAACAGAATTTGATACTTGGTTGGGCCTTGGTTTGACATGGTACCTGTTAGCTTCTGGGCTGTATCCCACAAAAAGAGGCGTTTTCACGTTGCGATTTTCTCTCATTTCAGGAAAGGCTAACATCTACAGAGAGAAATAGTTATATTAAGTAAAACTCTGTTGATTCAGTTAGAGTGAATCACGGAGTAATATTTAATAGGAGAAGAAGGTAACGCTGAAATTTTGTGATGTTGTTTTATAATGTTTACAGAGGGCGCCAGCGTGCAATCCTTCCTTCTCTCAAGCTTCCGCAATGTTATTCAATGGGGAAATGTCTCGTTTTAATTATTTTTTTAAAAAATAATATCAAGCTGAAAAAATTTCGATTGAAAGCAAATTTCATTAAATAGAGTATTCTAACCAACATGTTTTTTTAAGAGCCATTTTATACTAATTTTACTTTGAAAGAAAGCTTTTAAAAAATGACGATTCTTATGAACCGAAACTAACTAAAACAGACAATTGGGAGGAAGGAGAATGGATGAAATTTTGTAAAGAAAAAAAAAAATAAACTTACTTTAGGTGCAGAAAACACGAACTCGGACTTTATTTTTCTCCAACGGCTTTTTTTTTTGTTTTTCTTATCACTATCATAGCCTGTTTTACAACTAGGAACGACGCATTTATTTGAAACATCTGAATTATGCAGTTTTAAGAACTTACAAAGAAATTAAATTGCTTAAAATAAAAAAATTTAAATGTACTCCAGCAAAATTCTATTGAAAACAACAGTATATCCGCGCCGAGGTAGGGAGGAATGACAAGTGGTGCCCTCAATATTTACCAAAAATTTAGATCACAGTTTCGTAGCTTTCTCCCATTGGACCTTCAACTCCTATTAATATTACTCCGTGGAGTGAATATAAGCAAACAATTGCCGCAGCTGTGTTGCAATTGCATTCCGTTTAGGAAAAGGCAATAACTTTGCTTTGACTCGCTTTGAGAAAAAAAAAAAATGGTCGAGTTTCGACCACTGGGCGATACTAGTAAAAATAAATACACTTAATTAAACGTGAGCGTTAAAAAATTGTAAAAAGTTAAATTATGCATCTCACAAAAATTTATTTAAAAATTTCATACTGTTGCGTACTTGAGGGTTCGTAAGTTGCCCGAGAATGAGAGACGAAACTTGCAAAAATTCAGGAGCTTTACTTACGGAAAATTCCAGAAGAATACTGTTCTATAAACTGAGTATCAGCTTCAATTCCACCAATAAACACAGCTTAAAGAATCAGCTGTCAACAGGAAATACACAGTACAAACTGTATAGCAATAACACATAAAGCAAATCTCATTCAAAGAGGCTCAGAACTCCTTCAATAGCACTGCAAGCATTGACGAAATTGTCTGAGAATTGATCTGGGTTTGGCACGCTGGAGCTCCTTTTATACATCTCTGCGGAAGCCAGAATGTTCGGGAAATTCCCCGTAACTCCTTAACCAATCACATTAGAGCATCCATCTTTGGTATATCGATAATAAGGATTTTCTCGCCAAATATCGCCAAAGGCAAAAACCCGCCAAATTTATCGCCAAATTCATTACCTGCCTATTGGAGCTTTTTAATGCGTTTTAAAGGGAAAATTAAGCTATTTTAACTCGAAAAAGAGCTGGAAATGCAGAAAATTGACATTTTATCAACTTACTAAGCCTCTTTGAAAGAATTTATACAAAAATAAATACAATTATTTACAATTTCGTAACAATATGCATTGATAAAATGCTAATGTAGTTAGTTCTATAGCTATGATTCAACAGAAAATTTAAAAACATGGTTTATAAAAAGTTTTTTATCTTATAATCATTTAATTATAAGCAGTCAATTTCAGTTAATTGAAACGTAAGGAAAGCTCAAAACATGTAAATTCAGCGAAAACCGGAAATAGAAATTTTTTCCGTAACTTCTATTTTCTTCTTATACATGCAGAAGCTAGTAATAAGTCCAATTTTTTAAAAGTAATAGCCGATTTCAGTTAATTGAAATGCAAGGAAATCTCAAAATATGTAAATTCATTGAAAACCGGAAATCAAAATTTTTCCAAATCTTATACTTTCTTCTTATATATGCAAAAGATATGCGCAAGCGAAGTGTGACGTCACTGACCGTTGTTAAAGCCAAGTAAAAGATTTCCTATATTAATCGCCCATTGGATTTTTTATAAAAAAATATTAAATATTGAGGAAAATTATTTCTTGATTTTAATTCCCATATTTGGGTATAGTTACAAGTTAGATATTGTGCACAAGTGTTAGATTAAGTAATTTTGTTGTCAAACTGACAAAATTGTAATTTGAAATTTGAAATCTCTAGTAAGAAAATGGGTATAGATTTGATATATGTTATTCCTTGGCGTTTTGTATATTTGGCGATCAAAAACATAATACGAAAACATACATGTCCGATGTATACTTTTGTAACACATATATATTTTACGAAATATTGTTTTATATTACTGATTAGTCTCTTAATGTACGTTTTTAATATACCCATGTTTTCTGGAAGGAATCAAATATGCTCGCCAGATATTTTAGCGATTTATTAATAAAAAATAATTTTATTATTTTTTTTTCCGTCGAGGACGACGGATATCAAATCTGTTCTTTTGAAATAAATTTCATTCTTTTGAACTGAAATGTTCATGTTTATAATTGAAAATGGAAGTCTACCATTTTATTTTTCTAGAGCATTGAAATTTAAAATTAAAATTTTATGAATTTAACAGAAAAAATCTAACAGAATCTAACATGCGCAGACAGTAGCTTATATAAAATTTTACCCAAATAGGGGGATTAAAATCGGGAGATAATTTTCCTTAATCTTTAAAATTAAACCAATTAATGTTTAAAATCAATCCAACTAACGATTAACATAGGAAATTTTTGCTTGGCCCCACAGACTGTCAGTGATGTCATCACGTCGCTTGCGTTTAGTAATAAATTCATAAAAAATAATCTGGTGTGTTACTCACACGACTTTCTCTTACCCTGAAATTTAATACTATAAATACAGATTGTAGATTAAGGAGTAAGATAACTAGTACCGTTATGTAAATTTATGTTATAACAATTCAAATTAGGCTTTAGAACAGCTGTACTTGACAAATAATTGTGTGTGTGTGTGTGTGGGGAGGCTGCCATTCCCCTCAACCCCCCCGTTTCATTATTGTATCTACATTTACGTAGAATTCAAATCTGTTATTACCTTCAAAAGTTCCTTTGAAATTATCCAGACAATTTTCACACGCAACATTCCTTAAAACTTATCACTCTTGACCAAACCTTCCACTTAAACGTATTAACTTCAAAATACAACATTTGAATCGCCTGAAATTATTTCTTTTTAATTTACTTTAAGAGACACAGACAAAGATCAAACGTTAAAAATATAACTTTGGTATTCAGGAAGCTTCAAAACGTGTAAATATACAAAAAACCAAGCTATGAATATTTAATTTAAAAACTACATTATTTACCATATGGCTATTAAGAATAAATTTCAATTCCTGAGCAGATTTTCTGGACATATTATAGTAAAGCACTTTTACTAACAATGAAAAAGATTTTTACCAAAATATTATAAATGGCTTAAATCTTGGCAGCCCTGTATATCTTCTCAAGATTATGTACACACCACATGGTGCACTTAGATATAATCCTATATTAATAACACATGGCACAACTTGAAATATACTTTCATCAATTTTCAAGCATTGTCGCACTATAATCTACTTCTTTTGTGTAGCCCTGTAAACGAACAATGATAGATTTTCATACCATATTCTATATGAAACATATTTTTATGCATATAAAAATTTTATATTCGTTTCATTTAGTTTAGTGCAGTCTATAGATGTTAAACTCTACTTACCTGCAATTTCCTCCATAGACGAAATGTATTTGAATTCTCTTGAGTGTCCCTGTACACGAACTATTTGCTGGTTCTCAACGAAAAGTTTAGTGTAGCATTCCTATATGATACACATTTAGAATACCGAGTTTGGAATTTCTGCTACTATTTGTTCTTGAGATATGCTGATAATAGACAAACACACACACAGAAACACAGACGCAGACACACACACAAACCAACCGCTAAAAACATGATTTTCGTATTCAGGGGATCTCAAAGCGTGTAAATATAACAAAAATTTAATTTCCAAAATTTGAACCTAAAACAATATTTTCTCTACCTTATGGGTAAGAGAAAATTAATCTGGTGTGTCGCTCACACGACTTTCTCTTACCCTGAAATTTAATACCATAAATACAGATTAGAGATTAAGAGGTAAGATAACAAGTACTGTTATGCAAACCTATGTTAAACAATTCAAATTAGGCTCCCCTAGGAGGGGAGGCCAGGGTCCTACATACACAATTTTTTTCCCTCAGTTTACTGTCTCTATTACAAAAAATATATATTCGTTTCATTTGGTTTAGTACAGTCTATAGATGTTAAACTCGACTTACCTGCAATTTCCCCCATTAACGGAATGTATTTGAATAATTTTGAGTGTCCCTGTACATGAACCATTCGCTTCATCTCAACGAAAAGCTTAGTGTAGTATCCCTATATGATACACATCCCTATATGAACAGTACTCGTTATCTTACCTCTTAATCTCAAACCTGCATCTATAGTTTTAAATTTCAGGGTAAGAGAAAGTCGTGTGAGTGACACACCAGATTATTTAACTTGTGTTTATTTTTAACATTATAAACTTTTGATCTATCACTCATGTACTCAAATTTCTGTCATTTTATGGGCTGTTTTCTCTTAGAATTAAAAATCTGTAGTCGAGAGTATAGTGATGCTACATTATACGAATTTCTGTGTCCATGGGTTTATTTGAGTTTTAAGAAATTGCTAAATCTAGCAACTTTCTAATTTTAGGTATTTTTTAACCCCCAGCTCGCTTCGCTCACCAACCCCCGGTTGGCTTCATTTAATAATATCCATGTGAGGCTTTTCATTGAATATGAGTGTATAACACAAGACAAAATCAGAAAAATTTTATAGGAATTCCCATATTTAATGTAAAATTGAAATACATAATATTTAATATTTATTTTATTTATATATTTTTTTTTTTTTTTTTTGGGGGGGGGGGGGGCTTTTTAAATGAAGTTTTTTTTTTCTTTCTTTAAGAACAGAAAGAAATTTATAATATTCAGACCATTCTGTGTTACAACTTTATTATATACTAGCAGGCTTTGCCCGCTTCGCTGGTCACTAAATTTAAAGGAAACTCTTTTCTATATAGCTTTATAAAAATAAAATAAAATACTAAAATTGCTCAAAAGTTCGCTTCGGATCCCTGCTGCCTTCGGTAGCGATTTGGTCATCCGCTAAAACTCGGGCGCTTGTCCCTATTACCTGAGACAATGGTTTACCAATAGGCTTCCATTAAGTCCTTATTAGATAACAGTTTCGAAATAGATGGTATCGAAAAAAAATGAAGTATCCCCTTTACATTTGAATCACAGTTACACATGAACAACACTATACGTGGTGCACATCTGCAATTTTTAATCCCACTTTAAAAAAAACATGTGACTTAATCAGTAGCACATTTAAAAAAAAAATTCCAAACGGTTTCCATACAATCTCCCTCTCTTGCCACCTAAAATACATACATTAGTTTAAAAAATCTAATTGTCCGATCGATAAGCTGTTTAAACCGTTGGATTCACAAAAATTGCATCTTTCATTTGGTATCTTATTTGTAACGATACGACTGATATTTATAATTTTTTTAATTTACTTTCCTCATTTTAAATAAATGTAATTTTTATTGTTCACGTTTTTTTTTTTTTTTTTTTTTTTTTTTTTTCTCTGTCGAAAAAATAATGATAATTTTTTTGGCAACAATTAAATTAAGGAATAAAATTAAACATTTTAAATAAATGTAATTTTTTTTGTTCACGTTTTTTTTTTTT
Source organism: Salticus scenicus (assembly GCA_963930645.1). Lineage (NCBI taxonomy): Eukaryota > Metazoa > Arthropoda > Arachnida > Araneae > Salticidae > Salticus > Salticus scenicus. The sequence continues at coordinate 381,675,996 of OZ005649.1, forward strand.
TTTTTCTGTCCAAAAAATAATGATAATTTTTTTGGCAACAATTAAATTAAGGATTAAAATTAAATGGCCAATTTATCAGTAATTAGAAGGTTTTTATTTTAACATTTTAATTAATTAAAAGAAAACTAAAACAAAATTCGAAAATCGGGCTTCGAGGTGCATCAGGCGAGGCCATTACGAACCACCATGCAAATTTTTGTAGCTCAGCCATCAGCCGTTTTCTTAAAAAGCTCTGGAAACCATATACAATGACACACACACAAACATCTTATTTTATTATATGTATAGACTAGCAGGCTTTGCCCGCTTCGCTGGTCACTATATTGAAATGAAGTCTCAAAATACCATATCATCGATAATAATAATAATAATAAAATCATTGAAATCAGTTAAAATCTAAGTTAAAATTCTCGATACCTTCGATAGCGGTTTTCCAACTCGCCACACTTCACAAAATCCCTTTATATTGCATGTTGCATACACATACCTAACCCACATATTAAAAAATAGGGATTCTAAGATTATTTGAGGCAAAGTTAGGTTTTAAAACGTGTTTTTTAGCCCCTCCCCCCGGCCCGCTCTTAAAGGAAAGGAGGGGGAGATTTTGCAAAATATCTTTATATTATGAGTTAGATACATATAACTGACCCACACATGGAAAATCTCTCCTTCATAAGATAATTAACTGCAGAGTTACACATGAATACATATTCCCTCCTCCCCGCCCCTTAAGGGGAGGTGGGGTGGAGTTTCACAAAATCACTTTGTAGTGTGTATTGCATACGCATAAGCAGTCCACGCATCAAAAATTGCCATTCTAAGATAGTTTGGAACAGAGTTATGCATGGAAACATGTTTTTAATCCCTCCCAACCCTCAAGGGGGTGATAGCACGGAATTCCAAATAACCCCTTTGTTGTTTGTTTGTGCTGAGTACACATAACCAATTAAACTATAAAAAAATCGCTTTCCTGAGATAATTTGGAGCAGTGTTACTCTTTAAAACGTGTTTTTGCCCCCCCCGCTCTTAAAGGGGGGAAAAGGAAAATTTCACAAAATCGACTTATAGTGCGTGTTGGGAATGCATAACCAGCCCGCAAATAAGAAATCGTCTAAGATAGTTTGGAGCAGAGTTACGCCTGAAAACATGATTTTGCCCCACCCCCAAGGGGGATAAGGAGGAATTTTACAAAATCCCTTAGTAGTGTGTGTCTTGAGTACGCATAACCAATCGACATATCAAGAAATCGCTATTCTGAGATAATTTGGAGCAGAGTTACTCTTAAAAACGTTTTTTGCCCCCTTCCCCGCCTTTGAAGGAGGGGAGGGGGAATTTTTGTAAGATCCTTTATAATGCGTGTTGGGAATGCATAAACAACTCATATGTAAAAATTAAGCTTACTGAGATAATTTGAAGAAAAGTTATGTTTGGAATCATGCTTTTTGCAACCCCACCCTCAAGGGGGGGGGGATAGGACGGAATTTTACAAAATTTCTTTTTAGTATGTGTCTTGAGTACGCATAACCATTTGACATATCAAAAAATCGCTATACTCAGATAATTTGGACCACAGTTACTCTTATAAGCGTGTTTTTGCCTTCCTCCGACCTTAAAGGGGGGGTGGGGGGGTGAAATTTTGTGAAATCCCTTTACTGTGCGTGTTGGGAAAGCATAAACAACCCACATATACAAATTAATCTTGCTGAGATAATTTGAAGCAAAGTTATACTTGGGAACGGGTTTATATTGCCCCCCCCCACCCCCAAGAGGAGAAGGGGGGACTTTCACAAAACCCCATTGAAATGGGTGCAACCCCCCCCCCCCCCCTTAAAAAAAAATCGAAAATCGAAATTCGCAAAAAAAACAAACATGACGTTTGGAAATATTCTGAAGAAGGCACTTGACGTTTTTCTATATCTTTGTGCCGTTATTGGTACAGTTTTACTCAAAAACCCGTATTTTGCTAAATTTGTCTGCGAAAATCGTTTTTACCTCCCCCCCCCCCTTAAAAACCAAAACTCAAATCGCAGAAAATGCTTTTTTTGCACTCAAGTCTAGTCTCTCTCTCTCTCTGCAATTTCTTCACCGTAAAGCAATTTGCAGCCGAATTATGCTTATAAGGGGGTTTCTGCCTTCTGCCCCCCAGGGGGAGCGGGGATATTTCGCAAAATCCGGCCATAATGGGCAACAGTAGTGTCCTAAAACTAACGTGCTGACCAAAATTTGTGAGTCTATTTCCCATAGAATCGCAACGGCTGTGTTGAGTCAGTGAATCAGTGATTTTACTCTTTTATTCCCCACCCCACCCCACCCCACCCCCAAAGGGGTAAAAGGGGGGCGTCTGTCACAAAATCTCGTTACAATGGGTGTTGGACACACGTAAATAAGCCACACACTAAAATTTGTGACCTCAGCTCATAGATTTCCACGGATGAATTTAGTGCTAAAAGGGGGGATCGAATTTGCGCCCTCGTAACTCCCCCCTTCCCCAAAATCGAAAATCGGAAAAAAATCAAAAATGAGTTTTTGCAAATACCTTCAAGAAGGCGCTTGGCTTTTTTTTTTTAAATATCTTTGAGCTATTATTGCTAGAATTTTACTCGAAAATCCATGCATTGCTAATTTTGCCCCCGAAAATCCTTTTTACCCCTCTCCCCCCTTAAAAATCCAAAACTCCAAAATCGTAGAAAATGATTTTTTCGTATTCAAGTCTAGTCTCCCCATCTGCAACTTCTTCACTGTGAAGTAATTTGGAGCCAAGTTATACTTATAAATGGGTTTTTGCCTTAGGCGCCTCCGAAAATCTCATTTTTACCCCTTATCCCCTTAAAAATCCAAAATTCCAAACTCGCAGAAATTTTGTTTTTGTATTCAAATCTAGTCTCCCCATCTGCAGTTTCTTCACAGTGAAGTAATTTGGAGCCGAGTTATGCTTATAAAGGTGTTTTTTGCCTTCTGCCGCCCCCCCCCCCAAAAATCTCATTTTTACCCCTTACCCTCCCTTAAAAATCCAAAATTCCAAAATCGCAGAAAATGATTTTTGTATATTCAAGTCTAGTCTCCCCATCTGCAATTTCTAGCACCGTGAAGTAATTTCGAGCCGAGTTATGCTTATAAAGGTGTTTTTTGCCTTTTGGCCCCCCGAAAACTTCATTTTTATCCTTTACCCCTCTTAAAAATCCAAAGTTCCAAAATCGCAGAAAATAATTTTTTTATATTCAAGTCTAGTCTCTCCATCTGCAATTTCTTCACCGTGAAGTAATTTGGAGCCGAGTTATGCTTATAAAGGTGGTTTTTGCCTTCTGCCCCCCGGGGGGGACGGGGGGTATTTCACAAAATTCCGTCTTAGTGAGCGTCAGAGTCTTAAAATCAACCTGCTGACCAAAAATTGTGACTCTATCTCCCATAGGATCGCCACAGCCGTGTAGAGTAAGTGAGTGAATGAATGAATCAGTGAGTTTGACCCTCTTGACAACTTTTAAATTTTTGTCAGTATTTTGCGATGAATTTTTTGATGTAATTGCTTGTTAAAAAAGAAATAAATAAATAAATAAATGAAAGAAAGAAAAGAAAAAAATCTAGTACTTTTAATATGAAGCATGTACTTTTCCCAAATACTTAATACTTTTTTCTGTTGCCTACAATTTTTAGGTGATGAATTTTTGCCTTGCCATAATTAGAAATATGAAATGTGTCGCAGAAATGTCTAATTCTGTATTTTTAAAAAATTAGCAGTGCGAAATTACAAAATTTATAAATGAGTTTGATTTTGACTCTATTTGAAACAACTTGCATGTTGGTCCACAACCCTATTTGGCGATTTTCTTTTGTTCGGAAGTGGTTGGCATCGATTCCAAACGTAAACAAAGTGAAATCGCGTTTTTCAAAATGCGTCTGTTTTGTAATGTACATAAATAAATTAAGCTTATTTTTAATATTAATAAAATAAATATTTAAAATTAACTTTCCTTTCTTTGCATGAAAAAATAACAAGGATCATCAGTATGCATATATATATGTGTATGTGTATATATATATATATATATGTATGCATGTATATGCTTCTCGGGAACTAATATAGTGTTGGTGCACAAGTGCATTTCGCGATTTTTCATTGGTGATTATAGTGAAACGCCATTTTCACAAATGGTTGCCATGGATTCCAAGCGTAAACAAAAGCAAAACGCGTTTTTCAAAATGGCGTCATTATAAATGTACAAAACTAATTAAGATTATTTTTAATTATTTATACCGTTATCGTTCAAAACGGCGCCAAAGAAAAATCGCTAAATCCAGTTGTAGACAAACATTATACTTGTACCCCACATTTTTTGAAAAATTCCAAAACATTTCTCTCTCTCTAACCGCGATTGTAATGAAATGCTCGCCCTCTGGTGGGCTAAGGTGAAATTACAATTAACATGTAGCTTTCAGCTTTCGTTGAAACGCCATTGCTGGCCGATGTTTAGTTTCACATATGTTTATTGAATAAAAATGAATAAATCTGGTAAAAAAGATAACACATACTGTTGTGTGCTGCAGTATAACTCCAAAGGACCAAGGAATCCAGAATTAAGCTTCCATTTATTTCCAAATGACAAATTTAAAATTTCAGTTGCTTCGGCTAATGGAAGTAAAGAATTAATCAGATGATTGAAAGTAATATTTGCTCAGCTTCAGTTAAAAATCTACTTCCGATCGAACTTTGAATAAACTGAAATATTTTTTCCAAAAGCAATCAATTTTCCATGATGTAATGGCGGAGATATTATAACACGAATATTAAGTAGTAACACAAATACAACAATAATAAATACACGTGGCTATTATATTTACTAATAACAAAAGCTGAAAAAGCGCCATCTATCGATCATTACAAACGCGGAAACAACTGACTTAAAAAAAAAATCTAATAAATTCAATAACTTTTTAAAAAACTTGTTTTTAAAAAGATTTATGTACCAAAATTATCACCAAATTAAATGCTGACCTATAACGGATAATGGAATATCACGATCATTTGCGAAACATCATATAAGAAATTGATAAACAGCATAAGAAATTTTTAGTAATAGAAATATTTTTCTTACTAGCAACATTCACATTGATTTTATTATTTTTTACACCGTGGATCACATTTTAATTTTTTCGTGGAAAATGATGTCATGACAGAAAAATAACGTCACAAGAGAAACTTTTTCTACGGGGGCAAATAGAGTATCTTTATAAACCCGACGTTTTTTGTTAATAACTTCGTTAATTAAAATGATAGAAATTTCTAAGCAGCTGAAATGCCTTCCTTGAAGTAGTCGGAATTCACTGATATATCTGATGACGCGGAGAACCCTGCCCTCCGTAAGAAAATGCTGTCGCAAACAAGAAAAATTGACACCAGCAACAGAAATTTTTTAGTTCCTCATCATACTATAGGTATGGGGAACTTAGGTAATCATGAAAATTTTCGACCTCAGTTTTTTGACTTTTTTACACGTTTTAAGGTGTGAGCAATCCGAAAATGACAAAATTTGTATGGTGTCCGTCTGTAGGGTGTCTGCTAGTTTGTTAGTCCGTTAGTGAGTCTGTTAGTGAGTTTGTTAGTCTCAAGAACAAATAGTCGCAGAGAAGTCAGATCAGTTTTAAAATATTACTTTCGACACTGGCAAGAACCCTATTCATTTTAAACATTCGAATTAAAAATCTTCGTAAGTTATTATAAATTTACGATTTTCTTAACATGGGAGAAAAGGGCAAAATCTTATACTATTAAGTGAGCAATATTTGTATATATATTTCACTGTTCTCGAAAACGGTAGCTCGGATAGTCACGAGATTTAACACAAAGGTGCCCCCCCCGAAGGGTCATTGTGCACATCGAAGTCAGATTTTTGAATATTTGATTAGTTTTTTCTTAATTAATTAAAATGTGGAAATAATAACCTTCTAATTAATAATAATAATGACCCTCATCTGTCATGAACGATTCCGGTTAGACCGCTTGAAAACAGAAGCTTTTCGCAGCCATTATTATTATTATTATTTATTTTATTTTTTTCTGTTTGTTCAACTTACGGAAACATACATATAATATGTTTTGTATCATACCTATTCTTATTTACTTCCTTTAATACCTGGAAAAACTATTCAATTGTAATGTTTAAAGGTCTAAATTAAACATAACGGATCACTGGCTATTATAAACAACACAATACCAGATCAACGAGATATATAAAGTAGAGTGATAAATGGTAACCCTTGAGAAGGTCCAAGATGAGTCATGTGACATGCTCTTCTTGCACCTGCGTATTCGGTGGTTCCCTTGGTAACAGCTAATTTTCAGTAAATTTCTATGGCAACGGTTTGGAGATTATTCTTCGCATAAGTCATACCGCCAATGTTTTTGTCTACTTACGTAGTTTAATATTCTTTTGTTCTAAATCCTTTTGATTTTGATTTTACTTCTTTTTTATTTCGTGTAGTAGAATTTTAACCGACAAAATGCTTAAAAATAGTTGAAAAATTATTATTTGTTGTTAAATTTAGCTCTTTAAAAGTTTAAATTTTCTTTTATAAGCACTTTTAAACTTTGTTGGAAAACGATGAAAAAAAAAGGTATTTTATTGTTTATTGAAATGTGAAATATGTGTAAAATTATTTTAAAAACAATTTATTTCGGTCATAGGACTGTCATGTTACCTAATAATAATGATAAATTGTCGAACTGATATTTTAAATGCCAAAATAGCGATAAAGGGCCAAACACAGCAACCTATTGGAGCATGTCACGGGATTCATCTTGAACCACGGAAAGCTAATCCTTCATCCATTGAATCAGCACTCTAATTTATCTCGTTGTACCAGATCAACGAGATATATAAAGTAGAGTGATAAATGGTAACCCTTGAGAAGGTCCAAGATGAGTCATGTGACATGCTTTCCTTGTACATGCGTATTCGGAGGTTTCCTTGGTAACAGCTCATTTTCAGTACATTTCTATGGCAACGGTTTCAATGTTTTTGTTTACTTTACGTAGTTTAATATTCTTTTGTTCTAAACCATTTTGATTTTGATTTTACTTCTTTTTTATTTCGTGTAGTTGAACTTTAACCGATAAAATGCTTAAAAATAGTTGAAAAATTATTATTTGTTGTTAAATTTAGCTCTTTAAAAGTTTAAATTTTGTTTCATAAACACTTTTAAAATTTGTTGAGAAACGATGAAAAGAAAGGTATTTTATTATTTACTAAAATGTGAAATATGTGTAAAATTATTTTAAAAGCAATTTATTTCGGTCATAGGACTGTCATGTTACCTAATAATAATGATAATTTGTCGAACTGATATTTTAAATGCCAAAATAGCGATAAAGGGTCAAACACAGCAACCTATTCGAGCATATCACGTGATTCATCTTGAACCACGTAAAGTTAATCCTTCATCCATTGAATCAGCACTCTAATTTATATATCTCGTTGTACCAGATAAAAACAAACCAAAACTGTTGCCATTCAGAAAATATAAATTCCAAGTGGACGGCTTTTTAATTCCGAATGAATGACTCTTTGACCGTTTCATTTAAAAAAAAAAGGCTCTTAAAATATTTCAGAAACACATTAAAGCTTTAAAACTCTTAAAATATTTGTAGAAACATATTTAAAGCCTTTACTTATTTTTATCAAGCTTCATTTTTTTTTTCCCAGCATAAAATGTAATATGCTTTCACGGAAAAAAAAAAAAAAAATTAAATAAATAATAAAAATAAAATAAAATAAATAAATAAATAAAAATAATAAAATATTAAATTAGCTCATGCATATGAGAAAATGACATCTGTAAAATAATAATAATAATAATTTTAAATTTTAATGTTGTCGAAGAGATAAATAGAGTAGGTATTTTCGTTAAAAGAAATCCGCGATTGTAATGAAATGCTCGCCCTCTGGTGGGCTACGGTGAAATTACAATAAACATGGTTTAATTCGAATTCCATATAGCCGCCATTGCTAGCCGATGTTTAGTTTCACATATATTTATTGAATAAAAATGAATAAATACGGTAAAAAAGATAACACATACTTTTGTGTGCCACAGTGTAAATCCAAAGCATCAAGAAATCCAGAATTGAGCTTCCATTTATTTCCAAATGACGAATTTAAAATTTCAGTTGCTTCGGCTAATGGAAGTAAAGAATTAATCAGATGATTTGAAATTAATATTTGTTCAACTTCAGTTAAAAATCTACTTCCGATCGAACTTTGAATAAACTGAAGTATTTTTTCCAAAAGCAATCAATTTTCCATAATGTAATGGCGGAGAAATTATAGTACGAATATTAAGTAGAATAACAAGAACACTATTGGAACACACGTGGCTAATGTTTACTAACAACTGCAGTGTTCACAAAGCGCCGTCTATCGATCATTACAAACGCGGATAGTTCGTTCGTTCGGGGCAACTTGCACATTAATCCCGTCAGGTACAACTTGCATATTAGTCCCGTCAGGTGCAACTTGCACATTAGTCCCCTTTAAATATAGTGTCCAGCGAAGCAGGCAAAGCATTCGTTGATTCACTACCTTAATTGATTTCACATTCCGTCATTTTTTGACGGGTTATAGAGCATTTCCTCGTGACGTCATGTGGTTGGCAAAAAAGCGCACTCGACTTTCCCGCGCCCCGCCCACCATTGATTTTCCGTTGGTAGTAATCAAGTAATCGCCATCGCTATGCTTTTCCCAAGCCTTTTTTCCAACCACTCATAAAAGTTGAGATGTTTGTTTACAAACGAGGAACTGCCCTATACACTAGTTTCTGATAAATAAGCCATTTAAGTTTTATCCATAGAATAATAATAAAGGAAGAAGGAGCATAAGTGTTTCTACCAAGCTGTTGTGTTGCCACAAAAAACAGCGATTATTAACAAGCCTTTATTAACAAACTTCAATGTTGAGAGGAGCAAAAGTAGCTTTCGCTGGCATTTCACTAGAAGGGGTTTGTAAGCATTAAGACTATTGGCGTGCTCCTTCTTCCTTTATTATTATTCTATGGTTTTATCCATCATTTAATTGTTGCCAATTTTTTTTCGACAGAATAATAATAATAATTAAAAAAAAAAAAAAAAAAAAAAAACGTACATTTATTTAAAATGAGGAACATAAATTAGAAAGATTAGAAAATAAATTAGAAATATCAGTCGTATCGTTACAACTAAGATACCAAATGAAAGGGAAAATTTTTGTGAATCCGATGCTTTAAACAGCTTATCAAATCGGACAATTAGTTTTTTTTTAAAATTAACTAAAGTATGAATTTTAGGTGGCAACAGCAGAAGATTGTGTGGAAACCGTTAGGAGAAAAAAAAAATATTAAAAAATCTGCTTCACATTAAGTCACATGTTTTTGAAAAAAGGATTAAAAATTGCAGTTTTCAAATTCTTTTAAATTTTCTCTCACGAACACAAAAATATAATATTCAGCCTGTACCCCACAAGATCAACTTGCATTTCAAATTTCATCAATTTTTTTGGTTAATAAACAAAAAAGTTACATCTTTTTTTTTTTTTTTTTCAAATTAAGTTTTATTTTAACTTCGAAAAGATTTATGTGATCATAGATATAATAATATATATAGATCATCATCCCCATATTATCGGGCAAAGATTTTTGATGCCGAAAAAAAAAGGTTTGGAATCAGCCATTAAGTGGTATTGAAAAAAAAAAAAAGGAAAATAAGAAAAATGAATTTGAAACTATATCTGGAGTTTTTCATTCACCTTTAGTAAATAAATTATTCATGAATTTTATTTGCTAAAATATTCGTGTGTACTTCCGTATGTATTCACTCGGGGGAAAGACTGCCATATTTTGGTAAAATCGCCGTCTTTTCCCGAGTGAAAAGGAATCCCTCTTTCTCCCCAGTGATCAATCTATATAGTATTACTATATCTATGCATGTGATACGATACATTAAGAATTTGGGTTTTAAAAGTTTTTTTAAATAGATTATTTAAACTCTATGAACCATATTTTTATTTTATCAGTTTCATTAATAGATCCTGCTGGGCGATTTTTTTAAATTTTGGTATTGAAGTACACTGAACGTTTTTCGACAAGAAGTTTAATATAGCAACAGCCATTTTAAATTAAGTAGCGCATCAAATATATAAAAACATAAATGATTTATTTTTACACAAAATTTACAGAAAAAAATGCAGTTTTAAACATAGGAAATGTATTTCAACACGCACTATTTTAAATCTAAAAACCATTAAAAATATAAGCAGAATATGAAGGATTCTTATGTATAAACAAAAAAGAGTCTGTTAAAATTATTAGCAAAACAGTCTTAGCAAAAAAAAAAAAAAAAAAAAAAAAAAAAAAAACCATAGAAAAAAATAAAAAAAAATCCATCGCTAATGTGGCGACAAAAATTCAAAAGCCGCCAATGGAGCGACATAATAAAGTTGTGTAGCACGGTAATGTTTACCTATTTATTTATTTTTTTATATAATAATCACTATGCTAATTTATCATACAAACAAATGAGCCTCTGTGTGCTACTGCACTTGCACGCTGTCGAACAGAAATATTTGAATACTTCAAATTAATATTTAAATAAATAAATAAAAATATGTTTAATGGGAAATAAATGTAAAAATAAAAAGATCAGTTGTCTGAAATAGGGCAGAAATAGCGCTCATAGCATATTGTTACAAGGGATTAAGTCTTATTGTTACAATGGATTAAAAGTCTAAAATGGTGACAAAAATTCAAAAGCCGCCAAAGAGAACTATATTAAGGCTGTACTATCAGGTTTACAAACCATGAATTATATATAAACACAAAAAATTAATTGTCTCATGCGACAGACGTAGCCGGTCACAGCATATTGTAATATTTGGCGTGAAATTGCTGTCACTTTATGGTTGATTGGATAAACAAAATAAACAAAGGAAATAACGTAAAAGCAAATATTATGTGCACCACGTATAGTATTGTTCACATGTAACTGGGATTCAAATATAAAAGGGAAACTCCAATTTTTTCGATACTATCTATTTCGAAACTCTTATATAATAAGCACCTAAATGGAAGCTCATTGGTAAACCATTGTCGCAGGTAATTGGGACAAGCGCCCGAGTTGCAGTGGATGACCAAATCGCTGCCGAAGGCAGTAGGGACCTGAAGCGAGCTTTTGAACAATTTCAGTAATTTATTTTATTTTATTTTTATAAAGCTATATAGGAAAGAGTTTCCTCTAAATTTAGTGACCAGCGAAGCGGGCAAAGCCTGCTAGTTTCTCTTAAACGTCCATTAAGTAGAAAATAAGAATAGAAAATAGAAAAGAATACATCTATGAAAGTTAAAAATGGGGAAAATACCTAAAAAATAAAAGTATTTTTAAATACCTTCTTGACATCGTAAGAAAATATTTTTTGTATTCTGCACATCTGGCTAACCATACCTTTCGAATGATACCATTTTCAACCCTCAAATCACATAATTAATATGTTAAAAGTGTACCACAAATTTTATGCTTGCCTATTAATATATAGATGAAAAGCTTGAAATAAATTGAGATCGTGATTGAATTTAGGCCTGCAAATTATTTTAACTGAATTAAATTTAAAATTATGATTTTCCTCCCAACAATGCTTAGAAATAGCCGATTTGTTGGTTTCTTGCTTACGGAAGTTATTAATATGCTTTTTTAGACAGAATTTAAGACTGCATTTAGTTTGGACAATGCATGATAAACTAATAATAATACATATCTATAGGATCTTTTAAAGGAGAAAAGGTGAGTTTATTGAAAGGCGAAAAAATTATTTAAAATCACATTGTTTGGGAATTTTAGCTATGGCATGATTGGATTTAGAAAAATGTTGCAAAACAAAACTGATATTAGAAGAAGAGACTGATTTAATAGACGAAATACGAGGAAATTAACTTTTAATTTTTGGATAGCTTTATCTACAATGGAAGGGTATAGCAATGGACCTCTGTCAATTGCTATAGTTTTCAGATATTTGATTTCAGAGCTTAATAAAATAGATTGGAACAAATATTAAGGGCACGGTAAAAAAGTATAGAAAGCTGCCACTTTTTTGGGTATGTGGATGACATGAACGCGCATGGGGAGGTAGAAAGATTGCAAAATTTTTACGATAGACTGTGGTGGAAAATTCATCTACATTGTGAGAGACAAGGGTATCAAGGAATGGAAGAGAGCCATTATTTTCTATTTTATATGTGAATTGGATATTACTGTTTATAGAAAGTATAGCTTGTAATACCAGAGCTGCCAACATTTTTATTTTTTAAATCAGATTTGGCACCGGTATTTTTAAACGGAATATGTTATATATATTTTCGACGATTAATATTACCGGAAACGGCTATAAAAATTTTCCGGTTTGAAGTCTCCCTTTAAAAACGGGAGACTTGGCACCTATGTAATATATGACCAATATTATGACGAGATATGTCGATAAGCATGAAGGTGTCATCTTAAGGGGTCCAAAAAAAAAAAAAAAAGACATTTTCTTAAATGGAAAAAAGGAGAAAGAAGAGGAACAAAAATTGTAGTGAGTAATTTACCTAAACTATAGGAAGCAGTACCGATATTAGACACTATGGGAAGAAATGGGATATTGGTCCACAAACCCAATTACCATTTTGTCTCATAGACTCTAATATCAGTACTGCTTCCTATCATTTAGCTAAATTTCTCACTGCAATTTTCGCTCCCCTTCTTTCTGCAAATATCCATACTGTAAAGAATTCTATTAACTTCGCAAAAAATATTTAAAACTGCCTTCACACTAATCTTACTATGGTTTCTTTTGGTGTAAAAATCCCTTTTCACTAATGTTCCAATAAATGGCACCATCTGCTGTCTTGAAAAGGAAATTAAAAGAGTTTTATTTAACGTCTTTTGAAATACAAGAATTAATTTCTCTCACATACATTTGTTTACCACAAACTACTTTTTCATTCCAAAGAAAATTTTATCGTCAGTCTGAAGGTTTAGCCATGGGTTCCTCTCTCTCGCCAATTCTCGCTGATATTTATATGCATTATTTTGAAAGTATGTTTTTTAAGAGAATGTCTTTTTTTTTTTTTTTTTTTTTTTTTACCCTTTACGTTGATGATAACGTTTATCGATACATGTCGCCACAATATTGATCATGCCATACAAACTATAAATTCTATAGACAGTAATATCCAATTCCCATATAAAATAGAAAATAATGGCTCTCTTCCATTTCTTGATACCCTTGTCGCTCGCACTATAGAGGGCTTTTCCACTACCGTCTATCGTAAAAATTTTACTGTCTCTCTACCTCCCCATGCGTGTTCATGTCATCCTCTATCAATAAAATGACAGATTTCTATACTTTTGTTTACCGTGCCTCAATATTTGTTCGAATCCTGTTTTATTAAGCTCTGAAATTCAATATTTGAAAGCTATAGCAACTGACAGAGGTTATAACTCTCTAATATTTAATTATAACCCTCTATACGTATAGATAAAGCTATCCAAAAATTACAACTTCCTCATACTTCGTCTACTAAATCAGTCTCTTCTAATATCAATATTGTCTTATCTTATCTTCCTGAAACCAGTCATGCCGTAGCTAAAATTCTCAAACAATATGATTTTAAAATAATTTTTTTGCCTTCCAATAATCTCACCATTTCTCAGTTAAAAGATTTTATCTTATAGATATGTATAATTCTTGCAGCATCCTTGCAGTATTTCCTGTGAATGTGGTTTATCATACATTGACCAAACTAAATGCAGTCTTAAATTCTGTCTAAAAGAACATATTAATACGTCCGTAAGCAAGAAATCAATAAATCGGCTAATTCTAAGCATTTCTGGGAGGAAAACCATAATTTTAAATTTGATTCAGCTAAAATAATTTGCAAACCTAAATCCACTCAGGAACTCGATTTTTTTGAGTTTTTTTTTTATATCTGTAAAAAATCTTAAAAGTATTGTTAATTGTGATTTCACTGTACCCCCTTTGTCGGATTATTGGAAATTTTACGTTCAGTCCACATTTTCTTAAATTCTTCTACATTTTTCCCAATTAGTGTTTCTTAAATTCCTGTTGGACAATTCCTGTCGGCCAATCCCCCACATTCCGCGTAATTCTATTGGTTGGTCAGAATTCGATTCGTTTCCTATATATAAGAGCACTTCTCTCTCATTTCTTTATGCACTGAATACGGTACCTTAAATGCTACCGAAACAGCTGTCTGCTTCCCATTTTTTTTTCTCTCTTTGGCGTTCTAGTCGTTGTAGTTTTTACTTGATTTTAATAATCCAGCGCCAAGTCTCCTTCTAACAAATAGTTTGCTGTTTATTGTAATGCTATTGCACTTCAAATGTTTTGATTCCATACATCATAATTATAATGAATTTTTAGTTGCGTCCTTTTAAAAATCTATAATTGCCAGATTCACCAAAATCAATACAGTTCGTGCGACTGTGACCTATAACATGTATATAAATTTAAAGCTCAATCGAATAAGGAATTTAGAAGCTATCACATTTTAAATAATTTCAACCCGTAATTCATAATGATAATAAATTTTTCGTTGCGTCCCTGTAAAGAAACTGTAAGTATTAGATATGCTAAAATCAATACAGTTTGTGCGGTGATTACCTATTGGGTGTTTGAATTAATTCGTAGCGTTTTTTTTTTAATTGAGGCTTTATTGTGCAAAAATAATTACAAATAGATTATTCAAAGTATTGACCATCACTAGCCACTACTTTTTCCCATCTTTCTGGCAGCATACGGATTCCGCGTCGGAAGAACGAATCGTCTTTAGAGGCAATCCAAGAATCGACCCACTTTTTACAATCTTCATAGGAAGTGAAGTGTTCCTCAAACAGGCCATGGCTCATCGATCGAAACAAGTGGTAATCAGATGGAGCAATGTCTGGAGAATACGGCGGGTGAGGTAGGACCTCCCATTTGGTCGTTTCGATGTAGGTTTTGGTTTTGCGAGATTTCAGTTCATATGAAACCCAATTTCCCTGCTTTTGGATCATTTCCATGGCTTTCAGGCATTTGCTGACTGTTGAAAAGTCAACTCTTAATGATTCAGCTAAATCTTGAAGCGTTTGGCATGGATCTTCATCGAGCAATGACTTCAATCTTCGAATTTTTTCGGCTGCCCAGGTCGTTCCTTGCCTTCCAGCTCAAAATCACCACTTTTAAATCGAGCAAACCATTTCCGACACGTTTGTTCAACTAGTGCATGCTCTCCATAAACTTCCACTAAAATTCGATGACTTTCGGCAGCGCTTTTCTTTATGTTAAAGTAATGAAGTAGAACTCCCCGCAAAAACACTTTATCCGGCACAAAGTTAGACATATTCGATGAAGTAAAAAATTATGTTATTTACGCTTCAACCAAATGACATATACTAATAACGATGCTCAATGATAGTAGGTTTACGGGGAATACTAGTCACGCCATCTATTGGAAAATGCCACTTGTCACGTCATCTATTAGAAAACGCTACGAATTAATTCAAATACCCAATATAATATGAATGCAAAAATAAACTCAGAGGGGGATCTCAAAACTTGTGGAAACACTAAAATCTCAAAGTTGGATTTTTGTCATGATTTAAATACTGTCCTTGCATAATGAGTTCGGAAAGTAAAAATCTTAGAGATAAGTTTGAACAATAAGGATTAGTCGCAACTGAAAATGCAAATGTGTTTATTTATTAAATTATCACCATTTCAAGAGCAATTTGTGTATGGTCTCTAAAATGTGTTCTCCCGAACTAGATTTTCTCATTCACAGAAAGCGATGAAAATCTATACTGTGTTTTAAAAATATTGTATTGTTCTTTTTTTAACGATGACTTTTATATTTTACATTATAGCATCTATGTCATAAATCTAAATCTGCTTAGCCCTAAGATATGTTGATTTTATATATATATATATATTTATTAACATTTATTTTATTTGTTTAAAATCACGGATAAAATTTTATTTCATTTTTCTCAGTACATTGTTGTAATTGTGACGTCATATTTTCTGTTAAATTAAACATTTTTTTTTTTAAAAAAATCAGATTATTATCTTGTTTAAAAACATGATTAAAATTTTATTATCCGCGTTTGTAATGATCGATAGATGGCGCTCTCTGAACTGCAGTTGTTAGTAAATATAATAGCCACGTGTATTTATTATTGTTCTTTCTCCGCCATTACATCATGGAAAATCGATTGCATAATATGATGATATGCAGTGGTGTGATAATTTCACCTTAGCCCACCAGAAGGCGAGCATTTCATTACAGTCGCGGATAATTTCAGTGATCTTTTTTATTATCGTTTGCACGTGACATACGCATCAGATTATAAATTTTTGCAGTGAAAGCTATAGAAAATGTCGGCTTCAACACAATTTGACGAAAAATCACTTTTCAGTTTGTAACTTCTAAGCAATTGAAGCTATCGAAAAAGTTTAAATACAAAAATTGTTCTTTAGGGTAAGGCGGTAATTTGCGTGATTTGAAGTTTTTTCTTATTTTAAATATTAAAGAAATTATGGGCAAATGAAAATTTTCACCCCCCCCCCCCACCATTTCCACCCTGTTTGAGCTGGATACCCCATCTACGAACTCGACCGAGATTTTTACTGTCCTGACAACATATCCTGAGCTGGTTAAATTTAAATAAAAATTACTCCAGTTATCGTGTTCACAACTTAATATGGGAAAAAGCGTTATATATATATATAAACTTTTGAACGGAGGGTGGTTTTGGGTTCTAGGGCTCATGATCGGTGAAGATATGAAGAAATTTTCTAGAAGTCGTGTAATGACGACCATTGTAATAGGTAGATTATCTATAAGGAATCTACCTAAAAAAAAAAAATCGATGACGATATTTTAGTGCATCTATACATTTTGAGGCACCCCACAGTCTTCTGTTGCTATTTTTTCCGGAATGTGTATATGTGTACGCATGTGCGTATATAAGTGAACACGATAGCGGGTAGACGATTTCGATTTATTTGATATAGTTAAAAATCTGAAGATTGTTTTGCAGATATTGTTTTGCATTACCATCGAAAGAACTGTATAATTTTTTATACTTTAAAAAACTCATAAAAATTGGAGGAATCGGTATATTTTAGTGTCGTCTGTACAAAAGATATTCTCTCAAAGAGGAATTTTTTTAAAGCAAAACTTAGATTTTTTTTAAAGACTTTTTTAAAGTAAAAAAAAGTTTAAATTTTACTGTTAGAGGACGCTATATACAGGATTTCGCAGAATTTCTTTAAAATTACGTTCATTTCATTCAAATAATAGTTTGGAAGCGTATTATAACATTATTACAGAACTTCTTGTATGTGTCTACCATCATCACAAATCAACGTTTAAAACTTTCTTCAATATCTTTAGTGTCTGAAATCTTCGTGAAACATAAGTAATTTATAGCTAAAATAAAATATCTTCAACAATAGAGATTTAGTCACCAATTTTAACATCGCAGTAAAAAAGTTTTATTGAGAAACACAACTGACACGAAAAATCATAAATGAGCTATTATTCGCATATCGTTCATTTTTAAGCTCACTGAAGGAAAAGTGCTTGTTGGCGATAGGTTGTATTCGAACCGAGGTCGTTTTGGTAGTAATCCAGAGACGTACCTCTGGACAAAAGGTTAACCTATTATCCATCGGTAAGTTAGGATAATCTACAATTGAAATGGCATTGATGGCGTCGCTACAGTACACCCCCTCCTAGAGAGTACGCCATCGTACGAGCGATATTACTCGTTTGGACGGTAGCGATGACCAGATGGTGCTGTCAGTTGCTCGTTTGTCAAGTTGTAGGCGTGGGGCATGATGACAGGTTTTGTGTTCTCTGAAGGAAAGTGCGTGTTGGCGATAGGTTGTATTCGAACCGAGGTCGTTTTGGTAGTAATCCAGAGACGTACCTCTGGACAAAAGGTTAACCTATTATCCATCGGTAAGTTAGGATTATCTACACTTGAAATGGCGTTGATGGCGACGCTACACTCACTAATTTGCACATCGATTGTTAGTGTTTGTATTGTGCACCTTCTATTATTTTTTTTTCTTTACGGGGAAAAGAAAAAGAAGGAAGTATTTCTTTCTTTCTTTTTTTTTTTTTTTTTTTTGCAGACCAAATCAAAATTTACCATTTCTTTCTATTTTTACGAATTTTTAAAGTATTTACGGATTTATTTGTCACCCGGTATGTATCACTTTCCTGTTATAGAAAATATAAATCACAAATGGGCTTTCGGGATAGTGTTTTGTTGAAATCCCTTGTCAAAATATCATATGATGCGAAATAATTCCTATCATATGATATTTAGTGCGCAACTTGACATAAAAAATCTTAATCCTGATGGATGATATAAGAGCGAATTCTATCATATATACATACAGAAATGATTTAGTATCGCCGCTAATGTGCTCTCCTTTAAATGTAGATTTACTTATTACAATGCTTGATTTGCTAAGTGAATTCAGTGAAGCATTCGCAAGGTTGCCAACATAATAAATCCCGCATGTAAATCGCATTTGATGTGAGTAGTGGAGTGTGCGTAAATGAACTGGTTTATTTTACCCTTCTGTTAAGTAATACTGGTTTAGAAGCGCCTCGTACTTGCTCTAAATAAAATAATTGCATACCGGAATATTCCTAAAAATAATTTTAAGCTCTTGTTAGAAATATTTAATTCAAGACATTACAGTTTACTTCTGGTTTTCGAAGAATTTATATGATTGTAAGTGTTGAATCTTGACTTCGTGGTTTGCGATAATTGTTAAACTACTTACATTAAGTTTTCTCACCATGGTTTTTGTATTAATCTCGCAAGAGAGAAAAGAATATGTTAATTTTATTTCTAGTCACCTGAGCAGGAGTGTGTACAATTTGAAATTGTGTTTTTACTGAAGTGGCGTGATGCGGAGGAACTTTTACGTGTAAAAATAAGCTTTTCAATACAATCTGCTGAAGTTTAATTAGTGTTAAAGAACATGAACATTAGTTTAGAACATGATTCGACAAGGATTTATTTAACAAAACAGTACAAAGTGTCCTTTTTTTTTTATACAGGAATTTTTGCTAGCGCTCGAATAATTTTGCTGCCGACTATACCATAATGTACGGAGAAGGTGTCACTGTTTTAAGAGTGCAATTTTTGTTAAGTTCGTCACAATTTTATCATGAGACCTCCTTGTTTCTATCAGCTCTAAATAAGTTAAACTTGACCCATCAGTCGGAAGAACTTCAGCCCAGTAATTAACCAATCATTTAAAAAATTTTTTAGCCCACTGAAATCTTGCTTTCCTAACCTTTTTCGTTAAGAGCAGATTTTGTTTTTCAGATTTCTTGGCATTTAAACCTTCTTTGTTTAATCGTTGTTGGACTATATTTAAAGAAATTATGTTGCTAAACAATTTTTCTGAATCCCTTCTGTGTTCAAAATGAAATATAAACTGATTTTTTATGCACTAAATTTTTAATAGAAAGAAAGCACCATAGAACTGGTGTTTTAAAGTAATAAGTAAAAAGCTTTAAATAAACACCATAAAATGCAATAAGCTCGCAATAATTGTTATGGGTTGAAAAACCCGTAACAATTGTTGCAAATTTATTGCATTTTATGGTGTTTATTCAAACTTTTGTACTTATTACTGGCTTTTAAACCTGCGGTCATCTCGTTTTGACGAGCAACGCGACCGCCTAAAGTCAAATTTCTAGTTTAAACAGTCAAAAAATTTTATATTTTGTTAAAAACCACTTCACTAATATTCCTTTAACATTTAATTATTTTGCCATCTCGCGTGTTAAATCTATTTTTGATTTTCATTCTAAAATTAATACTTTGTATGGTGTCGTTAATTGCCTTATCCTTGCCATTTTTAAAATACATTCTAAAATTACAATTTGCATTTGCATTTGCAATTCCCAACAATTGCATTTGGTTTTTGACAGTTTGTCTCAATTCAAAATTGTACACAGAGGGCAACGTTATAAAATATGTTCGAAAATGTGCTTTAAAACAATAAAATTGGTGGTTGCAGAAAGAAAAATGGAAAATATCCAAGTGTGGCTCTTTTTTTTTTTTTTTTTTTTTTTTTTGGGAGGGGGGGGGTTTCCAAACTGTAGATTTGTAATCACATCTAGTTGTGCACCTCCCTTTTTAGTGTTTCTGTGACTTTCCGTTTTGGAAATATTTACGCAAATTATATTCATAATGATTAAACGAAGGTTTTGACTATTATATATGACCTACCATTATACAGATTTAAAAGAAGCTAATGATAGAGCCCGTAATGATATTGTTATAAAAGTTGTCGACATTTTTGCGTGTAGAAAGTAATTTGTAAAGATATAAGCCGTTCTAATCGACGAATGCACTTTATTCAATGAATATTCAGCGCGTAGATAGAACCCGTAATGATATTGTTATGAAAGTTGTCGACATTTTTGCATGTAGAAAGTAATTAAAGACATAAACAACTTCGAATCGACAAATGCACTTTATTTAATGGATATTCAGCCCGTTGATAAAGCCCATGATGATATTGTTATGAAAGTTGAAAGTTATCGGAATTTTTGCGTGTACAAAGTAATTCTTAAAGAAATAAGCACGTTATAGTCGATAAATGCACTTTATTCAATGAATATTGAGCGCGTAGATAGAACCTGTAATGATACTGTTATGAATCTTGTCAACATTTTTGTGTGTAGAAAGTAACTCTTAATGACAGGTTCCAGTCGACGAATGCCCTTTATTTAATGAATATTCAGCCTGTAATGATATTGTTAAGGAAGTTGTCGACATCTTTGCGTGTAGAAAGTAATTCTTAAAGACATATGCGGGTTCTAATCGTCGATGCACTTTATTTAATGAACATTCAGCCCGCAGATAGTTCCCGTAATGATATTGTTATAAAAGTTGTCGACATTTCTGCGGGTAGAAAGTGATTCCTTAAGACATAAAAACGTTCTAGTCGATGAATGCACTTTATTTAATGGATGTTCAGGAAACAGCTGAATAAAACTCTTTTTTTTTCCACCTCAAAAATCAATAATCAATGAATATTCTCGACGCAATTTAAAGAAATAGTCATTTTTACTTCAGAAATTAAATAAACATTGTTAAATACACTACAGGGAAGAAATTTTGCTAATAGACAATTTGCACGTTTTCTGATTTTATTCTTATATAATAGAAAATGAAAAGGTAAGAAAATAAATACATTTTCTTTATTTGAAATCTAATGACTGATTTATAACAATTTTAACATCGAACTATTTACTCTATCCAGAAACGCAGTGGTTAGAGAACCGGCAGCCGGGTCTGTATTATATTCCCGGCTGTTCTGACGCTTGCGCAGTATGATTGCTGTGTGACTTATTATTGATCTGCCGGTAAAGTGAACGACTCTTATCAACACATGCTTTTGATAATTCATATTGCGGCTTTAATTCGCATTTATTTGTATTGACCATGTTTTATATTTTGATTTTTCTCGCTAAATATTTGTTTCTTTATTCAGTTTTATTTACTCTTATATTTTTTGCTTTATCTGCTACGTTATCTTTCATTAAATAAGTTAATATAATTAAGCTAAATAAATTTCTCAAATTGTTACAGATATTTATGAGATCTTATATTACTCCACAATGCAAATTAAAACTAAAAATTTAAGAAAATTGGTAATGTACATGATTGAAATATATGTGTATAAAATGGGGGTGGGGGGGGGGGAGATTTTACATTACACAAAAACCATTACATTTCTAATGTATATTTATATTTGATTTTAAAAGCTAAATTTATTTTTAAAATTTTTAAATTAATTAGTATAGTAAAATAAATTTAACTTTTGAACTTTACATGGTTTTTTGAAAGATTACTCTAATATATTATTATATTCTTATTTTTTAAAATTAAATATATTTTTAAAAAATTCAATTTAACCAGTATAGTACAAAAAAAAAAAAATAATAATAATTTTTCAAATTTTCGTGGTTTCTCCAAATATCATTCTAATTTATTATTATTTGTATTTGTATTTTTAAAAACTAAACATATTTTTTAAATCTTTAATGTAATAAATATAGTACAAGAAGTTTAATTTTTAAGCTTTGCATGATTTCTCCAACGATTTTTCTAATACATTATATTAGATTATTAAAAACTAAATATATTTTTTAAAATTTTAGTTTAATCAGTATAGTACGAAAAAAATTATTTTTAACTTTGCAAGATTTCTTGAAAGATCATTTTAATAAAATATTTTTGATTTTTAAAAACTAAATATATTTAAAAAAAAAAGAATTCAATCAGTTAGTTCAAGAATTTTAATTTTTCAACTTTGCATGGTTTCTCCAAAGTAGTTTCTATTATTATATTAGGATTTTTAAAAACTAAATTATTTAAAAATATTAATCTAAATTTTAATTTAATCAGTATAGTATAAGAAATTTCATTTTTAAAATTTGCATGTTTTCTCCGAAGATTAGTTTTAGAAAATCTTTGGTTTCAAATCATTTCGAAAGATGGCAGCACCAGCTGGATTGATTACAAAGTTGACTGGTTTGAAAACAGCTACCGCGGCGCTATTTATTCGTTTGTTAATTTTTTAAATACACATCAGACTTATTCGCTTGACTGACGCTATTTATTGCTTACTTTTATACATTTATCTGTTAGGAATAAGAACCATTAAAAAAAATATATATATTCATACTCAGTGTCACCCGGCACTTCAGGTACAGATCAAGTATTCCATACCTGGAAGTTCTAATACGCAAGCGCAGAAGACTGCCGGGTCTATAATACTTACGCAGCTGCCGGTTCTCTAACCACGGCCATCGAGAAAACGCAGTATAATATATCGTGACGTCACTCTTTATACAAACGGAAGTAATCGTTGTTTACAGTCGATTTCGTGCTTTGCTTTGCTTTTTGAATCACTGAAATAGGTTTTGTATGATATAATAATGACGGATATTAAAAAATCGTAGTATAAATATCGTATTGTGCCATTTTGCACTAATACAACGGCTAAAGCTTTTCAAAAGTTATTCTTTAGCGTTCCACAGGATCCTATTAAACGAAAACATTGGACAACCGCCCTGAAAAGAAAACAATTGAAAATAATGATAATGGAAAATGGTGATAATGATATTAAATGAATATAGGATGAAAAAGAAATGCTCAGAAATCACGTAAACAATTGATAATTACGAAAGTTAAAACGAATTGCTGCTTATTAACCAGGCTATCAAAATGTAAACATTGAAGCATCATAATAAAGTGTGACGTCAGGCAGCGTTTTGAAGTCACATGATTTTTGGTTAATTTTAAAGTTATTTTTTAAATTAATGAGAACTTTTTTTGCATTTTTAATAAACTTTTTGAAATTTATGGGCCTAAAACTACCAGAAAAATAGGATTTTGTTCAAATCCGCTATGTGTGCAAATTCCTCATTGAGGAGCAACCGAAAATTTCAAAGTCTGAATGGAATTTTAATTCATCGAAAGTATTGTCAGAGGATCATAAAAAAATTTCGAAGTAATTCTGTGCTAGAAATTAATGAATCACCCCGAAAAATTCCAGAAAGTTAGAATTTACAAATTTTGGGAATCCTGAACAGCCATTTTTCACCACATTCGAATTCTAATTTGACGCTAAGTTAACCTTCTTGGAAATGAAAAAACTTCCATCTGTTTCCACTTTTACTGTTATACCGTACAAAATGTAGAACGTAAAGATATAGGCAAATTTTTAGTCCACAGTCATCAATATTCACTCTTCTTTGTTTACAGTCTCGTTAGTTATTTGTAGAACTTTCGAAGAATTTAGTTCTGAACTTTAAAGCAATGAATCTTTCCGGAAAATTCCAGAACTGTGCTCTTATTGAAGTTAGAGCTTCCAAACTTTGGCAATCCTAAACTACAAGTGTTTGCCGATTTCTATCGCCAAGTCGCCAAAATCGATGCCAAGACGAAAATCTGCATTGGCTACACACTTGGCGGCTTGGCGAGATTAGTGATCAAGTTTTGAGGCAAATATTGTTTCAGGACAGTTATAATTAATAAACCCTTTCTTAATTTTAAATGAGTTAATTGCTTTGGTAAAATGTATCGTTTCTCGCTACTAATTTTTGCCAAAGAGAACAAAAGTAGTTCATCTATACTCGAGTGATTTCATTGAGCTGTGCATTTGCCAATGGGAGATTCTGTAATAAGCCATGGAGTTCTACTTTTGAAAAAACTACTATATTTGTCTTGACGGTATATATAATTCTATTATCAAGACTTTTATGGTCAAAGTAGCAGTTTTTTTTTTGTTTGTTTTTAGGAACGTTCGTGGACTGGAACCTGCCTTTTTATTTACAAATCAGTTATCTCACACAAAAATATCAATGTTTTCATAACAATATGTATATTTCAGTGGGTGTATAAGGAAATCCTGTAATGTTCACATCAGATTTTTTTTTTTTTTTTTTTTTAATTTTTGATTGTAATTGTGAAAAATATGAAGACACCAATAAAAAACAAATATTTATTTTAACATTTTTATTGTAACTGAGAAATGTTTCTTTGGAATGGTGTTTTAAGACCATTTCCAAGAGATGCCGTAAAATGTATCTTCCCCATTACATATTTTTTTTTTTTTTTTTGTTTCAACATATCTATAGAAGTTACGCTTGCATTTCTAATGATTTTTAAAATACAAGCACTGAAATATGCAATTTGTACACTGAATATTCCACAATACAACAAATTTGTGCTTAATATACACAGTGCTGCAGTATGATGCATCGTCAAAAAATGTTGCCCTTTAACAGATTAATAACACTCACAAATGATTCAAAATGTTTCATCACAATTTAGCATCAACTGATATGTGCAAGCAAAAACTTCCACTTGTCATAAGCATGGTAAAATACATATTTGATGAGTCTGAAAGAAATGGGCATATGAATGTATTGCCTATGGTTTCTGCACTGCAGGTTTTTTACAATTATTTAAATGCTCCAAAACATGCCATTGACTGATAACAACAGCAAAACGGGTTTCCTTTTCATAATTGCTATGAAAGTGCTCAGCAATATAAAAGACTGGTAAAATGAAATACCTCAGAAGTCATTAGTCACTGATAGCATGTTCACTACAAGAATCTTTTGTAACAGTTTTAATATTATCAAACATCAACAATACTAATGGGAAATTTTGGCAATCAAGATTTGATTTTTTTAGTATAAATATCTCTCGAATTTTCACGCTCATACAAACACACATTAGTTCTATTTTCTTAATTAAAACTTCACAGTGAAATGCATTCAATCCTGAGGTTTTTCATTTACTTTTGGCTAATACTGTAAGTAAGCAAGAGCTTGTGAGCGACTAAAAGCTACATAAATTCTGTAATGGTTATCTCGACTGAGATTCTATTTCTGTCGACGGGAGCGAACTCAAATCGCGCCTGTCTTTCGATGGGAAGTGTTCGCGACTACTCTCGACACTGGGAGTAGATGAAGCACCTAGTTTCAAATGTAAAGGCGATGGAGTTGTGCTGCTTGTGACTGGACTACCACTTTGACTGACACAAGGTATGAGTGGTGGAGGAATGCCATTTCCTATGCCCCCTGGAGAACCTGGTTTTGTTCTTGGGGGATAGTTGGACAAACTGTTCAAGAAAGGGTTGGAGATAGATGAAAACAGTCCACCAGTGGGTGGCAGTCCAGGTGCTGGAACATAAGGAGGGTCGTTCGGCCTCAAAGGAGGCGGTGGTAACTTTGTGCGCTCATACACTTGTCGATCTCTGTCTGCTTGCAGCTGCCTTTCGACTTCTCTGGCAGCTGCCTCTGAAGACGAAAAATGTCTGGCTAATTCGGCTTCCCGATATCGTTCTGGAGTAAGAGGCATCACAGACGAGAGAGAGGCATACTTCTGCATCAGTTGCTCACGGTCCAGTTCTCGAGCGTGTTGCAGTTCTAAACTCCGATAACGTTCAGCAGTTGAAACTGAAGATTGTGGAGGTGGAGGAGGCAGAGGATTCCAAAAGTGGGATGGCGGAACTTGTGAAATGGCACCTAAAGATCCAGATAGTCTAGCTTGTTCTGCCGAATTCAGACCCAATGGAAGATTCGGAAGAATAGGTCGATTTATGTAGTCGCCAACAGTCTCTTGTGGAACTGGATCATTAGATTTTGTCCTTTCTCGTTCTGATCTAGGACTGCCGCTAGGACTATCCTTATTGCGTTCTTCCTCTTTCTTTTCTTCTTTCACTTTAACATCTGGTTTGTGATTTGAATGGTTAGTGTCGAAGACTCCTTCGCTTTTATGCACTGAACGAATTGGTGAGCGCGAAGATTCTCTTCTTTCTCTACTTCTGTCCCATTCTCTTTCTCGTACTCTGTCACTAGCTTCACCATTTCTAACAACTTCTACACTGTGAGAAATGTGGCTTGTTCTGTTTTCTCTATCCCTAAAAGAAAAAAAAAAGACATTTCACTTAATCTGTTAATCAGAGACTTTGCACCTGTTAAATGAAGAAAAGAAAAGTGATAGTAACTTTGACAGCACCAAAAAATAATGAGTGAAAATAGCATATGATTGAAAAATATTGAGCTACATATATGAAAACCTCAAACAAATATTGTGTAAACTCAAAAAAATTCTGAGTTATAGAATGAACAGAATTTTAGTTCTCTCTCTCTCTCTCAAAAAAAAAAAAAAAAAAAAAAAAAAAAAAAAAAAGATAGGGAGCTTTATCAATATTTATTTATAATCAGCGAACACTGTATTACCATTGGGCACTGACTGAATCGAAATAAAAATGTGAATAAAACCTCTTATATTTTAGTTTTATTTTCAGAGGAACTGAAATTCTGTTCATTCTGTAACTCTTAACTGTTTGAATTTACGCGATATTTCTTTGGGTTTTTTTCATGTAAGTAGTTCAATACTTTTGGCTATTAAAATATGCAAATGAAATTTTTTATAAAGTTTGCGTATGTGTAGTTAAAAATTATTTAGTAAAAATGCTCATATTTCGTAAGATATTTAACATTTTTCCATTCTGATTGCAGTATCCTGTATCTAATGTAGTATATGCATAGTTTCGTAAAAGTGGCTTTGTATTGGGTCTAATACCCTATGTGTTATAATTAGAAAAGTGGCTCTTTTTTTTTTTTACAATTTTTTAAAGAAACCATTATATTTCCATAAATATATGTAGCAGCTTCATAAAAATTTATTCAGATAATTAGAAAAATCCTTACAATCACATCCTACAGCCAAAACGCATTTGAAGTATTTTTTACAGGGTGATGCAAAACACTTTAGTTACCATGTTTTTATTAACTTCGATTCTTGTTTGTTTGTTTGTTTGTCCGGTACAAATCTTGCAATCTATTTTTAACTAATTTCCCTACTAGCTAGACATTTGAAACTTTCACAGTAGCTCAGAACCCGGTGACAACACAATACTTCGAAGTCAGATTTTGTAATTTTCGAATAGTTTTTTATTTTTTTATTAACTAAAATATGAAAACAATAAGTTCTTAATAGCAATAAAATAGCCATTAAAATATTAGCTATAATTTAATAATTGAAAAAAAAAAAAAAAAAAAAAAAATTACGAGTTCATTTTCTTTCGACATAAAAATAAATACATTTAATTCAACGTGAACGTAAAAAAATTATAAAAAGGTAAATTATGCATCTTACAAAAATTGACGTCATTATCACTTTAAAATTTTTATACACATTGATAAGTGCTAATGTAGTTCACGATGCTAATATAGGTTGTTCTAAAAGGACTAATATTTTATTTTTAAAACAACTTTTTTTTTTAATTTTTTTTTTCACTATTATTATTATTTTACTGAACTGAGTCCGCGTGCTTAAATATTGCTTAAGTATTATATTTTATCATCGCGTATTTTATTAATGAACGTAAAAAAATTATAAAAAGGTAAATTATGCATCTTACAAAAATTGACGTCATTATCACTTTAAAATTTTTATACACATTGATAAGTGCTAATGTAGTTCACGATGCTAATATAGGTTGTTCTAAAAGGAGTAATATTTTATTTTTAAAACAACTTTTTTTTTTCTTTTTTTTTTCATTATTATTATTATTTTACTGAACTGAGTCCGCGTGCTTAAATATTGCTTAAGTATTATATTTTATCATCGCGTATTTTATTAATGATTCATCAGAAAATTTAAAAACATGGTATATAAAAAGATTTTTTTAAATCTTATAATTATTTTCCATTAATTTTTTACTTATAATTTTTTACTTATAATCTTTTCCTCTTCACAACAAAACTTTTTCTGAAATATGTGAGGTGTAACGTGTTTATGCTTGTAAAGTTTCAAGATGATTCCCAAAGAACTTTTCTAAATGTTTCACAAAACGTCCACATTCGAAAGTGTCCAAATACGTATTGGTAGGTAGTGTGTGTGTGTGTATATATATATATATATATATATATATATATATATACGGGGTGAACTGACCTAAACTGCCAACAAAAGTACAAGAGCCCATCTGGAACATTAAACACTGTAGGAACTCTGTCCTATCTCCCGCTGTTTCGGAGTTATAGTATATAGGGAAAAAAATAGAGATTTTCTTTCTTTTTTTTTTTTTTTTTTTTTGAATATATCCCTATTTTTTAAATTTCTGGTAGACCTACATTCAACATTTAACCATCAAAGTGCACTTTACTGTTCGAGGCTCTCAGAATTAAGACTTTACGCATGTAGTTTGGTACAATTTAACTAACAACTGCTGTGATTTAGCCCTATGGGAAATCGCAGAAGCTGACTAATATCAGAACTGCTTGTTTGCCAATATGCACCCATATTAAATCAGCATTTTCTTTTTAATGGCCATATCACATATCAAGTTTGCTGCATTTATACTCTATAGAAGCTGAGATCTAGCCTTATACAGGAAAATTTGACTTATGGCAGCGCCATCTGCTAGTTAATGTGCATTTAAATTGAATAGGAATAGTGTTTTATAATGGTCCTATCGGATATTACGTTTTGTGAAATTATACGCAATAGAAGCTGAGATATAGCCTTACCAAAACTGGAGAAATCTCATTGTAGTTGAGCCATTTATTGGACACTTGCACGAGAAATTAATTAGTGTCAATCTATGTCAAGGTGCAATTAAATAAAAAGTTTTATTAAATTCTACGCGTTAATTCTTAATCTAGAGCTGCCACAGTTTTTTTTAATTACGCACATGCGCACATATAATGATATGCACACATGCACAGGCAAACAGACATTTTCTAAAGATAGTCAAGTTGTGTTCAATAAATTTCTAAAGTGGAAATCCGTTGAAATTCTGAAGTTGAAAATATGAATCGAATACTTTCTTCGATGAAAAATAAAAGAAAGTAATAAGACTCCTCAGTTAACTTTCGAATATTTTAAGCAAAAATAATCATATAATAATTACATTATAGAAAGACTATTTCTACTTTTTAAAACATAATTTAAAATTTGGCAATTTAAATACTAATACTAATTAATAAATAATAATACTAAAAGACTTTGTTTATACCTTTCTTTTTGTTTCTCTTGTTCTCTTTTCTCCCTAAAGTTAAAAAAAAAAAAATAATAATTTGTAGTATTTTTAACACACACTCAGGTACACAAAATCAGAGTTGCCATCTCTTATAATTTATTCCGGAGCATTGTTAGTCCCGCCCTTTTCTCACACCGGAAATTTTAAAGAATGATTTTTCCTTTATTTAACCGTTGTCACATGCTAAAGAGAAATATTCTATAAAATTTCTGGTGCGAAAAGAAGGCGGGGCTAAAATTGCCCCGGAATAAATTCTGTACTGATGAGTATAAAGGATTTAAGTCCAAAATTGTCGATTTTGAGTTAAGTACATAGTCAAACTCAGAAAAAAAATCTTTATCGATTGTTATAAAGGATTTAAGTCTATGTCATTTAGTCTTTGAGAAAATCCATTGGTATAAAAAGGTTCAAGTCAGAAATTTACCATTCATGTATGGTATAAAATATTTAATTCGATTTTTCCCGTTATTAAATGAAGGTTGACAACCACTGAATGGTATAAAGGGTACAGGGATGGAACACGGGCGCAGAATTCATACCACTATCAATGTAAGAAAATTTTCTACTTCTTAAATCAACGATATTATAGGTAGAGAAATTTCTTAAACGGATTCCAGTGTGAATTCTGCGCCCGTGTTCCATCCCTGAGGGTATAAATCAACGAAATACCTTTTTCCTAATCGATTCTTCTGATTTGTTTTTAGCTAGGTAAACTTTATTTTTCGTCTCCTGAAAAATCAAGAATATGGACTTAAATCCTTTATACTTATCAGTACAGAATTATAAAAGTTGGCAACTCTGACAAAATAGGCATTTTGTACAGCAATTAAGTAATTAAAATTGAGAATCATATAAAAGTTAATAAAATATTTAAACTAGAATAATTACTTGAGCTCTTTTGATTTTTCGCTTTCTCTTTTTTCCGCTTCTGCCTTCTTCAGTTTCTCTTTCTCCTTTTCTCTTTCTCTCTCTCTTTCCTTCTCTTTTTCTTGCTCCTCCCTTCTCTGGATGCGGTCCCTCTCAGCCTCCGCCTTCAGACCTCCCCACGAAGACGGATTCATTGAGGATGGTGAAGGGAAGTTGGGAGGTGTTCTGTGCAGCCGACTCCATGGGTCTTGACCGATCCCTAGGTACCCTGGTCCTAGTTCTCGACCAGCCAACATGCTAGCACTGGCCAGACCTATATTACAAAAAGTTAAATGAATGAGGTTTTCATATTTTTATTCGAAATATAATAAGAGAAAAGAATAAATTGTGGATAAGACGGAAACAAATGTAGAAGAAATTTGTCTTTTGTTGCCTTAATGAATTACGCATCTTTAGAAGTTTGATTTCCTAATAATAAAGTTGCCATTCCGATGTTAATTTTCATTCGATCAAAATATTTTTAATTTTATATTTCCTCATTTTCCTTTTTTTTTTTTTTTAAATTCATATTTTAGCAATCCTTGTCTGGTAATCTCTGTTTATCCTAAGAAATTTCCTTTTATAGTCTAAAAAAAGATAGCTGTAATTAATTTATTACAGCATTTTTTTTTTTTTTAATAATAATAATGAAAGTTAAACGTTCTTCAATTTTTAAGTCATCCTATGCGATTCGTCATTCACGAACTAATACATTCATCCAGTAGTCAGTTTGTTTTTCTCAATTATAAATTCATCAATGGATAAAGCAATCAGCTGACGATACAATGCACAGATGTTTGACGTTATATAAGCAACATTCATACTTACATGCTTTTAACATTATGATTTTGCAAAACACAAAACACATGTATCTAACAATACAGACTTTCAATAAATGAAATATAACTTACTTACAAAAGCATACAATGCAAACAGAACTCACTATACATGCAACACGAGAGCTTACAATAATTTACCTTTTATGAAACATACTTATACATAACGTACACAAACATCAAACCGTCTCAATTATATATATTAGAAACAAAAACGATTTTATTTACGAGACAAAACTTAAAATACATTTAAAAACAAAATATACATATAAAAATAATTAAAATCTAGAGGTTTCGAAACCGTCCGGGTTTCCTCATCAGTATCAATTACAACATAATATGCAAGCATTATATGAATACCCAAGGAATATAAAGAAGTACCGAATACTGCGGAGCCAGTTCGCATGCTTCATTGATAGTGTGGAGATGCCTGACAGTGTGCAAGCTCTCAATGAAAATACTTGTTTTATAATGATCAAAACCAGAATTTAGAACTTTTATATTATCGAAGTCAGGAATAGGATCGGTTTCTATTGAATGGATTACAATTTTAGAACCCCGGTTACAATTTTTAAAAGATCGTCTGTGCTCCTGTAGTCTAATTCTTGCTGTACGGTCTAGATTTTAATTATTTTTTTATATATATATTTTGTTTTAAATGTATTTTATTTGTCTCGTAAATAAAATAGTTTTTGATTTAATACTTACACATACTTGAACTGTCGTTTAAGTAGCCAGTAGTTAATCTTGTTTTTAAAGGTATGTTAACCGATAAACACTTGTATTATTCTTTCATTTAATTTTAGTATAAATCGTCATTCATGAACTTTCTTTCGTTTCCCCCCTTTTTTTTTTTTATTTTTTTAATGGTATAAAAATTACAGTATGTTTGGCAAGACAATTTTTTTTTTTTCTTTCTTTTTTTTTTTTTTTTCTGATACAATGAAGTCATTTTTACCGAACGATATTATCAATTCGTATTGAAAAAATTTCAAAGGTTACTAGAATTGACTTCAATAGAATTTAACAAATACTAATGAAATTTTCAAAATGTAATTTCCGTCTTTCCTTTTATTTTACACAATGAGATTTTTATGCAATGGGTACTGTAAGAGTGAAACTTCATTACTTTCTCTTAACCATATATATGGTAGAGAAAGTATCACCAAAACAATCGTGTCTTGCTTTTGCCTCCAAGGCAGTAGCACGTGTTTGCACCTGATAAAGAAAGGCTACGTCCTTTCGAAACCGGTTGTGCTGACTTAAAATTTATGGTGTGTGAAGAAGTTTTAATATCTTTCTAGAAAAAGTATCGTTTTTGGGTAAAATTTTCGAAATCGAGATTTTGTTATATTTACACGTTTTGAGGTCCTCTGAATCCGAAAATCATGTTTTTAGCAATTGGTCTGTGTGTGTGTCTGTTTGTGTGTCTTTTTTCAGCATATCCCAAAAACAAGTAGTAGCAGAAATAAGTCGAAACTCGGTTTACTAAATAAGTAGCATATAGGCATGCTACACTAAACTTTTCATTGAGATGAAGAAAATGATACGTGTACTGGGACACCCAAGAGAATTCAAATATATTACGTCTGTCGAGGAAATTGTAGTTAAGTAGAGTTTAATATTTATAGCCTGCACTATCCAGATGAAATAAATATATATTTTTTTATACGTGTAAAAGCATGTATTGTGTTGATTGTGCTATGGGAATCATTCATCATTCGTTTACAGGGCTACCCAAAGTATTTGGATAAATTGGGTCTACACTTGGAAATAGCTGGAATTCACTTTGAATAAGATGTTTTTCAAGTAAGACTAAATTTAAGTACACAGTATTCTTTACATTGCATATTGTTTACAGACAATATACAGGACTACCCAAAATTGAGCTAAACGTTCTTTTCTACTGAATGCAATTGATGGAAGTGGTTTGCTGCATTTTACTATGTCGACGAACATTGCTCAGGATTGAAAATTTGTTTACCCATGCTGTTTCATTGTATTTTTCGATGTTCTATTTTCACTTCTGGTTTTTTGCATAATATCACGCTTTAAGTATTCAGGTAATCACGTTTTGAGGTTCCCTGCATACGAAACTCCAGTATTTAGTGGTTGATTTGTATGTATATTTGTTATCAGCATAACTTAAAAACAAATAACTGCGAAAAATTCAAATTTGGTACTTTGAAAGTTACCACTTAAAAATTCGATCAAGATTGGCAAGTTTGAGGCTGATTAATAACAACCTTGACTTTTCTCTATATATTAAAAAATGTTTCTGTCGCTGGCGTCAATGTTTTTTGTTTGCGACAGCACTTCTCTCGGAGGGCAGGGTTCTCCGTGTCATGAGATATATCTGTATATTCGGAATACATCAAGGAAGTCATTTCAGCTGCTTAGAAATTTCTATCATTTTAATTAACGAAGTTATTAACTAAAAACGTCAGGTTTATAAAGGCACTCTATTTGCCACCGTAGAAAAAGTTTCTCTTATGACGTTATTTTTCTGCCATGACATAATTTTCCACGAGAAA
This sequence comes from Salticus scenicus, assembly GCA_963930645.1. NCBI lineage: Eukaryota > Metazoa > Arthropoda > Arachnida > Araneae > Salticidae > Salticus > Salticus scenicus. The sequence goes on from OZ005649.1 coordinate 381,709,941, forward strand.
ATTAAAATGTGATCCATGGTGTAAAATATAATAAAATCAGTGTCAATGTTGCTGTTAAGAAAAATATTTCTATTATTGAAAATTTTTTAGGTGTTTATCTTTTTTTTTGTATATATTCTTTCTTGCGGATAATGATTGTGAAATGTAGGTTAGGAAATCTAGTTTATATAATCGTATTTTCTCGGCAACTACAGAACATTTAAATGGTTTAAATATACATATATATATATATATATATATATATTTATACATACTGAAGATCCTTGTTAATTTTTTATGCAAAGTGTAAGGAAAGTTAATTTTAAGTATTTGTTTTATTAATATTAAAAATAGGCTTAATTTATTTATGTATATTACAAAACAGACGCATTTTGAAAAACGCGTTTTCACTTTGTTTACATTTGAAATCCATGGTAACCACTTCTGAAAATCGCATTTCGCCGTAATCACCAAAAGAAAATCGCCAAATAGAGTTGTGGACCAACCTGCAAGTTGTTCCAAATAGAGTCAAAATCAAACTCATTTATAAATCTTGTAATTTCGCGCTGATAATTTTTTAACATTACAGAATCAAACATTTCTGGGACACATTCGATTTTTTTAAATTATCAATAAAAAAAACATCATCATAGGCATTAGAAAACAGTATTATAGGCATTAGATTATAAGTACTAGATTTTTTTTTCTTTTTTTTTTCTTATACTTCTTTTTTTTTTTTTTAAACAAGCAATTGCACCAAAACATTCATCGCCAAATAATGACAAAAATTTTAAAAATGCCAAGGGGGTCATATACTAAAGTTGTAACACAAAATGGTCTAGATATTATGAATTTCTTTCTATTCTAAAAATAAAGCATAATATTTCATTTAAAAAGCCCCCCTCCCCCCCCCCCCCCCCCAAAAAAAAAAAAAAAAAAAAAAATGTGTTACTAAATATTATATATTTCAATTTGACATAAAATATGGGAATTTATATAACATTTTTCTGCTTTTGTCTTGTGATAAAGACTATTAATATACCTATTCAGTGGAAAGCCTCGCAAGGGTTAATAAGTGAAGCGAACCGGGGGTTGGTGAGCGGAGCGAGCAGGGGGCAGAGCCCCCTCGTCTTTTTAAATAAATATAGGCACTATAATTGAACTGGGGGTTGAGGGCGCGGTAATCCTCCTCAAATAAAATTTTATGTCAAAACTGTTCCTAAATCTACTTTAGATTATTTTAAATGTACAGTCGGGAAAAAAAAAAAAAAAAAAAAAAAAAAAAAAAACGCAGCACTCGCTGTAATTTCGTTATCAATTGACGCAGAAAAATTTAATAGACACCATTCAGCAGGAAATTAAATGCACTTTCTGAAAATGTTGTCGAATTTTTAATTAGGGGTTATCTGCATATTGAAATGAGCGACAGATTTGTTTTTTTTCCCCATAGCAACACCCAATTTTGACTTCATATCCGAATTTCTGAGAGTCTGGCAGTGCGGAAAAGTGTACTATTTTTATACTTTATCTTTAGTATTCATAGAGTTATAATCAAAATTGTGTTAGGGGGTTATCTGTAAATGTAGAAAAATAAAATTAAGATCCGACAAAAATAAGACAAAATTTTACTGTTTCACACCGGAAATATTTCAAGAAAAAAGGATTTAAAAAATTAATAAAAATGTTATCATCTTTTCAGTATTTTAATTGTCCTGAATTCAGTTTTTTAGTTATGTATTTTTGAAAGATAATTTTAGGTATATTTAAATACATTATTTTTTTCACGGAATCATACTTCCTAGTCATCATTAGTCTCTGTATTAAGTTTGATGCCATTACGGTTCTTAGATCGAGATACAAGTGATGTGACTGAGTGTCTGAATAGTGTCAGTTTCAAAATAAAATCACACTATATAAAGCAATCAGACATGTAAATGAATACATAATATGCTGCAATTTCATTAAATAAATAAATAATTATATATATGTACTTTGATATGCATTCGATTATTATTATTATTATTATTTTATCAATTTTAGGAAAATAATTACCCAGACTGCCTAGTCCTCCGAAACTGTTTCCTGGAACTCCAAGCCCTGGATAACTTGGACGGGCAAAAGGTGTTATACCTGAAAAACAAAATTAACGTATAAACTTCACAAGAATTACAACCTATAAATATTATATATATATATATATATATATATATATATATATATATTTTTTTTTTTTTTTTTAAAAAGAATATTGATAATTAACAGTAAAGTGGTTTTTATCCCATAAAAATATATGAGCAATATATGAGTTCCATAAAAATATATGAATAAATACAAAAGAAACTTTGATTTAATTTTTGATTGATTAAACAAGCTTAAATCACCTTTAAAACTTTTATTCATAATTAAAGTTGTCTATTTACTTCACTTAAAATGTTTTGAATATTGAAAAGAATGAGACCTGAGAAAATAAAGTATTTTTATTGTACAGTTTTAATATTAAAATGATTTTAGGTCTTTTTTGTTTTAATATCCTTCTATATTCAATAGAAGAAAGTATTGGATTCGTAAAGATTTTCGACCTCGGGTTTTTGATGGATTTACGCATTTTGAGAGCTATAAAACACGATTTGACCATTTTTAAAAACTGTCTGTCTGTGTGCGCGTGACAAAATATTTTGGCAACTGTATCTCAGTGGCAGAAATTTATAAAGTAACAAACTCAAAACAAACACAAACACTTTAAAACAGTGAATTTAAACCAATGATTTGATTTAACCAATTTTGATTTTAATAGGTTTTTAAGCAACATTTAAAATAAAATTTAATAAAGTAACAAATAAAATTTACCAAACAAGAATAACATATTTTGAAAAGTTATAAAAGAGAGATTGAATATCCCGTATATATATATATATATATAAAGGTAATCTAACAATGGAAAATAAAAACTGATTCTTTAGTAAAATTCATAGATTTTTGTGAAATATTAGACATTTTCTAATTTTTACTTTGTTATTTTGTTTAGAATTCAGATTGCCTGTAAGAAGATTAGTAGACTTAAAAACAAAATCACGCATTTTTCGCTATTTATATTCATGCTCATTTACAAATTTCGATTCTATTTAAAATACCATCTTTATTTTATATTTTCATATACTATTTATTAATTTTAATTTTAAAATTTAATAAGATACATAAGTTTATACTAATTTCGCTTTTTATTTATTTATTTTTTAAATTCTTATTCACTTTCACAATATTCGGTTTCCTCTAAATTATCTTAACATTGATATATTATTGTAAAAGCTAAACTTTTAATTTTGTTTATTAAAATGTATTCAGTTATACAAGTATATACTAATTCTTATGTATTTTGTAAATATAGTTAGGTATACAAAATACACTTTAAATTAAGACTTTCAAAATTCATGCACAAAGCTGCGAATTCGACTTTATATAAAACTAATCAAAATTGCTACAAATATTATCAACACATCAAAGTGGTTGTATACCTAAATGAGCTGGAGTTGGTCCCAAGAAACTTGGATGCTGAGGTGCGACGTCATAAGGTGAGCGACCATGTAGAGAAGCTGAAATAAAATATAAAATATTTACAAAACATCTTATTATAAATTTTACAAAATAAAGCAGCTATAAACCATCAGTTTAAATAACCATCACTTTATGTGGATTAGTAATTAGAATTTTGATTTATAATTAAACATTTACCGTAAGTGAAAATTCCTTTAGAATCATAATTAACAATATTTAAAATATTCACTTTTTCAATTGCATGTTAAATTGCATCTTTCAATTGCATGGACATTTACATTATTATTAGCGCACAGGTATTTTTATACTCGCATCTACCGTTAAATACACTCAACGGTACAAAAATTGTGCATTATTTTCTGCACTGATGGCGATAGGATTAACGCTACTGGAACTACCGTAGGCGAATTTTATTTCTTATTTTGGCTTTCCTCGTTTATTTAAATTTTCCTTACTGTATATTACGTTCTGTAGTCACACTCTGCAAAAGTTCCTTGATGGCCTTTCTTGCATAAATTACGGCCGTTTAAGAATATAAAAACTTTAGCTCGTCATCTTTAATCATTATCAGATATTTTATTTGTTCTTAAGTAACATGTAATTTGCAGGCATGAGAGTGCAGAAAATTAAAAAAAGAGGAAACACGCGTGTTCATAAAATTAATTTCAAATGAAAAATAACGCGTGCGGGGAAAACTATACAAATGTGTTCATAAAATTTATTTCAAATGAAAAAATAATGCTCACAGGAAAAAACTATACAAAATATTTTAAAAGTGACAAATTAAACTAAAAGAATAACACATCAGCACAATAGAACATGTGTTTAAAAAAAAAAAAAAAAAAAAAAAAAACATTAGCTAGCAATCAACATTTAATAACATTGACTGGTGGGTTCTAGAATATCATAAAGTAATATTGACATTTTTGTTGTGGATGGATAAATATTCAAAAATAAAAGGCTTCCCGCAGAATGTTTGATTGGCGATGGTTAGAGATGAAAAAGGGGGGGGGGGGCGGAGGACAAAAAAAAAAATTACATGAGTGAGAAATATTGAATAATTTTGTTCTTTTATATGTTATAGAATATGATAAAGCACGTTTAAAATGAATATTAACATTTATATTTTGGATGGAAAAAGATTGAGAATCCAAAGTTTTTCGTGGAGCGTTTGAATACTGATCATTATTGGAATTTGATTTTAACAAAATAAAAAATCGCGAAATTAACGAAAATCACAAAAAGCGGAAAATCGCGGATCCGCGGAAAATTCTCATGCCTGAATTAGGGACAAATTAACTCGATAAAAAAATAATACACGTATATATACATATGACACATTTTTAGGTAACAGCATAGAATTTCATAAAAATACTGCGATTAAAATTTTAGTTATAAATTTTAAAGCATGGGTTTATTTCGATTTTGCAATGCAGCATATTGAATTTAAACTAACATAACTACAAATATAAAAGTAAAGCTTATGATCTAATTAATATAAATTAATTGGAGTTTTTTTTTTAATGTTTTATGAATCTGGTAGAATATATTAACAAATAAAAGATTTCACAATCTTACGAAACCGTTTTAATTACCTTGTTTGGTCTTGAGAGAAAGGCCGAATTGATAATATATATAACTGTTGTTTTCCCGAATATATTAAATGCTTCAGTTACCAAAAATATACTGAATCAACGGCACCTGAGATTTAACATAAAAGAACATTTTTTCGTTACAAAAATCACATCATTTATGTTACGACCAGCAAAAAAAGTTTAATAATATGATCAGTTGAAGCTATTTTTAATTCTCGTCATATTATTTAAGAGTATGAAAAGTCTGAAAATTCCGAAATCGGCGTGGTATCCGTCCGTAGGTTTTTAGTTTACTAGTTTTTGTAAGCACTATCTTAAAAAAGAATGATCGTAAAGGAGACAGTTTTAAAATATCATTTATGTGACTGCAAATGAAGACATTTCAATGACTTGATATATATTTAAATAAAAATCAAAAAAAGGATTTTTATAGTGGTAAGTGAAATAATTGCATCATTTTAATATTAATCATATTTAATATTTAATCAAATCACACCCGGACAGAAAAAATGACACAAGTAAAAAAAAAAAAAAAAAAAAAAGACGATTTTCAGTTTATTTCATTGAAAAATGTGTATGATACGCTCCAGTGTGCATGAAAAACTTCACATCTCTATCTCGAAAATTGTCTAAGAGACAGTTGTATTAGCTTTTGTCAATGCTTCATCAGTATCTTAAAGTTCAATTTTATCAAATACTGCATTTTTTAATTGTGTCACTTTAACTGTCCGTGTGCGAAATGACCCTGATCTCTAGCAATCACTTTTTCGAAACTCTAGTTGAACAAATCTTCAGCAAGAAGACTGCTGTGCATTTTCCATTGCTATTTCATGGAAGAAAGCTTGTTGCAATCATAGATATAGTAATAAGACATAGATTGATCAGCGAGAGGGAAAAAGTGATACCTTTTCTTTCGGGAAAAGTCACTCTAATGGCTGCCTTTCCCCGAGTAAATCACACACAGGAATACACACGGATAATTTAGTAAATAAAATTTATGAATAATTTATTTACTAAAGGTGAATGAAAAACTCCAGATAAAATTTCAAATTCATTTTTCTTTTTATTCTTTTTTTCAATACTCTCTAATGGCTAATTTTAGAACTTTTTTTTCGGCATCAAAATTTTTTGCTCGATAACGTGGGGTTGTGATAGATCTATATATATTACTATATCTCTAGTTGCGATTCATCTGCATGTCCATTCTGAAGATTATTTTTACCATGAAGAAGTCGGATTCATTTTAAAATATGATTTATGATACTGACATGATCATTATAAATTGTAAATATTTTATTTTAAAAATTTTCTATGCTATTCGAAATTAAAAGTTGTCATAATAAGGCGGAATAGGGCAATGCCCCACATAAATGTACATTATGGGCATTATTAAAATTTACTTATTACTAGGCAGGATATATATGTACTATTAAATCTGAGTTAGCAATAATGAAAAAAAGATGCTTCAAGCCTTTGCATTTTACTTTATTTTTTCCAATACTCCCTTTTCTGTGTCCGCGACCGAGTTCTTAAAAAAAGGGCTTACATTAAAAAATGACAGAAGTACCTACTTGATATCAAATGTTTTATTCATATTAAAAACAGTTTTTATTACTATTAGTTATTAAAAATTTTAAAGTAATGAAAAGCTCCCTAATTTCCACCCGATTTACTCATTACGGGGTTGGGGACAAAATCTTTCGTGGACAAAATATCGCCTACATAAATCAATGGAAAGCATAAAGAAGTTGGTAATTATTAATAATGTTGTATAAAATTTCATGACAACACATACCTTAGTCAGAGCACTGGCATACACACAAACCCACCACAAAAATTGTTATAAATTTTGCTTAAAAGAGTTTAAAGTCCATGTTTTTTTTTTTTTTTTTTTTTTTTTTTTTTAAGATTAGTCATAAAAAATTTAATTGTGCTTATCTGGTTTAAAATTTTTAATTAAGGTTCGTGAACAGTGTTCAGATTTGATGTCATCAGTAATGTACAATATTTTAAAAATGTATTTTGAATGGTGAAAAGCAAATGATAAAATAACTTAAAATTAAATATAGATAAAATAATAAAATTCCATTCTATAAAGTATTTGAGTAATTCTGGAAAAGTGGTCATTTCATGTCACAGTAATCTTGAGGGCATATTTTTAAAATCACAAAAACAAGATGCTGTCAGAACTATCAGTATTAATTAGTTATGCATATAAACTGTAATTCTTTGGTTACTAGAATTTAAATATAATTTTAAAATATTTTTTGAAATGCAAAATATCATTCCCTCACTGTGTCCCCATTCACACATGTAAGTAAATAAAATGGTTTCTATTGTATTAAAGCACTTATATTTAGATTATTTTAATTGAAAATTTATTAAACATACTTTAGAAAATATTTATCCATTATACTACATTTATATATTATGCAATGAAAGAAATTAGAACACACTTCATTGTTGTCCCTGGTATTAGGTATCATTCCCTCATCAAACTATAATCACACCCCTACTTACTCCATTAATGGCAGCACGTGCTTTATATAAGTCAAACTTAATTTGTATAGCAGCAAAGTAAAAAGCCATTTTGTGTTCTGTTCGAAACTTTTTACAATGAGTTGCATAAGGTTCTCAAACGTTAGATTGAAATACAGTATTTTTATTATACGTCATTCCCTCATTCATTATAAAGTTAACTAAAAGAAATCAAATTTGCTTTTTTATGTTATTACAGTAATAAAAATATGTTTTAATAAATATTTAGTGTTTTAAAATACAACTAAACCTAATCATATTTTTATAAAGTAGTTTCTAGAAGAAATTTGTCATTCCCTCATTTTTCTAATTTATAAAAATAATACTATTTCAAAAAATTATCAAATGCAGTTTGGTTTATATTATTTTTTATTAACTGTAGCGTATGTGTACATGCACAAAATTAAAAAAATAAAAAATAAATAATGGAGCAATTTTATTTGGGCTAACTTTTTTTTTTTTTTTTTTTTTTTTTTAAAGCCTACTTTTCAGAGAATGACCCATTTATTTATTTATTTTAATTAATTAATATTAATTTTTAAGGCCCTGTGGCCTCCACCAGAGATCACACGTGACAGAAATACAAATTTTCAAATAGATCATATTATTTTTTCGACGCGATATTTTGTCCCGCGATATTATGTCCGGATCCCTTCATTACGAAATTCTTTTGTTTAGTTATAACAGCAACAAGCTTCCGACATCATAGGTTTTGAATAAATAGGTGGAGAGGGGGGGGGGGGTTAGGCTCCACTCTGTGAGGAGGAGATTTTTAGGTAGAATTTCATTATACGAATATTTCGTGTTCAGACAATTTGTTAAATGTATCAGAACAAATAAATGACGAGGAACCAATCAGTGCTCCTTGATGCCAACTATAGTTATGTATGTAGTTTTTAGTGCTCTTACATACTTGCTGAATTCAGAAGCGGAGAGGAGAAACCCAATTCATGTGGTCTGGGTAAGGAACCAAAAAGATGATTAGGAGGTCGCAAGAGATCAGGAACTGTTTTTGTTGAGCCGCCGCTACTTTTTTGGGATTCAGCTTGCTGCTTTTGCTGGTGGTGATAGATCTCCCACGATATTCTGACGTGCATCGCACACCAACGACCAGATTTCTGTAAAGAAATATTGGTATATAAAAAAAAAGTTTATTTTCTAATTTTTTAAAAGTAATTACCTAATATAGTCTAAAGATTATTTATTATTAAACATAGTGGAGAATTTTTCTTATAAATGCGTTTGATTCAAAACTAAAATACATGTTAAAACTTTGTTAAAATCTACACTGTTAAAAATGTCTGTAAATTTAATGTAAATATTTATCCAGAGTCTCTGTAAATTTACAGTAATTCTTATGTAAAAGTGACTAATCGAGTTTCTCAATCTTTATTCTGTATTTTTACCTAATTTTATTATTTAATTTTTTAATTAAAATTAAAAATGACTGTTTCTACTTAAGAAAAAGCATTCTAAGTCACAAATATATTCTCACCAATAATTAAGTAAATTAATATTAGTCATTAACATGAATGTATAAGTTTTTTAACATCTTCATTTATTTTTCTCTGTAATTTTACGTAAGACCTAAAATAATAGATTACAGAGTTTTCTGTTGAAATTTTTAACAGTGTACAGACGTGTGAAAATCATTAGACTAATTAGGAAATATGAATTTTTTTGTCGTGTTATTATTATTATTATTTAGTGTGCGCAATACTTCATAAAAGAATAATTTAACTTGTTGGAATAATTATCTTTCCCTCTTTCAAAATAGCTTGGAGGATACATTTAACATTTCTAACAAAGTTTTAAAGCGATTAGGAATTCGGTTATTTATTTGTTTATAGTATAACAAAGCTTTCGTTTCGATGAATTCATTTTTTAAATTCAATGAAATTTACATACGTTATTCAAAAATTCTTCCGATTTACTCTAGAATGCTTCCTATTAAAAGTCATTTATTTAGAACAATTGTTTTGCGTACAATGATTCACAAAATAATTCGGATGTATTACGGTCTAAATAATGTATTTTTATAAGCCTAATCTTTATATTATGCCATACATAAAAATTCAACATGCTTTTTTGAGATGCAATAAGAGATGTTTAATATGGGCCGTGCCCTTAGCGACAGTGCCTGTAGAGTAAATCAATAAACCCGTGTCCTTAGCATAAATGTTATACCCTGTCGGTGGCGTGCCTTTAGCGTAAATATGTAATAATTAAAAAAAATACTTTTCAACTTACCATTACACTATATCTAAACTCAGGGTTGGCTATTTATTTTCAGAAAACTATCGCAAAATAGAGGCGTTTAAAAATTAAAGAATATCCTTTGTTGTCACATTCATACAATAAAATAATCTGGTGTGGAACTCACACAACTTTCTCTTACCCCGCATTTTAATACTATAAAGATTGATTGCAGATTAAGTCGTAAAATCAAAAAGGCAGGATAATAAAGTTCAATCTGCTTTGAAAATAATTTAAAATAGGTTTAGAAATAGTTTTACTTAACGTATAATTCTATGTGGGGGGGGGGGTACCGCCCCCTCAACCCACCCGTTCAATTATATTCCCCCCCCCCCCAAATGGCGTGGCTTTTTTTTTTTTTTTTTTTTTTTTGCGACTTAGCATAGGCCGCATAGACCTTATATAGATAGACTACGCCACCAACAGGACTTCCCATTATAGTGAATGTCTTCAACATGAGGGTGTAATCTGATACCCTTCATCCTTTGCGGTCAGCGCCGTATGTCACGTGACAGAGACTTGAGGGAGATTCTTCCATAAGAAAGCACTTATTTTTGTAAGAATCAAACAAAAAATTCCCCCCTTAAAAATGTTTTTCACAAAAGAAACTTTTTCATAATTAATCTATGACATTTTAGCTTTCCAACGATGCGTAAATCTAAAGGCTTAAATAAAAAGTATGTGCACAATACAAAAATTAAAAAAACCCAAAACTACTTTCTTTCCTACGGAAAAATAACATAATATTCATTCTCGTCTCTCTCTCCAGGTCGGCATCACGTGCTAATTTTGCTGGGGAAGCTATCTCAGGAGGATGCGTGGTCTATCTATGTAAGGTCTATGATAGGCCGGGGGGGGGTCAACGAAATTGATGACCATTTGTGAAGGAGCACCCAATGGGCGGTTATCGCTACCCCTAACAGGGACAATACATCCATGCCTTCTCCGGGATTCGAACCCAGGCCCAACCGTGTAGGAGTCAGGAACGCTAACCACTACACCGTTTGGGCGGCCCGTTCAATTATAGTGCCTACATTTACTTAAATATATATATATCTCCAAGGCTATTATTAATTTGCCTTCAAGCTTGCCAATCTTGATCAATTTTTTTAGTGAAATCCTAATACGAATTTCAGAATACAGAATTTGAATTTCCTGTAGGTATGTGTTTTTAAGTTATGCTGATAAGAGATGTACATATCAACCGCTAAAAATTAGACCTTCGTATTCTGGACACCTCAAAACATGATCTAAAACAACAACAACAACAACAAAAAGTTGAAAATAGAACTTGAAAAAATAATTTGTTTACAGTATGGGTGTGAAAGTTTAATATTTCTTCCTAAGCACTGTTCGTAGACTTAAAAATGTAATTTAATGTGAGTAAAATGTAGCAAAACACATCCATCAATTACATTCAATAGAATAGAACGTTTAGATTTTTGGGTAGCCCTGTATAGTGTCTATAAATTATCCATCATTATTATAAAGGTATTTCCGAAAATATCTCTAAATTGCTTAGAACAGTTAATATCACTGCTAGCTTTAAAACTCAACTCCGTATTAGTAATTTTCTCTCAAACTTTAAACCCGCTGTCCTAAACGTCTAGGTGTAATCTATAGTATCCCTTGTGAAAATTGTGATTCTACACATATCGGTGAAACTGGCAGAACATGTGAAATTAGTTTAAAGGAACATAAACGCTCATATAAAACTGGAGATTTAAGATCGAAACTCGTAATCCATTCTCTCAATAGTGATCATATTCCTGATTTTGACAACTTTAAAATTTTAGCCTATAATGTAAATATATATGAATCCCGTATTTTTCTAGAGGGCGCTTTAACTAAAATGCAGCATTCTGTCTCGAACGAGGCTAAAGCTATTCCTCCTGAATTAGTTATGATGTTTTATGAATTTTTGTAAATGTTGTGCTTGTATGTTTGACACTGAGGAGGGCGTAAGCGGTCATACTCATTTCGAAATGTTTTGTTTCAAAAAGAATAATTTGTTATAAATATGCTGAGCTGAAAGAAGTTCTTTAATAGAATGTCTACATATTTAAGCAGAAAGAGTTCAAAAACAAATTTTATTTTCTAAAATCTTCAGAACTAATATTTCATGGCGGTTTTTATACAAGTGTGCGTGCAGAAAAATATGCCCATGATAATCTATTTTTGGGATATTGAGATCCACGATTGTCGACGGCATTTTTCAGCATGTCAGTATACTCAATGATGACAATATGGGATTTTCAAATTTGAGTATATTTGTTTCGGAGTTATTTTGAGTATGTTACATATTCAAAATTGGCAGAATCTTGCTCATTTTTTAAAAAAAACTTTTTTTTTTTAAGTGTATGACAAGTAAACAGGAATTAAAAAAAATCTGTTTTTCATTTCTAAAAATATTTATGGAAATGAAAATGCGTACAGACGAAAGACAAATTGAAGTTTTATTCACATTCAAACTTCGTTGGAAAATCTAAAAAATATCTTTCAATCGATTCTTAAAGAATAAAAAATAAATTACATCAACTAGTGAAATCGTAATAATAATATTGTTGCGTACTTGGGGGTTCGTGAGTTGTCTGAGAATGAAAGGCCAAACGTACAAAAATTCAGTAATTTATTCACAGAAAGTTCCAGAAAAATACAGGTCTATAAACCAAGTATCAGCTTCAATTCAAACAGTAAACACAGCTTAAACAACAGCTGTCAATAGCAAATCCACAGTACAAACCGTATACCAATAACACTTGAAGCAAGTCTCTCTCAAAGAGGCTTAAGAGCAATGCAAGCACTAGCGAAGCTGGCTGAGATCTGAACTGAACTGACTGCCTTGGCGAGGAAGCGCTCCTTATATGCTGTTCCATGGAGCCCAGATTTTTCGAGAAAACTCTAGAAAGTGGTCAACCAATCAACTTACAGCTTCCATATTTGGTATATCCCATATAAGGATTTTCTCGCCAAGGTCGCCAAAAAAATCGCCAAGGTGGGGAAAAAGTCGCCAAATTTGGCGCCAAATCTATTACGTGCATTACTGGGGCTTTTTAATGCGTTTTTAAGGGAAAATAAGGCTATTTCAACGCTAAAACGACTAGAAATGCACAAAATTAGCACTTTATCAACTTACTAAGCCTCTTTGAAAGAATTTATACAAAAATAAACACAATTATTTACAATTTCGTAACACTGCCCCCCTCCCAAGGACTGCACGTCCCGGGCAGTGCAACCCTTGGTCAAGAGGCGAAACTAAACAAATTTACACAATCTAAAACACAAAAACTAAGTTGCACATAAGGATAACATAGAAATATAAATTAAGTGGGAAATATTTACAAAATTCACAAATATGTACAAATATTTATATACAAATATTTACAGTGCGCATGCGCAAATTTTACCACTATTTACATTTTAAATTTTAATTTTACCGTTACTTGTGGTACTTGGCTAGCCTATTATAGTGCACCACCTTCGGTTTTGATGAAGGTGTTTTAGTGATCCGCACCACTACATCATTCAGCCTTTTTAAGACTGTGTATGGTCCGTCCCAGTTGCACTGTAACTTGGGAGAGAGTCCTTTGCGTCGAACAGGATTCCACAACCAGATCTTCTCTCCTTCCTGGAACTCATATTGTGTAGCCTTTAGATCGTACCTTGTCTTCATTTTCTCCGTTGCCATGTTAATCCGCTCCCGAGCGAAGTTGTGTACGTCCTCAAATCGTGCCTGGAGATCTTGGATGTACTCCTCGGGCGATGAAGGCGCATCGGGTGGACAACCAAACAGGAGATCACAAGGGAGACGAAGTTCACGTCCGAACAGCATCTGGGCTGGAGTATAGCCGGTGGTTTCATGGACAGCACTTCGATAAGCCAGCAGGAACAATGGCAACTTCAAGTCCCAATCTTGCTGGTTCCTTGATACTAGAAGGGAGAGGTTATTCAGGATGGTACGATTGAACCTCTCGACCATGCCGTCCGACTGGGGATGTAAGGGTATTGTCCGGGTTTTGTCTATGCCGAGTAGTTCACACAGTCCTTTGAAAACATCAGAGGTAAAGTTCCTACCTTGGTCGGTATGAAGTTGTAGGGGCGTGCCGTACCTTGACACCCATTGCTGCACTAGGACTTCTGCGACTGTGCATGCCTCTTGATTGGGAATGGGATATGCCTCAGGCCACTTGGTGAAATAGTCCATCACGACGAGAATGTATTTATTTCCACTGGAGGTCCGTGGCAAAGGACCCAAGATGTCGATTGCAATCCGTTCAAATGGTGCTCCCACGTTATACCGTTGCAGTCTTCCTCGACTTCGTTTCTGCGGGCCTTTACGTGCCGCACAAGCATCACAGGATTTACACCATTTCTCCACATCCTCCTTTGCCTTGCACCAGTAGAAGCGTTCCCGAACTTTCTGCAGAGTCTTCATTACCCCAAAATGGCCTCCGGTAGAGCTACTATGCAGTTGTTCTAAAACAGCTGGAATTTTTGATCTTGGTAATAAAATCTGCCATCTGAAGCTTTTCCCATCATCAGATTCCCATTTTCTGTATAATACGCCGTTTCTGATATGAAGAGAGTCCCAAAGTGCCCAATAACTTTTCGTAATGGGACCAAATCTGGAAATGTCCTGCCAGATAGGTCTGTTGCTGGTCGTCTCCTTCAGCTGTAATATTGGCTTTATGTCAGGATCTTCCAACTGGGATTTTCTAAGTTCTTCGTCACTCCATGGATCGGGATCTTGATTTGATGGTGTTGAGACAGTAACTTGGCAGGCAACCGGATTTATCGGCAGGTATTTCTGTTCGGCTCTAGAGCAGTACTTGCAGCTTTCCGAGCAGGGCTTCCGTGACAAGGCATCTGCATTACCATGTAGAGTCCCTTTACGATGACGTATCTCGAAGTCATATTCCTGCAGGCGTTGTATCCACCTGGCAATCTGTCCTTCCGGGTTCTTGAACTGGAGCAACCACGTTAAAGATGCATGGTCAGTCCGGAGCAGGAATCTTCTGCCATAGAGGTAATGATGGAAATGTTCTATGGCTTTTACGATGGCGAGTAGCTCTTTCCTGGTGGTACAGTAATTTCGCTCCGGTTTAGACAGGCATTTACTCCAATAGGCAATGACATGTTCTTGACCATCAATTTCCTGCGATAGAACAGCACCGACACTCTCGTGGCTGGCATCTGTATCAAGTATGAACTGTCTGTCGGGCTGTGGATATGTCAAGATAGGCGACGATGTTAAGGCCTCTTTAAGTCACTTGAACGCTTTTTCACATTCATCCGTCCACAGGAACTTCTGTTTGGCTTCCGTCAGCTTGTGCAGTGGTCTGGCAATATTTGAGAAACCCTTGACAAACTTCCTGTAGTAAGTGCATAACCCCAGGAAACTTCGTAGTTGGTGTACATTTTCAGGGCGACTCCAGTTCTCGACTGCAGAGATCTTCTCAGGATCAGTTCTCACACCTTCGGCAGAGATGATATGGCCGAGGTAGCTCACTTCACGACGGAACAAGTTACACTTGCCTGGATTCAATTTGAGGTTAGCCATTCTGAGTTTCTCCAGCACCTTTCGGATGTTTCGTAGATGGTCTTCAAAGGTGCGCCCCACAATGATAATATCATCCAAATACACCAGACAGGCTTCATAGGAAAGTCCTTTTAGCACTGTCTCCATCAGGCGTTCAAAGGTGGCAGGAGCATTACATAATCCGAACGGCATAACTTTAAATTGCCACAGTCCTTGTCCCGTGGCGAATGCAGTCTTCTCACGATCATCAGGATGTAATTCTACTTGCCAGTAACCGCTCTTCAGATCCAACGTCGAGAACCATTTATTGCCAGCAAGTGTGTCTAATGTGTCGTTAATTCTGGGAAGAGGGTAACTGTCTTTCTTCGTGATGTCATTCAAACGACGATAATCCACACAAAATCTTGTTGAACCATCCTTTTTCCGCACCAGTACTATGGGAGAGGCCCAAGGACTCGTTGATGGCTCGATGACATCATTGTGCTGCATTTCACTTAGAAGTTCAGTGACCTCTTCCTGTTTAGCAAAGGGAAGTCTTCTTGGATGTTGTTTGATTGGAGGATGATTTCCTGTATCAATTCTGTGCTGGGTGATGTTCGTTCTCCCGACGTCTAAAGGTGTTCGAGAAAAAAGGTCTTTAAATTCTTGGAGTAGCTTCTCCGCAGCACATCTCTGTTCCTTTCCTAACTCTGCATTCTTGAGTAATTCCGTTATTAGTTGTTCAGAAGACTTGGATTCAGTTGATTGCGTGGGGCGGTTTATGCATGTTACAGGAGTGCAGGCTGCTAACACCTCATCCTTCTTCACTGTTCGGACCTTATCGCTGATGTTTGCGACTCTCACAGGAATAGTAAGTACTCTTTGAGAGATCAACTAGAGATGAAGCTACCAGAACTCCTCTTGGGCTATTGTCTGTATTTGGGTATTCAATCAGTCCATAGCGGAAGTATTGCTTTGTAGGTGGTGTTCCTGAAACTATTGTCTCTGTGTGTGGAGGGATGGAAATTTCAGACTTGGCTGTTATCTGGCAAATTGTCTGAATGTCTTGATTTTCAGTGTTGAACACAGCGATGTCTTCCGAACTCGAATGCAGTTCATTATTCTTGAAGTCCAATTGAAAGTTAAATTTTCTCAGGAAATCAACTCCAATGATTAAAGGATCTCTTATATCAGCCACATATGCCATATGATGGTAACTGGCATTCCCAAAAGTGATGGCCAAGTTCATTTTTCCATATATTTTGATTTCGTCTCCGGTCACAGTCTGGAGTTTAACGCAGGGAGGAGTCCAGATGATCTTCTCTTTTAGTTCTTGAGCCAAATCCGTTCTAATGATGGTCACATTGGCTCCCGTGTCCAGAATCATCCGGCAGGTGGCGTTGTTGACTTGGCCATAGACGTGAAGTCCATTATCGCCGGCACTCGTCGATGAAACACGAAATACTGTAAATTGGGGCTCTTTAATTTTAGGCAACCTCCGCCCCGCGAGATGGCCTCCTCTTAGTTTCCCTGCTGTGATGGTGAAGCCGGGTGATTTCCTATAGTTGGTCGTACGGGGCAGTTCCTCTTCACGTGACCATCCTCTCCACAGCCCCAGCACTTTATCTTCCGATCCTTTATTTCCTTATTATTCTCCAGGCTGCGCAATCTCTTTAAGATCTCTTCGATACTTCTCTTTATTTCATTTTCACCAGCAGACGTATCGTTTAATGAGACTGCTCTTATGGTATGGCGGTCTATACGGGAGGCTTGTTGGGCTGCCTCTATCCTAAGTGCATAGCCTAAAGCTGATTCTACGTCTCTGATGTTGGAAAGTCTCAGCGCTTTTTGAATTTCTGGATCCCGAACAGCATCGATAAAGTACTGAAGAGCTAAGTCGTTTCGAGTATCAGCTTGACAGTCTGAGAATGCTAGGTGTGACAATCTCTGAATGTCCGCTGCCAGCTCTTGCAAACTTTCACCCGTTTTCTGGTAACGGGACTTTAGCTGGAGGCGACTATAGTCCTTAGAACACTTCTCTCCGAACCTTAGCTCCAGTGCTCTAGTCAGGGCCTCGAAGTCGTTCCTTTCTTCTTTAGAAACATTTCTCAGGATCTCGGCTGCATCTCCCCGTAATGCTGCTGCTAAGTGGACCGACTTGGCGGTAGAGTCCCAGCCGTTAGCTTCAGCTACGATGGAAAACTGCGTCTTATATACATGCCAGGAGGAACTGCCGTCGTAGGTAGATAGCTTAATAAATTCGTGATTCTGGTTTCTTCTCTCTTTCTTTTCAGTTTCCTGGGGCTTGGATTCTAACTTTTCTTCGAGATTCCGAATCTTGCTCTGCAGTTCATTCCCTATTACCTCTCCGCTCCACTCTTCTCTCATTTTTCTCTCAAGATCTTCCTCCATTCTCTTAAACTTGCTTTCTATCTCTGAAACCTTTCCTTTCAGCTCTTGATCAAAGTTTTCTTTAAATTTCTCCTCAAAATTCTCTTCTATCTTCATAAATCTCTCTTCAAAATTCTTTTCCACTTTCAAAACTTTCTCTTCAAAATTTTCTTCTATCTTTATAACTTTCTCTTCTATTCCATCCATTCTGTTTTCCATATCCGATAATTTACTTTCAATCACTTCCTTTACTGTCGAAAGTTCTCTCTTCATCTCGTCTTGATTAGATTTAATTTCTTCGGTCAAACTGTCTTTCAACTCTCTTTGCGATGTTTCCATTTTCTCTTGTGCTACCTTCATTTCTTCAGTCAAACCGTCTTTCAACTCTCTTTGCGATGTTTCCATTTTCTCTTGTGCTACCTTCATTTCTTTCATCTCTTGACTCAGGCTATCTTTCATCTCTTTTTGTCCAGTTTCCATCTTTTCCAGTCCTGTTTCCATTTTCTCTATCAATCCGGTTTCCATCTTTTCCTGTCCGGCTTTCATTTCATTTATCTGGGTAGCTAAGGCTTCTAGAAGTTTTTTCATCTCTTGCTCCATAGCCCTCGTTATCACCATTCACAGACAAACCCCGCTTCTGACACCAGAAATGTTGCGTACTTGGGGGTTCGTGAGTTGTCTGAGAATGAAAGGCCAAACGTACAAAAATTCAGTAATTTATTCACAGAAAGTTCCAGAAAAATACAGGTCTATAAACCAAGTATCAGCTTCAATTCAAACAGTAAACACAGCTTAAACAACAGCTGTCAATAGCAAATCCACAGTACAAACCGTATACCAATAACACTTGAAGCAAGTCTCTCTCAAAGAGGCTTAAGAGCAATGCAAGCACTAGCGAAGCTGGCTGAGATCTGAACTGAACTGACTGCCTTGGCGAGGAAGCGCTCCTTATATGCTGTTCCATGGAGCCCAGATTTTTCGAGAAAACTCTAGAAAGTGGTCAACCAATCAACTTACAGCTTCCATATTTGGTATATCCCATATAAGGATTTTCTCGCCAAGGTCGCCAAAAAAATCGCCAAGGTGGGGAAAAAGTCGCCAAATTTGGCGCCAAATCCATTACGTGCATTACTGGGGCTTTTTAATGCGTTTTTAAGGGAAAATAAGGCTATTTCAACGCTAAAACGACTAGAAATGCACAAAATTAGCACTTTATCAACTTACTAAGCCTCTTTGAAAGAATTTATACAAAAATGAACACAATTATTTACAATTTCGTAACAATATTTATTACTAGAAGGCTTTGCCCGCTTCGCTGGACATTAAACTTAAATGAGTTGTCAAAATCCCATATCTTTATTAATAACCTAAGTTCTCGCTGTGATTGGTAGAGGTTTTCTCGCTCGCAGCGTGAGGAGTCTGGGTCCCCACTGCTTTCGGCAGCAACTTACCCACTTCTTACTTCCCCTTCCTCAGGGAGTGAGTTCGAAGTTTTGCGAAATCCCATTAATGTACATAATGCGTACAGTTAATCAGTATCCACACACCAAAATTCGCCAGTCTAAGATAATTCAAAGCAAATTCAAACGGAAAAACATGTTTTTACACATGTTTATTGCCCTCCGACTCCGAGAAGGGGAGGGGGATTTCGAATTTCGTGAAATCCAGTTACAATAAGTGCCGGATGCATACAAACAATTTACGCACCAAATTTCGTGACCACAGAAGTCTTTAAGAGAAATTATTATAAATAAATAAATACAAAAAGCACAGCTTTGTATGGCACCCTTTTGGTGACTAAATATTTTAAGCCATTTTTGCGATGAACTGAATTGGCTATCTCAATTGTGCAATTAAAGATCTTGGCGAGAAACGTCCGAGCTACTTCGGTGCCGAATGTCAAATTTTGCCAAAGGGATCCGATACTAAAGCTGTTCCATACACAAAATAAATAAATAAAATAAAATGAAATGAAAAAAAATAAATAAATAAATAAAATAAAAAACTATTTTCTGATATTTATAAATTAAAAAATCTTAATAAAATCCAAATTATAATCATTTACAATTGTTAACAACAAACAATTTTGTTTTACTGTAGGAAAGAAAAGTACTGCTTAATTAAATAAAAATATTAAACTAATGCCAAATATATCTATGAAAATATTTATCCACATACAAATTCCTGATAAAAAAAAAAAAAAAAAAAAAAAAAAAAGAAAGAAAGAAAAAAAAAATCACCGACTTTTGTAAGTATTTTTCTCTCTAATTTTTATTATTATTCACGTGAAATTAAAAATATTTCATTTTATTTCTAGAAAATAAAAAAAATATATATAAATATGAAACCTACCGAATCTGGGTTGAAAACGGAAAAAGGGTAAAATAAAATTAGAAATATCAGACCTATACTTATAAATTTGATACCGAATGAAAGGGGCGATTTTTCTGAATCCAGGGGTGCAAACAGTTTTTCGATGCGACGATTAGATTTTTAAAAAATAATTAAAGTATGAAATTTAAGTGGCAACGGAAAAAGGGAAAAATAAATTAGAAATATCAGACCTATCGTTACAAATTCAGTACCAAATGATAGGGGTGATTTTTCTGAATCCTGGGGTGTAAACAGTTTTTCGATACAACAATTAGAATTTTTAAAATTAATTAAAGTATGGAATTTAGATAGCAACACTTCATTTTAATCTTTTCATAATTTGTGGTGCGAATCACGCGAATAAAAAAATCTTTAACTTAAAAATTTATTTTTATTATTTATTTTTCCATTCAAAGCGTTTTAGTGAAAAAATATTTATGGCGCATGCGCAGGTGTTTTAAACCCACAATTTAAACACTAATCATAATTTTGAAAATTTCTATAGATATAATTTTAAGTTGGGTGAAGACCTAAGTTTCTGCCAAGCGCCGTTGAATTCCGTCCAGCCATTCTCGAGTGATGCCCGGACAAACGTGTTTTAGTCTTTTACCCCCCGGGGGGGGGGACGGGGGGGGAATTTCTGAAAAGTTGAGAGATATAATTTTAAGTTGGGTGAAGACCTAAATCCCTGCCAAGCGCCGTTAAATTCCGTCCAGCCGTTCTCAAGTGATGCCCGGACAAAAAAAGCGACATACGGACACGATGACACACACACACACACACACACACACAGACAAAATTTTCTGAAGTCATTTTCGGCTTTCATGGGGTGTGAAACGTGAAGATATCGCAAAATTTTTCGATTCCGACAAATTTACAGACAAATCTCTGATTTTTTTAATATAGATTTGAATTATTGCGTGAATTAACCTGATCATGATTATTTTAAAAACAATTTAAAAATGTTTTACGGATTTTCTCTATTAAATAAATCACGGAAAGAATACTTAAAAAAAAAAAAAAAAAAAAAATCCCACACATTATTTTAATTATGTTTTACAGCTAAAAAGCAGTTTGTTGCCAATCGGCGAACAAGTTGCATTAGAGCTTCAATATAGTTATCATAATACTTTAGAAGAAAAAATTGAGTAAGTTGCCGAAAGGCAATACACGGATTTAAGGGTTAAAAATAGGAAAACTAAAATATAAAAAGTTCCCAATGATTCTAATAATTTTCATACATCTGTATAATTAAGAAATTAGGCTTATGTTATGTTTGGTTGAATAAAAGATAGAAGAAATACAACCTTTAAGATATTGTTGTGAAATATATAAAAACATTTTTTTTTTTTTTTTAAACTCTTAAACAAATTATTCCTATAATATTCTATTTTATTGTCATTGTATCCATAGACATCTTTAATACATATAAAGTACAAAGTTATTTACACGGTTTTCTGTCATTGTGATATTTCAAGGCTATATTGGAAGTCATCAATACATGAAATAAATTAACAGGAATTAAAGATAGAAACTTAAAGCACTGTACTTAATTTTTACAATCAAGTACTCCCTAATCTTTTTAGATTAAGAATTGGGGAAAACGAAATACATGATTCTGTCTTAAAAAAATTTTTCTTTAATGTAGAAATACATTTAAATTTAAATTATTTTATTATTTTATTTTAAAATGTAATGTAGATTATATTCGTTGAGATGCAAACCGTACAATAATTCATGCATACATTGAATGATCAAATTATTCCTTTTTTTTTTTTTTTGTCATTTTTCGATTAAAAAAAAAAAAAAGAAAGAAAATAGTCTGGAACTTTAAACATGCAAAAAACATTTAAAAATTCACATTTTTCAATATCGATTTAGTTATTACATTAAATTTTAAAATATGCAAATGAATTTTCCATAAATAATTTATGATGAAATGCTTACCACTGTTTTTGCTTTAACTAGAGGAGATATCTGGAAAAATGAGAGAAGAAAAAATTATTAAGTTTAAAGGCGGAAAAAAAGGTAAAAAAAAAATTAATATTAAATAACTTTAATATACATAGCCTGTTTTTTTTTTTTTTTTTTTTTACATTTTGTTCTTTTTAAATAACTAAAATACATTTCATGAAAGTGTTAAAAAAAAAAAAAAAAAAAAAAAAAAAGAAACGTGAAAGAGACATTTTAAATACAGCGATTTTTCATGATAAATATCTATATGTAGTAAGATTATAATAATAGAATTTGAAATAGCAAATATTTATTTTACTACTTGAGAAAGCAAATAAAAACGGTGAAGCTAAGATATTTTTCATTTGTTTATTTATAATTTTTAAATTGAAAATTAGTAGAAACTTATAATTTTAAACTGTCAAACATTTTAAAAAATTATACAAAATTTGATTAAAGAGTCGATTTTTTTTTGTTGTTGTTGCACTTTTTGATGGCCGTTCTTTTTTTCTAAAAAATTTTAAACGGTTTTATTTTAAAACAATAAACAATATTGCATTTTTAGAATCCAGTTTAACTTTTGCCATATTTGTAGAGTAATCAATAAACTTTGAAAATGAATATTTTTAAGTATAGTTTCAAATAAAAAAATCCCTTTCCGAAAAGCTTAAAGGCAAAGGATTCCTTTACGTTAATGTTACAAAAGCAAAGAAATATTACATATGCATTAACACATACTTAGCCAATGGCTTTGTTCCCACACATTGCCTTATTCACGTCGCTATTCTGTTTTCAAGAAATTTAATTTTCAACTATAAAAGGGTTTTATTCATTCTACTTAAAATTTTAGGCTAGATTAATTGGTCAGTAAACGTTTCAGTTTTTTGAACTCCAAGATCATAATCATTCAACAAGTAGAAGCCATAAAGATATACAATTTGGTGACAAAACTTGCGACTTAGCAATGAAATTTGTGATTTGGCGGCAAAATTTGATAGTTGACGACGAAATTTTTGACTTGGCGACAAAATTCGTTATTTGATGACAAAATTATCAAGCTTGGCGATGAAGAATGGCTGTTTTGGCGTCATTATATTGTCTCCCCACACGAAAACCTCATATCTCTTCACAGACCAATATCTTGTTTCCACAAGATAAAAAGTCAAAGGAAACTGTAACGTATTTCTCTCAATTTCAATCGTAAATTTTAAATTCTTGCCTAAACCGGCGTTCTAAATTATTCAATACAAGCGATATTTTTACTAAGACTAACGTATTATTTTAATTTTATATTTTTAAATGATTAATTAAAGCTGTTATCATGTTTTTAATATTTTCAGTGATCTTTTTTATTATCGTTTGCACGTGACGTAAGCATCAGATTATAAATTTAAACAGCTATTATATAGAAAAAAAATCGGCTTCATCACAGCTGACAAAAAATCACTTTTAACTTGTAACTTTTAAGCGATTGAAGCTATCGAAAAAGTTTAAATACAAAAATTGTTCTTTAGGGTAAGGCGGTAATTCGCCTGATTTGAAGTTTTTTTCTATTTTCAATATTAAAGAAATTATGGGTAAATGAAAATTTCCAACCCCCACCATTTCCACCCCCTTTGGGCTGGATACCCCATCTACGAACTCGACGGAGATTTTTACTGTCCTGACAACATATTCCGAGCTGGTTAAATTCAAATAAAAATTACTCTAGTTATCATGTTCACAACTTAACATGGGAAAAAGCGTTATACATATATAATATATATGTATAACGCTTTTTCCCATGTTAAGTTGTGAACACGATAACTGGAGTAATTTTTATTTAAATTTAACCAGCTCGGGATATGTTGTCAGGACAGAAAAAATCTCGGTCGAGTTCGTAGATCCAGCTCAAAAGAGGTGAAAATTTTCATTTGCCTATAATTTCTTTAATATTGAAAATAGGAAAAAAGTTCAAATCAGGTGAATTCCCGCCTTATCCTAAAGAACAATAATTGTATTTAAACTTTTTCGATAGCTTCAATGAGATAAATAAATAAAAAATAAAAATAAATTTTTACAGATTGAAATTAATAGTACTTCGTACTAAACTAAATTCTGTCTTTGATAGAATTTTTATTTTATTTTTTTGTACTGGTACAGTCGGCAACAAAAGTGTGTCCGAACACTAGCAAAAATTCCTATGTAAAAAAAGTACGCTTAATACAGTTTTTCTAAATAAATCCTAGACGAATCATGTTCTTAGATTGACTAAGAACAAGATTCGACATGGATTTATTTAACAAAACAGCATTAAGTGTACTTTCTTTACATAGGAGTTTTTGCTAGTGTTCGGACACTTTTGTTACGGACTGTGTATGATTTTGATTTTGTTTTCATACTAGACGGAAATTATTTATTTAAAATGTTCTCTTTATAACTAGGATACGCTTGCTATTTTAGTTTCTGAATAAACATATATTTTTACATATTAATTTGAAGCTTATGAATGGTTGTTTACGTTTTATGGCAATGACTTATATTGATTTATATTATTTAATGACATATTTTTATATACTATTTCCCACATTTTGCACAGTAGAGTATTTACTTTTAAATTTAGAGCAATGTTGTCATATTTAGAATAAAATTAAGAAAAATCTCAATATTTTATTTTCATTCAATACAATATATTTATACTGTATGCGAACATGAATTTTAAATCCTCCATTACTGAAAGGTAATATATAAAGCTAAAGCAGTGGTTTTAAACTGGTATATCATGAGAAGATTTAAGTTTAAATATCATTGACCCGTTAAGTTTTGATGGGCATTAAGAGCAATATCAAAATGAAAAACTGATTATAAGAAACTATTAGAGAATCTGAGCAAAAATGATTAAAATTTTATCTTTTTTTTTTTTTTTTTTTTTTTTTAAATTCTAAAAAGAAATTTTGGCAAAGTACTGTATAAATATCCCATATAAATTATCACTAGTTTCTATTTATGGAGGGCCAAAATAAAGGAGACTTTCAAGATTGGCCTGTAATAGGAAAATAAAGGAGATAATAACAAAACAGGTGTCTCGAGGAAATAAGAGGATGTGTAGCTTGGTCCTTAACCCCTTAACGCGCGGCCCACCAGCGGCCGAGCGGTTCTGCGCTCACAGCTGGTAGATGGGAGGTGCCGGGTTCGATCCCAGGTCGCGCTCATCGACCTAGCCGTTCGGAGTTTTCCGTGGTTTCCTCCGAAACTCGCGTAAATACGGGCTAGGACCCCTTAGAAAGACCCTCACGGAGGGCATTCCCCCTCTAGGTCTAGGACACATCAGGAGTCAATCGGCCTTAAATCCTACAACCAACCAACCAACCTTAACGCGCGCTGTCCTCGTTGCGAGGACGCAAAATTTAAGATCCGGTTGCAAAAATTCATCCCGGAAATTTTTTATCAAAAATTTACGTTTGTAAGATAACAGAAAACACCAGTTTTTTAACCTTAAAATTTAAAATTTCGTTTAGTTTAATTTAGTTCATGAATTCTGGTGGCAGTATAATTTAAAGGATCTGAATTGTCTTGCGCCGCAAAGGGTTAAGGGACTTTCGAATTTATAGGTTATATATCCCCGAGCCGACTCAGTACTTAGGCTAGTGACCTATCGATTCTTTAGGGGAATGAGCTACTACTTTTTACTGATGGGTCGGACGACGACAATGATGGTAACCTGTAAGAATGACAAAATTACTAACTCAAATACTAAATTTGGAGAAAGTGTGAGACTTCTGTGAAGCAGTAGTATGTACGAGGGCAAACGCAACATATGTGTTTTACATCCCTTTTGTTTCTCAATTATGCGTTTTCTCCCAGATTTCTTTATGCCTTACAGAAATTTACGGGACAATCTATCTAAAGACATCAGTGGTTTTAACACTGTAACTGATCTGCAGTTTGTTTCGGTTGAAAATATCGTCAATACATATGTTCGTACTGAACTTGGAACCAGATTTTACCCATATTTTTACCTCAGCATCATATAAAACTTAGATGAAATAAAATTTATGTTACAATAACAGGAGACTTGGCGTTGGAATATTAAAACCCGAATAAATTACTGCGTCAGAAACGACAAAGAAAAATATTTGAGATGCATACAGCTGTTTCGGTAGCCTTAAGCGTACCGTCTTCAGTGCAAAAAGAATTCTGAATCTGGAGAAGTGCTCGTATATACTGGAGGAGTGCTCGTATAATTTGCAGACCTAAATCCATTCATGAACTCGATTTCTTTGAAGCTTTTCATATTTATAAAAATTTCAAAAACCTTGTTAATTGTGATTTCGCTGTTCCCTGTTTGTCTGATTGTTGGAAATTTTACATTCAGTCCACATTTTCTTGTTTTTTTACTGTTTACAAAGCTAACATTCCTAATTTCCTATTGGCCACACTCCCCACCTTTCCCGTAATCCTATTAGTTGAACTAAATTCGGTCCCTCTCCTTTATATACGAACACTTCTCCAGTTTCAGAATTCTTTTTTGCACTGAAGACGGTACGCTTAAGGCTACCGAAACAGCTGTATGCATCTCAAATATTTTCTTTGGCGTTTCTGACGAAGTAATTTATTCGGGTTTTAAAATTTATGTTACTCAGTTCAAAGTCTAGTTTCATTCGCTACAAAATGGCTATCCTATTACAGACCATTTTCTATAGGGCTCTTGGCGATCTCCTTTATAAACATCATAGAAAAAAAAAATCCTTTATTCATTTAGGAATGATATGGTATCATTTACCTTCGGTTGGAAGGCCGCGAGATGTCCCGGAGGAGCGAAAGGAGTGGGTGTGGCTGTCGCTGAACCTGGCGCTAAGAGAGGCGATATAGGGTATGTCGGTAGACCTAACTGGAAAAGAAATATTTCAGCGATCAGACATTAAGAGAAATATAAAAATACATATATGAAAAACAATTCTTCAAGATTTTACAAAAATATGTATTTTGTTATAGTAGAATTTTTAAAATAATTAATTTAACATTAAAATTAAGAGCTAATGTATCCCAGTTACATTATTTATTATATACAGTGCGCGAAAAAAGTATAAGGACATGCGAAAAATCGCCAATTCTTGAAGACTTGTTTACGGAATCGTGAGAAAATTTTTGAAGTGAGAATAGGAGTAAAATCAAATTATTTTTTTGTGTAAATTAATTAAAATTTCCAAATATAAATCTGTTTAAATTTACATTTTCATTTTTAAATCCAAATGATATTGGAAAAAACGAATAAGGACATTGTTTTTTCTTCCATAATTATTGAAAAATTTGCATATTTGAAAACAGAAAATGACAATCCCAGGTTAAAAGATTAGTTTGTGAAAGAAATGTCGCACTCGCCGACTTACATCGGGACATTTTAACGATGGCAAAAGGAACTCATCTTTCTGACTCTCAAAAAGGAAAAAAATGTTGATTTTCGAGAATGTGGATTAAGTGGACGGGAAATTAAAAAAATAATCAAGAGATTTAAAACGGTATTTTATAATTTTCCAAAAAATCCTAGAAGGTATGGCATGAAAAAACGAACTGGGAAACCAGAAATTCTCACTCGTCGAGAGAAAAGAATGATTGTAAGGAGAGCTTGACAGGAAAAAGAAACTGCAAATGAAGTAAGACAAAATTTGAATTTACTATGTTCATCAAGGACAGTTCAAAATGTTTTAAATAAACATCCTCAAATTTTTTACGGACAGTTAGTGTCACGTCCACCTCTTACAAGTCATCATAAGAGAAGAAGAGTTGACTTTGCCAAAAAATACATTTCCTTTTGGTCAAAAATGGACTGATATAATTTTTTCTGACGAAAAAAAGTTCAACCTTGATGGACCTGATGGTTTCGTAATTTTTGGTATGATCTCCGAAAGACCAAAGAAGTGTTTTCCAAACGTCAATATGGTGGTGGCTCGGTTATGGTTTGGGGCGCTTTCGCGGCAAATGGAACCACTCCAATAACCTTTATGAACAGTAAAACGAATTCGGACAAATATGTTGATATGTTAGGAGAAAGTTTGTTTCTTGAAGCGTCACTGGTTACTTTAGAGGATTTTATTTTTCAACAGGATAATGCTTCAATACACGTTTCTACAAGCGTAAAACTCTGGTTGGAAGCTCTAGTTCTGTAAATTTACTTGATTGGCCAGCGAGGAGTCCTGATCTTAATCCAATCGAAAACGTATGAGAAGTTTACAAAAATGGCACACAATATCAACGCACACAAGATCTTGTCTTCGCTATCAAAGACGCTTGGGAAAAAATTTCCGTGGACACTTTAAAAGATCTTTCAGGATCCATGACCTCTCGGCTAATTCAAGTGATTAAAAAATAAGGTAGCTTTCTTGATTGTTGAAGAAAATTTTAAGTATTTTAGAACATGCCCTTATACCTTTTTCCATATTTTCTTTAGTGTTAATTTTTGTAAAATCAATATTTTTTAAGCTAAATTTTGTTTTTTATGCGCTATGAGTGTTATTACAAAATTATGTAACAGAAGTCAAATATATAAAAATTTTGTTTAGATGAAATGAAAATAAAGCATATTTTCATTCAATTTAATGTTGTCCTTATATATTTTTTTTCGCGCACTGTATATACTAAAATGGAATTCATGCAAAAATCTTGAAAATGTGAGCTGGCAAAAAACCAGCCAGAAAATTTTAATTAACCTAAAAAACATTCAGACCAATGTCAGGGGAGCTTACCAATGCAGGGTAGAAAACAGTAAGATTTTTCAAAAGCTACTATTATAATGTGTGCAGAAATGTGTCTCTACCAACTTCGATAGCGATCTTACAACATCTAGCAACTGACTGGCGAATCCTTTCGAATATGCCAGGTGTTTCACGAATAGTTACATGACCTACTGAAAGGTCCCCACTAGAAACAATTGGAATGTAGTATTTAAGTGCCTTGAAATGCCTTAAAAAAAAGTACTTGGAAAATCAGGTTAGCATCCTGGCCAAAAAATTGGTTCTCCGTATCCAATTCATCGAGAACCACACCAGCCATTGAGGTAATTACGCACATTAATGTAGAAATAAGGAGTCCCATCCAATCCGCGTTTGTAATTATCGATAGATGGTGCTTTTTCAGCTTTTGTTGTTAGTAAATATAATAACCACGTCTATTTATTATTGTTCTTTTTGTGTTACTACTTAATATCCGAGTTATAATTTCTCCGCTATTACATCATGGAAAATTGATTGCTTTTGGAAAAAAATATTTCAGTTTATTCAAAGTTCGATCGGAACTAGATTTTTAACTGAAGTTGAACAAATATTAGTTTCAAATCATCTGATTAATTCTTTACTTCCATTAGCCGAAGCAGCTGAAATTTTAAATTAGTCATTTGAAATAAATGGAAGCTCAATTCTGGATTTCTTGATCCTTTGGAGTCACACTGTAGCACACAACAGTATGTGTTATCTTTTTTACCGGATTTATTCATTTTTATTCAATAAATATATGTGAAACTAAACATCGGCAAGCAATGACGTCTCGACGAAGCTGAAAGCTATTCATGTTAATTGTAATTTCACCATAGCCCACCAGAGGGCGAGCATTTTATTACAATCGCGGATTGAAATCGTGTGATATTTTTAACGGATGAAACATTATTAAGTAATTGAAGTAATAACTTTTTAAAAATTATATGACAGATCGTTCCAAGTAGGTATGGTAGTAAACATGGGCCAATAAAAAAAAGTATTCAATATTCCCTGACATAACAGCGTGCTCTAAGTAAATTCATGAACGTGTAGCATGTGTAGCGATTGTTAATGATTGATCGGTCGTTTCAGTATTTAACAATACCAAATCATTCTTAACAAGACTTTCACTCAGCAATGCAAAGAAAAAACTTTTCTCCCTATTTTATTTATTTATTAATTACTAGCAGGCTTTGCCCGCTTCGCTGGTCACTATTTTTAAATGAATCACTATAATTACTGAATTCTCAAAATTGCATTAATTTTTATCACGTGAAAAAAAAAAAAAAAAAAAAAAAGCGAAACAAAATCTGATTAGGAAAAATGTCGCACCGGGTTCTCACTGCCTTCCGAAAAAATTCCCAAAATGCTCTAACTCTTATTTCCCCCTTCGACACCCCTCCCGTCTATCCTAATAATTTTACAAATTCAAAAATATCCGCAATCGATTTGTAAATATCAAAAACCTCTATGCACCAGTTTTGAACGATCTATCTCTATTTTTATTTTTTTGCCCCACCACTCCCCCCTTCCCAATAATTTTAAAAATTCGAAAATATCCGCAATCGATTTGTAAGTATCGAAAACCTCTATGTACCAATTTTGAATGATCTAACTCTATTTTATTTTGTTTGCCCCTCCGCCCCCCTTCCGTCCGTCCTAATAACGTTACACTTTCGAAAATATCCCCATTCGACTTGCAGGCATCTAAAACCAATCTGTACCAATTTTGAACGGCTTAACTGCATTTCTATTTGTTTTTGCCCATAGCCCCCCCTTACCGCCCCTCCTAATAATTTTACAAATTCAAAAATATCCGCATTCGATTTTAAGTATCGAAAACCATTTCTGTACCAATTTTGAACGATCTAACTCTATTTTTATTTTTTTGCCCCCCATCCCACCCCCCCTTCTCACCCCTCCTAATAACTTTACCCTTTCGAAAATATCCCCATTCGACTTGCAGGCCTTTAAAACCTATCTGTACCAATTTTGAATGCCCTAACTGTATTTCTATTTGTTTTTGCCCATAGCCCCCCCCCTTCCCGCCCCTCCTAATAATTTTACAAATTCGAAAATATCCGCAATCGATTTGTAAGTATCGAAAACCTCTATATACCAAATTTGAACGATCTAACTCTATTTTTATTTTTTTGCCCCCCCCCCTCTCCCCTCCCCCCTTCTCTCCCCTCCTAATAACTTTACACTTTCGAAAATATCCCCATTCGACTTGCAGGCTATTGAAACCTATCTGTACCAATTTTGAAAGGCCTAACTGTATTTCTAATTGTTTTTGCCCCCCCCCCCCCTTGGGGATCAAATTTCGAAAATTCCAGGAATTGGTTTTTAGACATTTATATTAGCTATATTTTAAAGGAAAAATTTTACGGATATCTGTTTCTTTGTTTGAGCTATGAAGGATATTTTGAATTCACGTTTTGCCCCCTCCCCCCCCCCCTTGGGGGCCGAATTTTTTCAATTTTTTTTGGCAACAATTAAATTATAGCTAATATTTTAATGGCTATTTATAAGGTATTAGGAGGTTATTATTTTCATATTTTAATTATTAATAAGAAAACTATTCGAATTTTTTCGAATTTTTTTTTTCCTAAACCATCCCTGACCTATAAGGAAAAAAACAAAAAAAGAATGATCGAAATCCGTTCAGCCGTTCTCGAGTTTTAGTGAGACTAACGAACAGCAATTCATTTTTATATATATAGATTATTATTATTATTATTTTCACAATTTCTTATTTTTACTAACATTTTCCATCTCCGATCCCAAATTTCTATATTAATAAATAAATAAATTTAAACTGCTTTGTAAGTATTTTACTTTTGCCCATGATTTCAAGTACTTCCGTTTACGCGAGATGTTGTTTGATACGCAGTTGCTGTTTGATAATATTTTTTCTCTTTCACTTTCACTCCTTTTTACTTTCTCCTATATTCAATAGAAGAAAGTATTGGATTCGTAAAAATTTTCGACTTCTGGTTTTCGGCGGATTGACACGCTTTGAGAGAACACGATTTGACCATTTTTAGAAAATGTCTGTCTGTTCATCTGTCTGCTGTGTGTGAGAGAGACAAAATTTTTGTGGCAACTGTATCACCGGAACTACTGATCAGAATTGTATCAGAAATTTATATGTAGATGCACCTTGACCTGTTTTAATGTCTATCAACTTTTGGGGGTCAACCGCTTAACAGGTAGCGCTGCTATACAGCGATTTTCTCAATTTAAGGAAAGACTATCTCAGGTTCTATTGCGTATAATCAAACAAAACTTGATATGTGAGAAGCCATTATGAGACATTATGCTGATTCAATTTGAATTCTTTATCGGACGACAGGTGGCGCTGCTATACAGCAATTTCCGTAATTTATGGGAGGGCTTTTTCTCAGAAACTACTGCACAGAATTGCATATAAATTTATATGTAGATGAACCTTGACATAAATTAGTGCCTATCAACTTTTGATGTCAATCGCTCAACAGGTGGCACTGCTACACAGCGATTTCCGCAATTTAAGGGAAGGCTATATCTCAGATTCTGTTGCGTATCATCAAACAAAACTTGATATATGTGAGTAGGGCATTATGAGACATTACGTTGATTCAATTTGGATGCTTATAGGCCAATAGATGGCGCTGCTATACTCCAAATTTCCTCGATAACGGGAAGGATATATCTCAAATTCTATGGCATATAACTGTACGGAACTTGATATGCGAGATTAATAACCATTATGAAAACGATAACCATAAGACTTTATAACCATTATAAATACGCATTTTTACTTTCTTTTATATTGAATAGAAGAAAGTATTGAATTCCTAAAAATCTTCGACTTCCGGTTTCCGACGGACATACATGTTTTGAGAGGTCTAGAATACGATTTGACCATTTTTAGAAAATGTCTGTCTGTCTGTCTGCCTGGGTATGTGTGACAAAAATTTTGTGACAACTGTATCTCAGGAACTACTACACAGAATTGCATATAAATTTATATGTAGATGCACCTTGACATAAATTAGTGCCTATCAACTTTTGATGTCAACCGCTCAACGGGTGGCGCTGCTGCACAGCAATTTCCGCAATTTAAGGGAAGGCTGTATCTCAGGTTTTATTGCGTATCATCAAACAAAACTTGATATATGTGAGCAAGGCATTATGAGACATTATGCTGATTCAATTTGGATGCTTATCGGCTAATAAATGGAATTGCTATACTGTGAATTTCCTCGATAACGGGAAGTCTGTATCTCAAATTCTATGGCATATAACTGTACGGAACTTGATATGCGAGATAACCATTATAAAAACGCATTTTTAAGATGTTATTTATAGACAATAAAACTGTCTTTCTTTGGATATTTAGTGTTAGTCTTCTGAAAGATGAAAATCATTTGCATTCATCATATTAGATAATTATAATAATTAATAGTTTTAATAAAATATTTGCACATAGTGAATTTATATAGGAATATATAGAAGAAAGTCTTGTGGTGGCCACAACATACTAGTTTTTACTAATATTTATTAAATGGTTGAAACGTTCATCATACACCGTATTCAATTAATTTCTGAAAAAAGTAAGTATATACTTACTGCATTACGTCCGTAGAAACTAGAATCCACTTTAGGAAATTTGTCATACTGCATAAAATAGAAAAAAGAAACAGATTTTCAGTGCATAAATACTCATAAAGTATATACTGATATATTTATTGATTTTAATTATAGTTACAGAATATAAATTATGTGAATTTTTACTTTCTTCTGTATGCAAAAAGAAAGACTGTATTCGTTTCGACTTCCGGTTTTTGATGGATTTACACGTTTTGAGACATCCTGAACATAATTTGAAAAGGCTAGAAAACATTTATTTTATGTGTGTCTCTTACTTTGTGTCTGTATCACAAATCT
The DNA here is from genome assembly GCA_963930645.1 of Salticus scenicus. NCBI lineage: Eukaryota > Metazoa > Arthropoda > Arachnida > Araneae > Salticidae > Salticus > Salticus scenicus. Next base: position 381,743,756 of record OZ005649.1, read on the forward strand.
TATGGACGCTGTACCTCACGAACCAATGAACGAAATTTAACCAAACTTGGTATTTAATTGGATATTGACATAAGCTGGTACTGATTACATTTTGGAATCAATCGCTCAACAGGTGGCGCTGCGATCGCATTTAAATAATTTTTTAACATGGAAATGTAGGATAAAATTTCGTATAAATGCACATAATGAGAATTATTTTAAAGAAAAGTTTGTGAAATTGATAAGAATTATTGGTGATAGTACCAGTAAACTATAAAAATTGTGTGTCTATTGAAGAATCGCTCTTACGTCTAAGAGGGGGGGTGCGAATTTTCAATATGGCATATTTCAAAAGAACTCGTCATCGCCTTTAAAACGAATGTGCTAGGAATGTGAAAACATTCCTTGCAAAATAAGGATGTGAGATTAAATGATTCACATTGTAAATTGTTAAGAAGCAGGGATTGAAGGTTAATTTTTATAAAACATAGATTTAAGTAGAAATAAAATCTTATCATAAGATTAGTTAAGCTGAAATAAAGAAACTATTTGTCCGCGAAAAAACATGTGATCGAGGAAAATCAAAGTTTAGGGATGATTAAGAGTCACGACCGATCTAGAAGTTCCAAAATGCGAAAATTATGGGTTTTATGATAAAGAGTATATGAGGTCTTAAAGTTCAGATTTTATCAAGACAACACAGTTAGATATATACCGGGTGATTCAAAATAGATATTACAGCGATTATCTCGTAAACTAAGAAAGATAGAAACAAACTTCCAATTACAAAATTGATGCAAATTAAGAGTAGATTTCAGATATGGCATTCTTTTGTACAAAGGGCTGTATACATATTAAATACAGGGAATTTAATTTTTATACGGCCCCTCCTATCATATGACTTATATTTAGAAAAATATTCTCCTCGCTCTAACAATTAAAAAAAAAAAAAAAAAAAAAATCATCTCTCTAAGTCAAAATCTCGCTGAGTTATTGCAATTTGAAAATTCTAGCATTTTTCGCCAAGTCTTAAGGGGTTGTATCAAAAGTGAATTACTATTGCTTTTGTAATAAGGCACACGTTGATCAGCGTTTGGGGGGGGGGGGGAGAAAAAGAAATCATTCAGGGAAAGACGGCTATTTTAACCTGTTATGTCTCCTTTTCCCTAGTGCATACACAAGAGAATACTCATTGATAATTTAACAAATAAAATTTATGAATAATTTATGTACTGAAAGGGAATTTTCAAATTCATTTTTCTTTCTTTATACATTCTCTTACTCATATACACGGTGTAGAGAAAGAATTGTTTTGGAGTCAAATTTCCGAAAATTAGCTTTTGTTATATTTGCACGTTTTCAGATCCTCTGAATTCAAAAATCATGTTTTTAGTGGTTGGTCTCTCTCTCTCTCTCTCTCTCTCTCTCTGTGTGTGTGTGTGTGTGTGTGTGTTATTAGAATATCTCAAGAACAAATAGTAGCAGAAAATCCAATTCGACATTCTAAATCCGTATCATATTGCGGTGCTACACTAAAGTATTCGTTATGATCAGACAAATGTTTGTTTACAGGGTCATCCAAAAGAATTCAAATATATTACGTCTGTGAGCGAAATTTCTCATATGTACAGTGTGACATGTACAGACTGCCTTAAACAAAATGAAAAGAACAAATGTTTTATACGCATAAAAGCATATTTTATGTAGATTCTGGTATAGCAACCATTCATCATTCATTTACAGGGTTACCCAGAGTATTTCGATATATTGGAGCTATACTTGGGAATTGCTGGAAGTGTATTTCATTTTGTGTTACTTGTTTTACATATAACACTGAATTTACGTACACAAAGTCATGTGTATATAGTTTATAGACAATATACAGGGCTACCCAAAATTAAGGTAAACATTTTTTATTATTATTATTAAATGTAATTGGTGTAAGTGTTTGCTGCATTTTTTTTTTTTTTTTTTCGAAGAACACTGCTGACACAGAACGCAAAATTAATTTCTCATACCCATACTGTAAACAAAGTAGCTTTTGGAGAGCGATTTTTTTTTCTGTATAATATGACATTTTGAGGCCTCCTGAATACGGAAGGTAAATTTTTATTCATTGATCTGTATATATATGAATTATAAGCATAATTTAACAACAAATATTCTGGTGTGCCACTCACACGACTTTCTATTACCCTGAAATTTAATACCATAAATACAGGTTGGAAATTAAGAGGTAACATAAAGAGTACTGTTATGTAAACCTACGTTAAAATAATTCAAATTAGGCTTCGGAAGAGTTTTAATGATAATTAGTTCTGTGTGAGGGGGATCTCCAGAAATTATTCGTTTCCTGAAATTATTCGACGCAGGCAATAATCAAACATTAAAAAATATGGCTTTGGTAATAAGGAAGCCTTAAAACGTGTAAATACACAAAACACAAGCGATGCATATTTAGCTTAAAAACATACATTATTTATCATATGTCTATGAGGAATTCATTTCCATTCCTGAGCAGCTTTCCTGGACGTGGTAAAATATTATAGTAAAGCACTTTCACTAACAATAAAAAAGAATATTATAGCTTAAATATTTGCAACCCTGTATATCTTTTGAAGAATATGTACAAACCACAAAGTGCACCTAAATATAAACCTATAGTAATAATATACGGCACAATCTAAAATGCACTTCCATCAATTTTCAGCTATTGTCGCATTATAATCTAGTTATTTTGTGTAGTGAACAGTAAGTAGTGTAAATGAACAGTGAATGATTTCCCTGCCATATTCTACATGAGGCATGTTTTTATGCATATAAAATATATATATTCATTTCATTTAGTTTAGTGCAGTCTATAGGTGTTAAACTCTACTTGCCTGCAATTTTCCCCATAGACGTAATGTATTTGAATATTCTTGAGTGTCTCTGTACACGAACTATTTGCTTCATCTCAATGAAAAGCTCAGTGTAGCATCCCTATATGATACATATTTAAAATACCAAGTTTGGAATGTCTGCTGCTATTTGTTCTTGAGATAAACTGATAACAGACAGACACACATACAGACCAACCGCTAAAAACACGATTATCATATTCAGGAGACCTCAAAACGTCTAAATATAACAAAAACTCACTATCGAAAATTTGGCCCAAAAACAATACTTTCTCTACCTTATGGGTATGACAAAGTAATAAGTACAGGAAATGCGAATTTGGTACTTTGGATTCCATATCTAGTTGCCACTTAAAAAGTTGATGAAGGTCTGCAAGTTTCAAGGAAATTGATAACAGACTTGATTTTTGTTTTGATAAGTATAGGCACTATAATTAAACGGGGGTTGAGAAGGTCGGTAACCCCTGGCATAGAATTATACATCTATACCATATCATATTCTATACAAATCATTATTTTAGAATATTAATAATAAATATGAATTTCCTTATTATTTTTACAGTATAAAGTTATTTAAATGTAATTCATAAGCATATCTGTCCCAAAACGCAATACATTGGCATCTTTTGTGCATTCCTGTACATAAACCATTTGTTAAGAATTAATTAATGCCATTTTAAATAGGGAATATCATATAGTAAACCTGAATAACATATATCATTTCTGAAAATTTCTGAAAATATTTACAGACGCTGGGGGCGGGCAGACGGACAGATGGACAGTCAGACAAAAAAAAAAAAAAAAAAAAATGCAAATTGAAATCTTATTCACAGTTAAAAATTGTTAGAAAATGTTTAATGTAAACGAAAATACAATTACAGCAAATGTCCAATAATAACCCTTAACGTAACTGAATATTTTTGCGTGCCCTGTAAATCTAATGTTAGTCGTACTGTACAGTATAGAAAGCATTCTTTTGTGGATATGAATAACATATTTCAATTTCATTAAGATTTATGCAAAGTAATTAAATTTTGGTTTATAGAAATATTTTCACATAGAACGCAATGCGTTGGAATACTTTCGGGTGTCCCTGTATACAAACCAGTGATGGTGTTTACTCCATTTTTTATAGAAAATATCCGATAGAAAACTATAATAACGTATTTCAATTTATTAATATATGCATAAATTAAAGGTATTAAAATATGGTTTATAAAAATACCTCTCATAGAACACAATGCTTTGGAATACTTTCGGGTGTCCTTGTGCACAAGCTAGCAGATGTATTCACTCCATTTTCAATAAGGAACATCCGATAGTGACCTCAAATAACATATATCAGTTTCAGGAAATTCTATGAATATTCACGGGAGTTAGAGTGCAGACACACAGAAAGACGGATGGACAGACACACAAATCGAAGTCATTAACACTTTTCAATCTTGCTGGAATTATTAAAGAGCCGAAGTCATTAAATTTATCAACCATGATGGAAAGTGGTAAAAATAAAGCGTGAAAATTTCACACGGTTTTGCTAGTCTTTTAGTTTTTTCCCTCTCTTAACGTGTTTTAATTTGCAGGTGACCCCCTCAGAAATTTAACTATTAAATTTTTTAACAATACGAAAAAATGTAAATTTGCATTAAATTCTTAAGATTGTTGATTTCACGCGTTTGAACGATTTTAGTTCCTATTTTAAAATAAAGGATCTTTTTTTAATTTTTCTCAACTCATAGATAACCCCCTAAAGTTAGCCCGTTGGCGTCGAAAAATAGATGCCAAAATTGAAAAAAAAGTGGTGTAAGTCATCATTTTCAAATTGCTATAACTCAGCGAGATTTTGACTTAGAGAGATGATTTTTTTTTTTATTTCGCTTGTTAGAGCGAGGAGAATATTTTTCTAAATATAAGTCACATGATAGGAGGGACCGTATAAAAATTAAATTTCGTATTTAATATGTATACAGCCCCTTTGACAAAAAAATGCCATATCTGAAATCTACTCTTAATTTGCTCTAATTTTGTAATTGGAAGTATGTTTCTATCTTTCTTAGTTTACGATATAATTGCTGTAACATCTATTTTGAATCACCCGGTATAGTGGGAAAAGAACGGAATAAGATACATATCGAATCAAATCATTTTGTCTCCTTCCTTTTCTGTGTGTCAGCATTTTAAAAAGGGAGAAAGATGACTCAAGTGAAATGGAGTAAGTGCATTCTCCACCATTATTTTGTGAGGAAATTAAAAAAAAATATATATATAATGGGAATTTTAATTAAATTTTATTTTAATTTATTGCATTGAATTGTTTTAGATAAAGTTTAAATTTGAATAAAAGTATTAATTTGTAATTAAAATGTATAAATTAATAAATAATTTAATTTGTTATTTTGAGTGAATTCTCTTTCTTTAATGTGAATCTATCTTGCCCGACGATGAACTCCGAAACCTGGGTACATAATATTCATTTTTCTAAAGATGTAATTAATGTAAAATATTAGATTTTAACTAAATTAAAAATAGATTAAAATCAGAGTTTAAAATTATAGAGGGGATCGTCGGAGCATATGGTTCAGCCATAGATCTGTAATAGTTTGAAACAAAGTTATTAACAGTATTAAATTAAAGAACTGCTGTACAATTCCTTTCAATCATGCTTTTGCCTCCAAGGCAGTAGCACTTATTTTGCACCTGAAGAAAAAAGGCCAGGCCTTTCGAAATCAGTAGTGCGTTCATTAATAATAATAATAAAGTTGGTGAGTCTTTTTATTTTTTACAACAACAACAACAAACTGAGATATTTTCTAAATTACAAAGAAAAAATGATTTTCTTTGGACACTTCTCTGTGATGGAACACAGTTACACTTCTCTGTGATGGTGTTACACTTATACACACTGGTATATGGTGGATGTTATATGGTATGGTATACGGATGACTGGTGGTATATGGTATATGGATGACTGGTATATAGTATATGGATGACTGGTATATGGTATATGGATGACTGGTATATGGATGGAGTTACACTTATACACGGAGATAGTGTTACACTTCTCTGTGATGGAAATCGTCTGCATTGAAAATAATTTTAATAAATAATCATATGAAATAATTTTAATAAATAATTTGTACTGAGTGAATTTGCATGAAGATATATAAAACAAAGTTTCGTCGTATCCACAACATACAACTAGATTATAGAAGTAGCAAAAAACTTAAATTAAGTGATTAAATGTTCTGTAGTGAAGCCCGTTACAATATCTTGTTTTTGTAATGCTTGTCTTATGTACGTTTTTACTTTTACATTTTTGTTTTTCCCTTTCAAGTTATTTTAAAATCGAACGATTCTTTTTTCTATATTTCTTTCTCTCTCTCTCCCCCCCCCTCTCTCTCTCTCTTTTTTTTTTTTTTTTTTTTTGTAAAATTAGAATAGATCTCTATCGGTAATTAAACAACATTAAATCTTGATTAATATAAGGAACTTTTTAAGCAATTTCTCTATTTTCTTTTCTTTTTACTTCCATTACCCGACTATCGTAGGTAACGGAAGTATTGTATTCTCGGTCCAAAATTCGATATCAAGTTTTCATCTGACTTACAAAACTTAAGGTGTCCTGAATCCAAAAAAAAAAAAAAAAAAAAAAAAAAAAAAAAAGATTTTTGGCAATTGGTCAGTGTGTGTGTTTACGTATGTGGGGAATCTTATGACCTAAATCATATCTCCTAAACTAATAAAGATAGAACTACAAAACTTCAGAATTAAGGTGAGTCTGGCACACAGATGATTCTTCCAACTTTTGGTGAAAATTGGAAAACCGGAAGTGATATATTTGATATCGTTAGTGGGGCCGTAAGTCTTTATCTCAAAAACTATTCTAACGATTTTCTTCAAAATTGAAGAAACACTTTATTAGATGTCTGTTCGTATGAATTAGTTGATTAGTTCAGGACAAATAAAAATTGGCTTAAAAACGTCCTAAAAGCTAAATAAAAACGTCCTGTATAAGTAGCTCAATTTGAGGCCTCGCAAGTACGTTCCTTTAAACTACTGTACGGATTTTTTTCAAATTCGCCATATTAACCCACTTTTAGATATCCTTTTGTATAAAATTGTTATTTTCGGGTCAATCATTAAATATGCCAAGTTTTAATAAAAGTCGGAATCTCAAAAGCGTTTCTAACGATTGTCTTGAAAATTGCTACATAAATTCATTTTATATATCCTTTATCATGTATTGCGTGGTTTTTACAGTTAAATTAACAGTCGTCCTGATTAAGTAGGTGAGTTTTAGATCTCGGAAATTGGTGTTTAAAAAAATGACTCTACCGATTTTGTTTTCATATTTTTTAACTCGCTATGAATGTAAAAACTGATTATCAGCTTATCAATTTTAATACAATTTTCAAAGTGAAATTATATATCATGAAATCCTAAATGTTCTAGGGTAATTATGTAAGAAAAGTAAATGTTTACCAAATGTGCTGCTGAGGGTGGTAGTAGCGATCCCCCAAGAGGAGGAGGAAGAAAAGGACTGTGTTGATGCATATGTGTATGTTGGTGTTGATGCTGGTGCATCTCAGTCCGCAGGTAAGGCGGAGGGGGTACGTTGATCGAACGATCTTGCGATGCCAGGAATCGGGTATCAAGCTCTCTTCGTAACAAGTCTTGATCTGAAAAATAAAAACGAAAATTCACATATAATTTACCCACTACTTGAGGTATCTAAATATACATGAATAGATATGCATATATATACTACAATATACATGTTACCATGTTAACCTAAGACAAAATTTTATGCTGTATTAGTTATCAGAAAAGTCAATAGTTTGAATAAAGAAAAAAATATCAGACAGTGTTTCAATGGAGAGCAATACCTTTAATTAAATATTCATACTTTAAGAAATATATATTTTAATAAATTTAAATTTAACTTTTTAAAGAAACCCTGTGTGTGCTTAATTTTAAAGAAGTGTCACTTTATTTCATAAATAAAAATGTAAAATATAAACACATTTCGAGATGGACTGATATTTTGCATTCTACTCTTTTAGCGAATTTTTTGCATTTTAATGAACTGTTTGCATTTTTTTTTTTTTTTTTTTTGTAAAACGAACAATAAATTGAAAAATTCATTCACAAATTTTTCTTATTTTGATTATAATTTATTGATTCTATAGAGTATTTCATTAGTAGCTCAACCTGAGGGGCAGTTGTCACAAGTGCAAAGAACCAAATTTTACTGTTCGTCTTTACATTTTGAAGTTAAATGATCAATTGGTAGATTTTTTTACTTTCCGAACACTATAGTGAGGAAAGTATTGTAATCATGTCAAAAATTCGAATTTGAGATTTTGATGTTTCTATACGTTTCGAGGTCCCCTGAGTCCGTTTTCAGTATTTTTACGATGATGTATGTATGTGTGTGTGTGTGTATGTATGTGTGTATGTATGTATGTATGTATGTATGTGTGTATTCCTGTGAGTGAACACGCTAGCGTCTAAACGCTTTGCTCGAATAAGTTGAAAGTTGGTACGTATATTGTAAGTCACCATAGTACGAACCCTATTCATTTTGGTGAATCTGGCACTTACAGTTTTTTTACAGGAACACCAGGAAAAGTTCTTTATCATTATAGCCTATGGGGCCAAATTTTTAAAAGTGCGATAGCGTCTAAACGCTTTATTAATCTGAGCAAAAAATTTTTACACATGTTATATGTCACAGTTGCACGAACTGTATAGATATTGGTGAATTTAGCACTTAGAGTTTTTTTACAGGGACGCAAAGAAAAATTCTTTATCATTATGGCCTATGGGACCAAAATCTTAAAAGTGCGATAGCATCTAAACGCCTTATTCAATTGAGCAACAAAGTTATACACATATTATAGGTCATAGTTTCATGATCTGTATAGGTTTTGGTGAATCTAGCATTTGTAGGTTTTTACAGGGACACAACGAAATATTCTTTATCATTATGATCTACGTGTGTTGTAAAATAGCGTTAAATTAAACATCGTGTACTGTATAAAGAAAAATACTCAAGTAGCCTATTATAATTTTCTCTTTTGTTTATTTAACAACTCCTCTTATAGTCCAAGCGGTGGCTGCAAAAAATTGACTTGAGAAGGTATGAAGAAAATTTTTTTTCTATAAATAGAATTCATTGTTACAATGAAAATCTGATAGGGTTGCCTGGTCAAAGCCGTCAAGTTTAAGAGAAACAACCTCACTTCCGGTCACAATTTAAACGATTTTCGAACCCCAAAAGGTATGAAGATGAAACCGGTGCTAAAATGTAGAGATTAATATGCTCTTTAAAATGGCATAGGGTTGCCTGGTCAAAGCCGTCAAGTTTCAGAGGTTGCCTCGATAATAGGGGTCAAATTTAAACGATTTTCGACCCCAAAAGGTATGAAGATGAAACCGGTACTAAAATGTAGAGATTAATATGCTCTTTAAAATGGCATAGGGTTGCCTGGTCAAAGCCGTCAAGTTTCAGAGGTTGCCTCGATAATAGGGGTCAAAATTAAACGATTTTCGACCCCGAAAGGTATGAAGATGAAACCGGTGCAAAAATGTAGAGATTAATATGCTCTTTAAAATGGCATAGGGTTGCCTGGTCAAAGCCGTCAAGTTTCAGAGGTTGCCTCGATAATAGGGATCAAATTTAAACGATTTTCGACCCCAAAAGGTATGAAGATGAAACCGGTGCTAAAATGTAGAGATTAATATGCTCTTTAAAATGGCATAGGGTTGCCTGGTCAAAGCCGTCAAGTTTCAGAGGTTGCCACGAAAATAGGGGACGTATTTTACGATTTATTTACACAAGTAAAAAATGATTTACCCAAATGTAAAGATGAAACCGGTGCTAAAATGTAGAGAATAATATGCTCTTTAAAATGGCATAGGGTTGCCTGGTCAAAACCGTCAAGTTTCAGAGGTTGCCTCGATAATAGGGCTCAAATTTAAACGATTTTCGAACCCCACAAGTAGGAAGATGAAACCGGTGCTAAAATGTAGAGATTAATATGCTCTTTAAAATGGCATAGGGTTGCCTGGTCAAAGCCGTCAAGTTTCAGAGGTTGCCTCGATAATAGGGGTCAAATTTAAACGATTTTCGACCCCAAAAGGTATGAAGATGAAACCGGTACTAAAATGTAGAGATAAATATGCTCTTTAAAATGGCATAGGGTTGCCTGGTCAAAGCCGTCAAGTTTCAGAGGTTGCCTCGATAATAGGGGTCAAATTTAAACGATTTTCGACCCCAAAAGGTATGAAGATGAAACCGGTGCTAAAATGTAGAGATTAATATGCTCTTTAAAATGGCATAGGGTTGCCTGGTCAAAGCCGTCAAGTTTCAGAGGTTGCCTCGATAATAGGGGTCAAATTTAAACGATTTTCGACCCCAAAAGGTATGAAGATGAAACCGGTGCTAAAATGTAGAGATTAATATGCTCTTTAAAATGGCATAGGGTTGCCTGGTCAAAGCCGTCAAGTTTCAATTGTTGCCACGAAAATAGGGGACGTATTTTACGATTTATTTACACAAGTAAAAAATGATTTACCCAAATGTAAAGATGAAACCGGTGCTAAAATGTAGAGAATAATATGCTCTTTAAAATGGCATAGGGTTGCCTGGTCAAAACCGTCAAGTTTCAGAGGTTGCCTCGATAATAGGGCTCAAATTTAAACGATTTTCGAACCCCACAAGTAGGAAGATGAAACCGGTGCTAAAATGTAGAGATTAATATGCTCTTTAAAATGGCATAGGGTTGCCTGGTCAAAGCCGTCAAGTTTCAGAGGTTGCCTCGATAATAGGGGTCAAATTTAAACGATTTTCGACCCCAAAAGGTATGAAGATGAAACCGGTACTAAAATGTAGAGATAAATATGCTCTTTAAAATGGCATAGGGTTGCCTGGTCAAAGCCGTCAAGTTTCAGAGGTTGCCTCGATAATAGGGGTCAAATTTAAACGATTTTCGACCCCAAAAGGTATGAAGATGAAACCGGTGCTAAAATGTAGAGATTAATATGCTCTTTAAAATGGCATAGGGTTGCCTGGTCAAAGCCGTCAAGTTTCAGAGGTTGCCACGAAAATAGGGGACGTATTTTACGATTTATATACCCAAGTAAAAAATGATTTGCCCAAATGTAAAGATGAAACCGGTGCTAAAATGTAGAGAAGAATATGCTCTTTAAAATGGCATAGGGTTGCCTGGTCAAAACTGCCAAGAAAAGAGGGTGCCACGAAAGGTGTGTGCGTGTGTGTGTGGTGAGGGCGAATTTTGGCTGCCTTTTTACCCTAACTTATTTAAAAATGAAACCGTTTATAAAATATAGAGAATGATATTCTTTAGAGTATCATAGGGTTGCCAGGTAAAAATCTCGAGAAATAGTGGTTGTCTCAAAAAAAAAAAAAAAAAAAAAAAAAAAAAAGAAGCTAATTTTGAAGGGTTTTTTATACAATGTGAAGAAAAAATATAAAAAGTATTTAAAAAAAGAAAAAATAAATAAATAAGCTGTAATGAAACTGTTCTAAAATTTCCCATAAAAACAACGAATTAATAGTAAAAATTAAAAAGGAAGATTGCGATCAGATAAGAAAATACGCCCGCAAAAGTTAACAGAAATGAAGATAATAATGCCCAAGAAACTCATAATAAAAAATTCTGTTAGTATACAAAATAAATAATTAAATAAAATGAAAAAAAAAAAAAAAAAAAAAAAAAAAAACCTCTTATTTCAGATTTGCAACAAGATTTACAAATTTCAATTTCATAAATTAATTCATGGTTATTAAGAAACGCGAAAAATTTATCAATTTTTTAAAAATGTTTTTCGCTTTATTTGTACCCATAATTAATTTTCAGAAGGCATTATTGATTATTTTTAATTAAATATAAAAAAATTAATTGAGAAAATTTTCTAAAATTGACAAATTTTTAATATAACAAAATCGGCACAAACCAAAATATTCGTATAAAATTCTACAAAGCAGCCGCATACATTTCTTCAGGGAACTTATCTTCTCAATACTTTGACACAATTTGAATATTTTAAGTATTGCAAAATGTGGAAAAAACGAGCTCGTGAGCTGAAATTAGTTTTATACAGATTAGAAAAAGAATGGTCACGCATAATAATTTAATTTTCTTTATGCTTTAAAATCTCTTATATCATTAAACAAATAAAATAAACGAATACTGGAATGCGCTTCCTTTTCTAAGCTGGCCGCTCTACCTTGACAGGTTTGAAGCACAATCGTAAGCAAATTGAAAAGTGTTGTATATTCTACATTTAGCTCGCAATTTCATCTTTTAAATATTATTCATTTCGTATTTAACCTTTTTTAAATAGTCTTCATGTGTGTTTCACTTTGTGTTGAACACCTTTAATATCCGTTAGCTTTTAGGAGACTGACCGCTATTTCTTTACGAATTTTACCTGGCAAACATATGCCATTTTAAAAAAAACTCCTACGCTGTACATTCTGGAACCAGCTACACCTTTCAAATATTCATATAATTTCACCCTTATTCATTTTCTTTGTTAATGCTATTCGTATTTTTTTACACATCGTTAAGAAATCTTCAAAACTCGCCAATTTTTTTGTGGTTGACTGCTTTCCTTCACAGATTTGACCTATTTTCGAGGCAACCTCCAGGTCTTGACGGTTTTGACCAGACAACCTTATGCCATTTTAAAGAACATATTAATCTCTATATTTTAGCAACGGTTTCATCTTTACAGTTGGGTAAATCACTTTTTACTTGGGTAAATAAATCGTAAAATACTTCCCCTATTTACTTGGCAACCTCTGTTTCTTGACGGCTTTGACCAGGCAACCCTATGCCATTTTAGAGAGCATATTAATACCTACATTTTAGCACCGATTTCATCTTTACACTTGTGGGGTTCGAAAATCGTTTAAATTTGAACCCTATTATCGAGGCAACCTCTGAAACTTCACGGTTTTGACCAGGCAACCCTATGCCATTTTAAAGAGCATATTAATCTCTACATTTTAGCACCGGTTTCATCTTCATACTTGTGGGGTTCGAAAATCGTTTAAATTTGACCACTATTATCGAGGCAACCTCTGAAACTTCACGGTTTTGACCAGGCAACCCTATGCCATTTTAAAGAGCATATTAATCTCTACATTTTAGCACCGGTTTCATCTTCATACCTTTTGGGGTCGAAAATCGTTTGAATTTGACCCCTATTATCGAGGCAACCTCTGAAACTTGACGGCTTTGACCAGGCAACCCTATGCCATTTTAAAGAGCATATTAATCTCTACATTTTAGCACCGGTTTCATCTTCATACCTTTTGGGGTCGAAAATCGTTTAAATTTGACCCCTATTATCGAGGCAACCTCTGAAACTTGACGGCTTTGACCAGGCAACCCTATGCCATTTTAAAGAGCATATTATTCTCTACATTTTAGCACCGGTTTCATCTTTACATTTGGGTAAATCATTTTTTACTTGTGTAAATAAATCGTAAAATACGTCCCCTATTTTCGTGGCAACCTCTGAAACTTGACGGCTTTGACCAGGCAACCCTATGCCATTTTAAAGAGCATATTAATCTCCAAATTTTAGCACCGGTTTCATCTTCATATCTTTTGGGGTCGAAAATCGTTTAAATTTGACCCCTATTATCGAGGCAACCTCTGAAACTTGACGGCTTTGACCAGGCAACCCTATGCCATTTTAAAGAGCATATTAATCTCTACATTTTAGCACCAGTTTCATCTTCATACCTTTTGGGGTCGAAAATCGTTTAAATTTGACCCCTATTATCGAGGCAACCTCTGAAACTTGACGGCTTTGACCAGGCAACCCTATGCCATTTTAAAGAGCATATTAATCTCTACATCTTAGCACCGGTTTCATCTTCATACCTTTTGGGGTCGAAAATCGTTTAAATTTGACCCCTATTATCGAGGCAACCTCTGAAACTTGACGGCTTTGACCAGGCAACCCTATGCCATTTTAAAGAGCATATTAATCTCTACATTTTAGCACCGGTTTCATCTTCATACCTTTTGGGGTTCGAAAATCGTTTAAATTGTGACCGGAAGTGAGGTTGTTTCTCTTAAACTTGACGGCTTTGACCAGGCAACCCTATCAGATTTTCATTGTAACAATGAATTCTATCTATAGAAAAAAAATTAGCTTCATACCTTCTCAAGTCAATTTTTTGCAGCCGCCGCTTGGACTATTACTTTATTTTATCTACAAAACCGTAAATTACTCAATGTTCGGAAAGTCGAGTGGAGTCACTCCAGATTTTGTTTCGTGCTTTTCGTTATATTGGTACACAATAAAATACTAGTTTTGAAAGAAATCAAATATCTTCATGGCTTTTATATTTATACGAAGATTTTGTAATAAGATATCGTATGCCTTTTATACTTTTTTTGAATGAATAAAATGATATGAGAATGTTATTATTTTGAGAAACTTACAAAGTACGTAAGAAACTGGGTTCAAACTTTAATACATTGGCCTGTTCGGAAAGTAATTTTGCTTTTCCAACCGGAAACTTAATTGTATTTTTTCACACAATCTTCACAATTACGACGCATTGTCATTATATATTTTGACAGCTGCCTTAATATAGCCCATAATTTCATTTATTGATTAGAGTACTCAATTATACATGAAAAACAGCAGTTTGTATTTCTGTACTAATGGAATGTTTGTTGCGGTTTGGATCCTCGTAAGTTGAGTATATATATATATATACAGGGTGACAAGAAATAACTTGGACGAAGTTTCAAACGAAATATCTGTAACTACCACTAAAGTTATAAATTTATTTCATTAAGTATTGATCCTAGAAAGCAACTAAACAGGTGTAAGTAAGTTAGTTGTGATAACCATTATGGTTAACAAACGATCTGCCATACTTGAATTACATAAGCAAGGAAAGAAACAATGTGAAATTGCTCAACTATTGAAAGCGCCTAAGCAGACGGTTTCATACACAATCAAAAGGTTTAAATAACTCGGACATGATGGTGACAGGCCAGGAAGAGGAAGAAAGCGCACAGTTAACACATGAAGAAACCGGAAAGTTATCAAAAACGGAGTACAACGAAATCCTAGGATTTCAATGAGAAAGGTTGCTAGAGAGATGAAAATCAACAGAGAAGCCGCATGTTTGGTGGCATGAGTAGAGCTTGGTCTTCGCCCTTACAAAATGAAAGAGGCTCAAAAGTTAACATCAGAGAACAAACGCACAAAACTTCAAAGGTGTAAAGAACTGATAAAGCGGGCCTCATGTGATCGATGGCAAACATTTGTTTTCACAGATGAGAAACTGTTTTCGATTGAAGAAGCTCACAATAGCCATAATGATAGAGTATGGTCAGCAGTAGCACCTGGACCATCTTGCATTGTTGAACGGCGTCAACGACTGCAATCTGTAGTGGTTTGGGGTGGGATATGTGCTAGTGGGAAAACACCACTTGTTTTTGTTGATCAAGGGATAAAGATTAATCAACAAACACATCGTAAACTCATTTTGGAAGCTGTTATCTTACCTTGGTCGCAAAAGTTCTTTCGAAACAAAAGATGGACCTTCCAACAGGATTCCGCTCCTGCACACAGAGCTAAACGCACTCAAGATTGGTGCAACACAAATTTTCCTGACTTCATTGGAACTCAAGAATGCGACCGTATTCCCCAGATTTGAACCCAATGGATTATTCTGTTTGGTCCATCTTAGAAACAAGGGTGTGTGCTAAACCTCATAAAACTTTTACATCCCTAAAGAAATCCTTATGCAAGGAATGGAATAAAATATCAGTAAGTGAGTTGCGGCCCATAGCCGAAAATTTTATGACACGTTTAAAGCTCTGTATTAAGGCTAAAGGTAGCCACTTTGAAAATTTGTAAATATATTAGTCAAAATAATGTATTAATATTTATTTTGAAGTTTGGTCGTAATATTTTCATTAGCATTAAAGTTATAATGTATCATGTGTGTCCAAGTTATTTCTTGTCACCCTGTATATATATGAAAACTTCATCTTCAACTGTACTTAAAACGTTTATATCAGAAAAAAAATCTTTATTTTCAAAAGTACTATAGATTTTCTCAAAAAAAAAATTAAAATTAGTCCGAAATTTTTAACAATTTCATATTCTTTAAGTTTGAATTATGAAAATACTTCCATAGTAATACTCACTGGGAGGAATTAAAAGCGAATCACCTCCGAAAGGTGCAGATCCCGTGGCAGTGGCAAGAGGTAGACTAGAAGACGAAAGTGATCCGGCAGTTGGTAAAGGGGGTGCAAACATCACGTGGGGGCCAGCCGGATGGAGGGCCGCCGGTGGCGTGTGGTGACTGAATGGCGAGCTATGATGAGAACTGGGCAAGGAAGGAGCTAATGGTAAAACACTGGGCACTGGTGAAGTGATCCTACCAGATGATGAAGGCGCCAAATGCGAGCTTGGATTGGTTAGCACAGTACTGACACTTGGACTATTAAGAAGAAGAAAATCATTCATTTATTTAAAAAAATTTAAGTAATATTTTTTCATTATTAAACACTTAATTAAAAAGATTTAAATACATGTCTTGAAAAGATATTGTTTATCAAATGCCAGGCCATTGACCATCAGGTCATTAGGCAAGGAAGGGGGTGCAATAAATATATTAACACTCAGTAATATACAGTAGATATTAACACTTTCATTTTCAAAACACAAAGATTTAAAACCCTGCCAGAAAATAATTCAAACTACGATAACATTTCAAGACTGATAAAGAATTACGTTTTTGCTGTTAAAAATCTTTTTCAAAATTCAAGATGTGTGTGACTTAGCAATCGGAATCTTCTGGAAAAATCTTAAAAACTGGCAGATAATTTTGTTTGTTGTTTGAAATAAAAAAAAATATAGTACATTAAAATATGATATTTACAATTTTACCTGCAAATAAAAAGGTAATATAATAGTAAGTACATAGTAGAAAGATGCCTTTCTTTTACCTTGTCCACGAGGGTTTTGAAAATATCAAGCTCGTTAAGCTTCCAGAAACTCCATAAGCTCCCGTACTAGCACTTGTTGTGGTTGCTGTAGACAAGGAAGTAGTTGTTACAGTTGATGCCGAGCATGCAGACGTCTCATCTCTCGAACTGCATCGACTGTGACTATTACTACTGCTCCGGCCTTCTCGAGGATAATCTTTGGAAGATTGTTGAAATGTTGCTGCAAAATTACAAGTAATTAATCTATAATAATAAAATCAGACTTTTGTGTGTAAATTTGTCAGAATCAAAAAATTTTGCGATATCTTCACGTTTCACACACCATGAAAGCCGAAAATGACTTCAGAAAATTTTGACTGTGTGTCTGTGTGTCATCGTGTCTGTATGTCGCTTTTTTTTTGTCCGGGCATCACTTGAGAACGCCTGGACGGAATTCAACGGCGCTTGGCAGGAATTTAGATCTTCACCCAACTTAAAATTATATCTATCAGATTTTCACAAATTCCCCCACGTTCCCCCCTGGGGGGCAAAAGACAAAAACACGTTTGTCCGGGTATCACTTTTGAGAACAGACAGACGGAATTCAACTGCGCTTGGCAGGAATTTAGGTCTTTTCCCAACTTAAAATTATATCTATCAACTTTTCGGAAATTCCCTCCCGTTCCCCCCTGGGGGGCAAAAGACAAAAACACGTTTGTCCGGGTATCACTTGAGAACGGATAGACGGAATTCAACTGCGCTTAGCAGGAATTTAGGTCTTTACCCAACTTAAAATTATATCTATCAACTTTTCTGAAATTCTCCCCCGTTACCCCTGCGGTGGGCAAAAGACAAAAACACGTTTTCGAGCATAACTCGGCTCCTAATTCCTTCATTACAAAAAAATTCCACATGGGGAGACTAGACATGAGTACAAATAAAACATTATCTGCGATTTAAGAATTTTCGATTTTTTAGGGAAGGAAGGGAGAAAATCGATTTTTGGCGGGAAATTTCGAAAATTCCTGATTTGAGTGAACTCTATCAAAAATGGAACAAAGATGTTGAAAAAAGGCTATGCGACTTTCTTAGGACATTTCCTAAAACACATTTTTAGTTTTTTGTGGTTTGCGTTTTTTTTTTTTTTTTTTTTTTTTGTGTGTGTGTGTGTGTGTGTGTGTGTGTGTGTGTGGGTTATGCGAGGGCAAAATCAAGAAATCCCCTTTCAGCGCTAAATTTGTCCTGAAAAATCAATGAGAACTGCGGTCTCGAATTTTGGTGCTTGGATTGTTTATATGTATCCAACACCTAAATTAACAAGATTTATCGAAATTTCCCCCGTTCCCCCTTGGGGGGAGACACAAAGCAAGTAAGCATTTGTAAGCATAACTCGGCTACAAATTACTTCACAGTGAAGAAATTGCACATGGGGAGACTAGAGATGAATGAAAATAAAACAATATCTGCGATTTAGGAAATTTTGATTTTTAAAGAGAGGGAGGAGGAAAATCGAATTTTGGCTGGAAAATTTTCAAATTCCGTATTTTTGAGTAAAACTCTACCAAAAATGGAACAAAGATGTTGAAAACAGAAATGCGTCTTCTTTAGGATATTTCCAAAACACGTTTTTGATTTTTTGCGATTTGCCATTTATTTTGGGGGGAGGGGGGGTATGTATTACGAAGGGCGAATTCGAAAAACCCCTTTTAGAGCTAAATTCGTCCTGGGAAATTTATGAGGGCTGCTGTCACAAAGTTAGGTGTTTGGGCTGTTTATATGTATCCGACATCTAAAGTAACGGAATTTGTTGAAATCCCCCCCCCCCTTTTCTCCCTTGGGAGCAGGAAGCAAAAAACAACAACAACAACAACAAATTGTTTGTAAGTATAACTCGGCCTTAAATTATTTCACGGTGAAGAAATTGCAGATGAGGAGACTAGACTTGAGTATAAATAAAACATTATGTACGACTTTGAAATTCTTGATTTTTACAGGAGTGAGGGGAAAATTTCAGAAATTCCGAATTTTTGAGTAGAGTTGTACTAAAAATGGTACAAAGTTATCGAAAACAGCCACGTGTCTTCTTTAGAATATTTCCAACAACACATTTTTTTTTTTTTTTTTTTTTTTTTTTTGTGATTTTCGATTTTTTTTCCATTTTTGAGGGGGGGGGGGCGTTACGAAGGAGCAAATTCGAGACCCCCTTTTAGCGCTAAATTTGTCTCACAACTTGGAAATAAGAAGCGGGTAAGTTGCTGCCGAAGGGACCCGGATTCCTCACGTTGCGAGCGGGAAAAGCCTCTACCGAACACAGCAGTAACTTTTAACATAGAATAATAACTTAGGTTATTAATAATGATATGAGATTTTGACAATTCATTTAAATAGTGTCCAGCGAAGCGGGCAAAACCTGCTAGTAATTAATATAAAGTATTTTTTTTCTCTTATTAATGAAAAACACATCGACAGCTGTTAGAAAGAAACCATTGCAAATAAATGACTGATGAACAAATCATAATTAGAATCAAAGTCATTTATTATTAATAATCATAGAATGAATAACAAAGTGACATTTCACTGATTCTATAATTCAACTGATGAATAATTACTTTAAATGATTAATTAAAATAGCTTGGATTGGTTGGGTTTTTATGTCACACTAGTGCAGCGCATTTAAAATAGCTTGGATATGAAGTAAATAGTAAGTTAAAGAATATAAATCTTGAAAAAATTATCAATTTTCTATTCAAAAAGTTTTGCGTTGATAAGTATTATAGCTTACTACAAAAAAAGTTGTTAGCCATTACTCTAGATGTATCATTGTAAAGTTACATAACGTGCATAAAATATTCCAATACAAATTTAAAATCTCTTACTTGCTGTTCCAGACCCCAATGACTGACTAAGTTGACTGAGACTGGATATGCTGCTGTTGCTGTGAGAACTATGACTGTCTCGACTAGATGCAGTTATGATTTCTCGATTAGGGGCGTTTGTAATTGTTGAAGTTGTTGTCGTAGGACTCCACAATGTCTTAACAAAATTACGAGAGCTGTCATAAACCGGCGAGGGCGAAGATACAGGTGGTCTCTGAGTGTATGATGAAATGGCAGTGGTTGAAGATGTTCGAAAACTCTCTGTATCTTTCGAGGGCAATTTTACAGGTTCGAAAGTTGTTTGAGATTTTGATACAGGCGGAGTTCTTCGGTGAACGTAATGTGATTGTTCTATATGAGGATAATAGTTATTTTTTTCTTTCGTTGAAGATGAATAATAAGAATTAGCTTCACAAACTACAGGCTGTACAGGGGGATTTGGATTAGGTTCAACAAAGTTTTGTGTTATTTGCTCATGTGGAACTGGTTTAGGGACTTCTGTGTGTTTCGAAACTGATTCTTTTGGCTTTAAGGAGTTAGGATCTCCATAGTTTTGATAGGAGTTTATGTCATTATGTGCTTTGTACCCATGAGATTCCTCGGTGTTCTGCTTTGGCACTGGTTCAGTAGGATAAGTTTTGTAATTACTTTCTGGATTGGAGTAATAGCCTCTATTTTTATCACTTAATGTCCTGGAATGTTGGTAACTTGTATTTTTACTTGAATAACTAGTGCTTTCAACTGCATGATTCGAAGAAGTTTTGTAGGCATCATTTACAGATGTATGTACATTTCCTGATCTGGAATAAGCTGCATTTGTCTTTTGGTAATAATCACTGTTCGAATATAAAGCTGTATCTACATTTTGTTTACTTCGCGTATCTGTGAAATTTTTGTTTGTCTGATAATTGTACGCTTTTGTAGAAGAAATATATGCTGCGTTGGAAGATTGTTTTTCTCTGTATCCGCTGGCACACTGTTCAGGATTCACTTTAGGATAGTTCCTTGAATTAGTGTAGGAAGGGTCATTCCAGTTCGTGTGGCTATTGTTGTTACTTAAATGAGGCTGCTGGGAATCTGATTTTTGATTTGTATAATTGTAAGTACTCGCTGTATTTGCAGCAGTCGTTATCACTGTCTGATAGTAATCTTGCCTTTTCGTTTCAGATGGATAATGTTGTGAACTGTATTGCACAGGTTTATTTACTTGGGAATTCAATAAATCAGGCTTTGTAGAAGAATAACTATTTATCACTTGTTTTGAATTTTCGTAAGCGCTAGCAGGTAGTACCCTCCGACTAGATTTATGCCTCGAATGAGTTTTATTAACAATGGATTGGTAATATGTAGTCCTATTTGGAACTTTAGCTTTGCTTACATTAGGATAACTCTCATTTACAATCTTAGGTTTATCAGAAGTATTTTTTATATTATTTTCATTAGAATTTGAAGTATTTAGAAGCTCATTTGTTTTGTAATTATAAACGTTGTTCGAAGTAGTCTTTTTATACAAATATTGGGGATCACAATGTTTTTCATTAGTGTACGCCTGACTGACACAATAGTTCAAATCAGAGCCAGCTGATTTATTGTCATAACTATTTCCGATATAATATTCATTTTTGTAACCATCACATGGAAAAACAACTTTGGAACTGGTTCTTGAAACGGCGTCTTTAGAATTTTGATATTTGTCTAAAATAGGCTGTTGGTGAGGTTGGTGATAATAGTTACCGCTAGTAACACTCTTTTGATGATGAGTTCGTTGACTAACGTCCCTGTTGTCTTGATTTTGATAAGTATGCTTACCCGAATACTGATTTGTGGCGTAATTAATTGAATAATCCGAATAAGAAGAAGAAATGGGATATTGGAGGGAATGCACTACTTCACTGCCGGAATTGCGATGCGGCTTTACAACTGTGCTTTCGTAACACTTTGATGATCCCAAGTGAGAACTGACTGTTTTGGAAGAGGAAGAAACAACTGTTGGAGATACTGGAAATTCTTCTTGGCTCAGCAAGGAACTCGGAAAAGGTACAGCTCCTGCAAAATGAAAGAAGAAGTCATTAAGAAAGCAGATAAAGAGTTTGTTTAAGAATTTTTTCATTGTTATTTAGAATATATGTTAAAATTAGGTTAATTATTGCTAAGATTTTTTTTCTTTTTTTAATGTTTTACATGCATATTTCGAAAACACTGAATATAACAGAATTAGAACAAAATATAATATTGTTCAATTCCTATCATCCAAGACTCCATGGCTCACATTTGTAACATTTTCAATTCATTTTTATACATCTTGATTCCGACAAGTTTGAAATATGATAATGATATAAGATAAAAATTCTAATTTTTTTTTTTTTTAAATAAGAGCAAGAATTATAGTTAATTTTTACGTATTTAAATTAAAAGGGGAAAAAACCTTTATATCTAGGTTTTTCTCCTTTTTACTACTTTCTTCTATATGTATATATAGAGAAAGTATTGGATTCGTGAAAATTTTAGAACTCCAGTTTTCGGTGGATTTACCCGTTTTGGGATGTCCTGAACACGATTTGACTGTTTTCAGAAAATGTCTGTCTGTGTGTCTTCCTGTGTGTGTGTATCATAAATTGTGTGAGCGCTATATCTCACGAACCAATGAACGAAATTTAACCAAACTTGGTATTTAGTTGGACCCTGACATAAACTGATGCTGATTAGATTTGTGGAACAATTTCTCAACAGGTGGCGCTGTGATCGCATTTTTTCTAAATTTTTAACATGGCAGTATAGGACAAAATTTCGTATAAATGTACATAATGAGAGTTATTTTAATCGTGTAACTGTGAAATTAATATGAATGATAATAGCGGTAGTTAACTAGGAAAAAAAATGTGCATGTGGGAGCATCACTTCCCCCCTGGGGGAGTAAATTTTCAATATGGGTATCTTTCGAAAGATCTCGTCAATACCTTTAAAACGAATGATTGAACTATACATCTGTGATAATTTAAAAGAAAGTTATCAATTTTTCATCTTAAAATATATATATATATATATATATATTCGAAAAAAATGTTTTTTTTTTTTTTTCTGATTTGCAAAAAAATTGACCTTCTTAGGCCTTTGGTGATAATATATACTGTATGATAAAAATCGATTGCATTTATAGTGGAAAATAATTTGATCTATCTATATATAAATGGCTAAGAGATTTTTGAGTCTGTTTGTCTGTGTGCTGACGCAAGTTGCCACCAGCTTTTCATACTTTAGTTAATATTAAAAAATCTAATTGTCCGATCGATAAGTTAATTAAACAGACTGATTCAGAAAAAATGTCCCTTTCATTTGGTACCTTATTTGTAACGAAATTTTGATTAGATTTTTTAAAAATTAATTAAAATGTGAAAATAATAACCTGGCAAAAACTTTAAAAATGGACACTTAAATTTTTAATTGTTGCCAAAAAAAAAAAAAAAAAAAAAAAAAATATTATTATTATTATTATTATTATTATTTTCAACATAAAATTAAGTATGCTTTCACGCGAATATATATATATATATATTAAATATGCTCCTGCATATAAAAAAAAAACGAAAATATGAAAAATGGAGTAAAAAAAAAAAAAAAAAAAAAAAAAAAAAAATTAAATTAAAATTAAAGATAAATTTAAAAAAATAATAATATATCTCAATTTTAGATTTTAGAGCATCACTTCCCCCCTAGGGGGAAGCGATAAATATATAAACATTTAAAAATTTATTTGAATAATAATAATAATAATATAATCAATCGTTAAATATATTAAATTTAAATAAAATTAAGAATAGGTAATATAAATCCTTCTTTAATAATATGTTCTAAACGTCCAGAAATGGCTAAGGACATGAAAGCGGATTATTATTATTCTTATTATTATTATAATTTTGCAAAGTTGAATTATTTACCTTTAACAAAATAAAGAAGTAAAATGGTTCTAAAAGGCATA
Source organism: Salticus scenicus (assembly GCA_963930645.1). NCBI lineage: Eukaryota > Metazoa > Arthropoda > Arachnida > Araneae > Salticidae > Salticus > Salticus scenicus. The sequence goes on from OZ005649.1 coordinate 381,767,490, forward strand.
AAGATATATTAAAAAATAAATAAATAAATAAATAATTAAATTATGAAAAACATATTTTACTTTAGCTTTTATTCATTAAAAAAATTGGTTTTTTGAAATGGCAAGAAGTATTTATATAATCAAAGATAATTTTGTTGAAATCTTCACAAAAGTTTTTGTGAAAAGAGAAACCGACAAATAATAATTTAATAGCTTTGTTATAGTGTTTTATTCCTAAACGACGATCTCTTCTGTTCTAATGTAGACCATCACAAGTTAACACAATAAGATTCAGTTTACTTAAATGTAAAATTATTTAGTTTTTTATCAATAAAATAGGAAAAATAAGGCATTTAAAAGCAAAAGATTTAAATTTATGTAAAAAAAAAAAAAAAAAAAAAAAAAAAAAAAAAAAAAAAACTCTCCTCTTCTCCTCTCATTACCATGTTTTTATTATTAACTTCTATTCTTGTTTGAGTGTCTCTTTGTTTGTCCGGTACAAATCTTGCAATCTATTTTTAACTAACTTCCCTACTAGCTAGACATTTGAAACTTTCACAGTAGCTCAGAACCCGGTGACAACACAATACTATTCGAAGTCAGATTTTCGAATTTTCGAATAGTTTTCTTTTAATTAATTAAAATATAAAAACAATACGCTCCTAATAGCAATAAAAATAGTCATTAAAATATTAGCTATAATTTAATTGTTGCCAAGAAAATTTAAGATTTCATTTTCTTTCGACATAAAAATAAATGCATTTAATTAAACGTGAGTGTTAAAAAATTGTAAAAAGTTAAATTGTGCATCTCACAAATATTGACGTCATTATCAATTTAAAGATTTTTTACACATTGATAAAGTGCTAATGTAATTCATGATGCAAATATATGTTGTTCTGAAAGGATTAATATTTTATTTTTAAAGCCAACTTTTTTTTTTTTTTTAAATCCAAATTTCCCGTAACTCTAACCAATCACATTAGAACGCCCATTTTTAGAATATCGATAATAAGGATTTTCTCGCCAAAAAGTCGCCAAGGTCAAAAAGTTGCCAATTTTCGCGCCAAATCCATTAGCTGCCTATTGGAGCTTTTTAATGCGTTTTAAAAGGGAAATTAAGCTATTTTAACGCGAAAAAGAGTTGGAAATGCAGAAAATCGACATTTTATCAACTTACTAAGCCCCTTTGAAAGAATTTATACAAAAATAAATACAATTATTTACAATTTCGTAACAATACGCATTGATAAAGTGCTAATGTAGTTAGTTCTATAGCTATGATTTAACAGAAAATTTAAAAACATGGTTTATAAAAAGTTTTTTATTTTATAATTATTTTTTTAATATACTTGTTACACTGTTTATAAAACAAAAATTAACTTATATGACGTAAAAAGGTGATCACCTGCTGGAGAGGTAGATGAAGGCAGTGGTGTAGAGTTTAGCGATGATCCCAGGTGAGTAGAACTTGGTACTGTGGCGGGATTGACTGTGCTTACAGTTACTGTTACTGCAGCTACAGCTGCTGAAGGCTCTGGCTGCTGCACCGGACCATTTTGCAGAGGCAGAAAATGAGGAGATTTATGTGGTGGATACGGGGAATTGGGAGCTTTGACAGGAATTGGAGAGTCATCTCCTGAAATAGAAACATTATAATATGAGTAAACTCTTTGATATAAGTACATTTATTTTCTAATTTCCATTCATCTCACATAAACACTACTATAAATATAATATATATATGAAAGGGATAAAAATAAATAGTTTTAAATTATTAAAAAACCCAATTTAAAAGTGTAAAAATCGCCAATCGAAATTATAATCGCGAAGAATTCGTAAGTGTCCCTTTAAAGTTTGTTTTCCAGCAGAAGGCTTTATAACTCAGAAATCAGAAAAGGAACAAAATTATGGTGAAATTCGCTGACGTTAATGCAATTTGCAATCTTGTCTGCATCGAGCTGCATATTAATTAATCCCAGAAATTCCTTTTAAGAGCCCAGACGATTAAAAGAACCAATGAGCAGCTCAGAAAATTAGGTATAAAAGCCCAAACATTAAACAAACGGACACTTCTTGTCACGATTTTGACTTGTTAAACACTTCCACGCTGCAGTCCTCCTCCGAAATTACAAAGGAGTGATAGCTTCCCGAACAACGTACGCCGTGAGGCGTAAAATACCGGACGGCGACCACAGAAGTGTTCGGAGATAGTCCAAGTCTTGCCATGAACCCCCTTGCCTTGCCATACCGCCACTACTTTGCCATGGTGAAGAAAATAAAGCAGTTTCAATAAATATCTCCTAGCATTTATTGTGTGACTGACGGACAGCGCGCCATCGTTCGCCCAGATGTTACATATATGTATATATTTAAATCAGATATTAACCGTGAAGATATATGGGAGCCAAAAATCTGAAGTTCAAATTCTAATCTAATTACTCTTTTAAAATTAATCAGGCCTTTCCATCAAAAACCTATAGTATGGTTGAAGTGCCTATCCTAATTATTCCTTGCAATCTTGCGAATATGCAGTTACACGGATAAATAAAAAATATTCATCTATAAGACTGCGGACTGTATTCATGCAACATCTTTAAAGTTTTCAACTTTTATTTGAGTGAAATGTGCCTGTCAGATATCGACTGGTTTCTTTCAGTTGGTACATCAATCAAAATGGAATATTTGGCTTGACGAACTTGGCACGTTATGCCAAAAGACCCAGATTCAAATCCTGGTATGATTATATTTCCCTTTTGTAAAAATTCAGTTTGTTAATGAAAGATTTATAGTATATGAGGCACTGATTAATCTTAGTAATGAAGTAATTTATAAGCCTTATTCATCTATTAAGTTTCGAGGTCCAATCAAGAGTGTTAGGTTTAACGAATCTAGTAAAAAATATCAATTGCATATATATATATATATATATATATATATAGGTGACAAATTCTTTACTCCATGTCACATAATATCTCTAATAAAGAGAGGCTTTCACTCATTAACGAGTTCATGGATTCGAAACAGTCGTTTATTGGCACATCTTGAACGTCTTACAGGTCATGGTCCAGGATTTAGGTCTGAGCAGGTGGAACCGAGTTCGTCCGAGCCGAGAACGACGGCAGCCGCGATTACATCGCGTCACCTCCCGGGGCCGTAATTTTGACGTGATTTTACTAGGCAAGAGCACACACGAAGAGAGGCCTCAATTCCCGCGCGTTTTCTCTTAAATATCGGTATTTTTGGCGCGAATCCTCACCCGTCCTTCGTCTAATCATTGGCTATTAACTTAATGATTGACAGTTTATCCTAGGCCCAGATTTCCGGGATTAATTAATATGCATCACTTAACCACAAGAAACTGAAAGTTGCGTTTGTTCAACACTTTTTATTCTAAAATTCGTTCAATTTTCTGACTTTAGCGTTATGATCGTGCATTGTAATAAAACTTACTTTACAATGGAAACCTTAGAATTAATTTCAAGTTAAGAGTTTTTAATGGGATTTTCTTTAAGTTATTACTCACTATTAATTTAAAATAATAAAATAATAATTTAAAATCTTACCTCTCTTTATCCTTTCATATATATATATATATATATATATGTATCACTATAAACGTAATTAAAAGTTTCTGCTGATGTAACAGCCATGTAATGAAGAAAGATTACTTCGCAAATAATATTATAACCTTTTTTGTAATTATTATTAGATCGTCTTAAATCACAAGAGAATGGATTTTCTTACATGGGAAACTATAAAACGGCTTTGTGCTATAAGATATATATGTATATATATATATATATATATATATATATATATATATATATATATAAACATTTAAATGAAGTTTCATGAAGATTCAACAAAAAATAAAACACATGGAACATTTTAAACTGACGCAATTACGTAAGAATTAGTTTTCAGAAAATGATGTTTCAAAATTTCATTTTACAATAGATTCAGTATTACTTCAAAATATAAACGCTTCTAACTCAGCATGGAATGATGGAAATTGAAAAATTATTTTTCCACTTATTATATTGGTATTATGTTGTTGTATATTTTAGTAAATTTGAAATGTTGTCCTTTTAGTTTCATTTTTGCCACTCTGAAAGTGCACCGTTGCCTTAATTGTTGAATATCAATCGGCCCATTAGAAGATTATGGAAAGTAATTTCATTAGTCCTTTTAATTCCTTTTACTGTAAGATTATAATCTTTCTTTTAAATTCTAATCGATTAGCAGTGAATTTTTTTTCTATTACATACGGGATTTCAATAAATTGTGCATAAGCAGATTTAGTTACTTAATTGTTAAAGGCATAACTGTTTAAAAAAATGTGTTTTAATACTATTATATCTAAACCATTTTTTAGGTGAATTACCATATTTATCTCCCACAGCTTCATCAGTCGCAAGTTTCAATTTAAAGCGATATGAAGACGGGAAAGGGCGGATTGGTATACAAAGATACTAAAGACAACGATAAGACATACTAGCGCTCATTGGAAACGTGCAAATGGCTAAATTATAAAAATATCGCAGAATCCCGAACGATGGACTAGCAATGAACCTCATAAAACACTGTACTGCTAATTAATCCTAATATCTTTCCAACATATACACGCAGTTCTCTATGACACCAACTGTACGTTTAGGTTACGAAAATTTTAAAATACGTATGTACAGCACAGGTGTTGGACAAAGTAATGGAAACACTTCCATTTTTTATCTATGATATGAGTTGCATTTCGCAAAAATATGTTATATAGCCAACGAGATATATAAAATAGAGTGATAAATGGTAACCCTTGAGAAGGTCCAAGATGAGTCATGTGACATGCTCTCCTTGCACCTGCGTATTCGGTGGTTCCCTTGGTAACAGCTTATTTTCAGTAAATTTCTATGGCAACGGTTTAGAGATTGTTCTTCGAATAAGTCATAACCGCCAATATGTTTGTTTACTTACGTAGTTTAATATTCTTTTGTTCTAAATCATTTTGATTTCGATTTTACTTCTTTTTTATTTCGCGTAGTTGAACTTTAACAGACAAAATGCTTAAAAATAGTTGAAAAATTATTATTTGTTGTTAAATTTAGCTCTTTAAAAGTTTAATTTTCTTTTATAAACACTTTTAAACTTTGTTGGGAAACGATGAAAAAAAAAGTATTTTATTATTTATTAAAATGTGAAATATGTGTAAAATTATATTAAAAACAATTTATTTCGGTCATAGGACTGTCGTGTTACCTAATAATAATGATAATTTGTCGAACTGATATTTTAAATGCTAAAATAGCGATAAAGTGCCAAACACAGCAACCTATTGGAGCATGTCACGTGATTCATCTTGAACCACGGGAAGTTAATCCTTCATCCCTTGAATCAGCACTCTAATTTATATATCTTGTTGTATATAGCATCCAACAGGGTCAATTTTCCACAAACAGCTGAACTAGAAGAAACGCCTAACTCAGACTACGAGTTCATATTGGAATACTTAAAAGCTGTGAAAAGTATTACCAGGTCAAAATGCTAAATTTTATATTTTTGGATTTAGGTACGACTCTGCATAATTTAGAAAAGATCACCTCCAGCACTGAGCAATGTTTAATTATTAATGCATTACCAATGTCGAATGATCTAAAAACGATGAAGAGAAATTTTTTGTAGAAAGATTATAAAAAATATTTCTGCGAGAAACTTTATTTCATCCAGAAGTGGACAGCTTAAGATCTCAGGTAATAATTTGATGAAAAAAGTTTATTTATTTTTTAATATTAATTTTTTACCAATAAAATGTGCATAACTTTTTTATGTTACGTAGTAGAAAGCGTATTTAAAATGGTGTTAAAAAACTTTTAATTATTTTGCAAAGACATATGCGGTTATACTAAAAGAATATGAATCATTCGCCATATATTTACACATTATTTTTTTCATCGTTTGAAGTGTTGAAATAAATTACGAGATGATGACTTTGGAGCACCCGTCGCCAAGCAACCAGGCATAAAGAATTCAAATAATGTACTCAGAAAAGAAGTTCGTATTTTCTTTAAATTTTTTTTCCTTAAAAGAAAACAAGAATTCTGCATCACCAATATTTAAGCCTGTGACTACATCTTCGAGATCATTTGCATGTATTCAGGAAAAATAAATAAAATCCAAAGAAAGAAAAAAACCACATAAAGAAACATCGCATGTCGCAAAGAATAAAGAATGTAAAACAGGGTTAGAAATCTTACTTTTATAGCATTTTTCACACAAATAACGGAGAGGGAGAGGGAAGGGGGATTCTGTTCCATAAAGACATTTTGGAAATGCATTCGAACCCAAGTGGCGTAAAAGCAGCAAAAGAGAACGAATTTTAAAACAACTAGTCTGTCAGCATTTTATTGGCTGCTTTGCTTGTCTTTCAAACAGTTGTCATGGTAACCGCGTCGTTCTACATTCGTTTAAATGCATCTAGTGTTTCGTTGAGGAGGAGGACTGGAGAGAAAAATATACATAAAAGTCTGTCTAAACATAGTAGAGGTCGTTTTAATATACAGAAGACCATTTGTTAAATCCGTCAGAACAGTTCCAGCATTTTTATTTCCTTGCCGTATTCTGCTTTTTAGGGGTTACTGTGCCATTTTATTGCTTTATTCCTTTTAAGCTATTGTATAGCTTTTATCGCGGGCTTTGAGCGCGGCGACCGAATCAGAAAATTCCGTAACGAAAAAAAAAACCTAACACAGTTCGGCAGACTTCGGTAGACTTCGGCTGTACGAAGCTCGCACGAATCGAGACGAGCTGCTCCGAAATCGGACGAATACGTAAGCAGCTGTTTGTGAGAAAGTATATAGGTGTATAGGTATCATCATTTATGTGCAACAGTGAATAGCTGTACGCGTACAATTTGTGTATAAAGTGTCTTTAATATGAATAAACAAAGTGCATTTATTTGTGTATAAAGTGTTTTTAATATGAATAAACAAAGTGCATTTATTAATGAAGAAAGTGATGAAAAAATAGTGAAAGAAAATGAGTGAGTACTCTATATACATACATTTTATTATTATCACAAATGCAGTATTTTTTAACACGCTTTTATTAGCTTCACCTGTATGTATGTATGTATGTATGTATGTTTGTTTGTTTGTAACTTCTCTGGGAGCAAACAAAAAAATTATATTGTGAAATAAAATCTTTTTGTAAAAAAATAGAACCGACTCCAAAAAGCAACTACTATTAAAAAAAAATTGTATGAAATGAAACTAAATTGCGCCAAAAAGTATAAAATAATTTCCTTCGCCAAACAACCTATAACACTACAATTAATTATAACTTTTGAAGTCGGCGCAAAATTAAATAAAATTTAATTAGTTTTTAAAGGTTTGTTTTTAGATCGGTAGCAACAAATGCTGTCGTCTCGAATGATCCATTTTCATGTTTCCTTTATTATTGTATTCACTGTATACAATTGGTCCATTGGTAGCATCTACACAGAACAGTGGACATTTTTCACAATGCAGAATTTATGTTTCTACGAAGTTAGAGTTTTCTTTGCAAATTTGGTATAACTTTGATAACTATCATCCTTGGTGGCTTTTGGTTGGTTGGTTGTAGGATTAAGGCCGATTGACTCCTTAAGTGTCCTAGGCCTATAGGGGGAATGCCCTCCGTGGGGGTCTTTCTAAGGGGTCCTAGCCCGTATTTACGCGAGTTTCGGAGGAAACCACGGAAAACACCGAACGGCTAGGTCGATGAGCGCGACCTGGGATCGAACCCGGCACCTCCCATCTACCAGCTTTGAGCGCAGAACCGCTCGGCCGCTGGTGGGCCGGTGGCTTTTGGATTTGGCGTTGAAAACGTATTGCAAAAATATACACGCAAGATGCATATTTTCATAATACATTTTGTACGAAGTATTGTTTCATATTCTTGATTACTCTCTTAATATACCTTATCAAATTAATCATGATATCCCAAAGAAATTAAATATGTTTGCCAGATAATTTTGCGATTTTTCTTTCACCAAGGACGTCAGATACCAGCATCTTCGCCAACTTTTGCTGCTTACAAAATCTTATTTGTTTTCTTGAATCAAAATAGTTTTCGGCTGCGTTTTGCAGGTGACAATGTGAGATGTGTAGTTTGAATAGGATTCGATTTTTGTATTGAATAAAGGTATCAATTTTTATTTAATTTTGCGCCGACTTCAAAAGTTATGATTAATTGTAGTGTTATAGGTTGTTTGGCGAAGGAAATTATTTTATACTTTTTGGCGCAATTTAGTTTCATTTCATACAATTTTTTGAAGTCGGTTAAAAAAAATACTTCCCCTTCGTGAACGATATGGCGTAGAGGTAAGGCGCCGCGCTACGAACCTAAAGGTCCAGTGTTCGATCCCCGTCAGGGGAAATTTTTTAAAAATGGTTTTTGTTAATTCTAAGTTATTTTAATTAAACATTTAAATGTATGTAAATATTACGGTGTATCACTCACACGATTTTCTCTTACCCTGAATCTTAATACTAAGATAGATATTTTGTGCTTTTTAGTTCACATTTCTATAAAAGCGTGTTCTTTAATTTTTTAAAACTACAATATATATATATATATATATATTTTTAAGCTATTGCATAGCTTTTATCGCGGGCTTTGAGCGCGGCGACCGAATCAAGAAATTCCGTAACGAAAATAAACCTAACACTCTCTTCCTTGAAGTGGTTCCCATGGTAACGAAAAGCGGCAATGAACACGCAATACAATCTCATCTAAGGAAGGTCGCGTATTCTATTTCAATGGGTTTAAAGCGCGAAATTAAAAAAATTATAACTCATTCAGTTTTTAATAGCATAAGGGATAAAGTATTATTAGAATTAAGATATCTATTATAGACAAAAGCGAATAAATATAAAAGTAATTTAGAATTTCGTTATCTATTTTTATTAGCCATTTAATTTATTGAAAATATAGTAATTAATTATTGCCTTTATTTAAAGCTATAATTAAAACTCATATATGTGAAGGAACGACTCCCCATGCAGTCCCCCCCCCCAAAGCACAACTTTAACATGAGTCCCCTCCCCAAGGCACAACTTTGACATGAGTCCCCCCCAAGGCACAACTTTGACATGAGTCTCCCCCAGGCACAACTTTGACATGAGTCCCCTCCCCAAGGCACAACTTTGACATGAGTCCCCCCCAAGGCACAACTTTGACATGAGTCCCCTCCCCAAGGTACAACTTTGACATGAGTCCCCCCAAGGCACATGAGTCTCCCAAAAGGCACAACTTTGACATGAGTCCCCCACAAGGCACAACTTTGACATGAGTCACCCCCAGGCACAACTTTGACATGAGTCCCCCCAAGGCCCAACTTTGACATGAGTCCCCCCCAAGGTACAACTTTGACATGAGTCCCCCCAAGGCAAAACTTTGACATGAGTCCCCCCAAGGCACAACTTTGACATGAGTCCCTCCCCAAGGCACAACTTTGACATGAGTCCCCCCAAGGCACAACTTTGACATGAGTCCCCCCCATGTCCAACTTTGACATGAGTCCCCCCCCCCAGGCACAAGCAACAATTTAATGCTATAAAATACTAATACTGTCCGAAAACTTCATGAAAGCGAGGAAGGTTAAGTTAAAAATTTTTAATTATTATTTTTACTGCACAATTATTATTTATACTGCGTAAATAAAATAAATAAATAATTATAATTGCATAAGTTGAAAAAAAAAAAATGCTATGCAATAGCTTTACCGCGGCAGTCCTCGAGTGCCACACGTATTTTTTTTTATTTTCGCCAATTGCGCCAACATGATAGTATAAAAGCACTGAAAAGGTAGCTTGTTTATAATGGATGGGAAATGTCAGATCTAAGAAAATAGAATAGATTTAGAATCAATTACCTGCATAAAAATTGCTCCTCACGTATTTAAAACTGGCAGAAAATAAAAAATAAAATTCGAAATGCTAAGTAGAAAAAATAAAAGTCAGCTGCCTCGTAAAATTTAAAATTTTGACTCTGCGTAAGATTTTGAACTAAATTTTTATGAAAAACTGGATATAGAGTAATGTCTCCTGTTATGGGCACTCTTTGGTTGTGGGCACTTCAGCATATTTTTTAACAACAGAGACTAATGTCAAACTTGTATCTTGACAGTACGCAGTTTTCGTGCAAACGAACTGAATAGATGGGTTTGTTTAGTAAGTGCAAGCAATAAAAAAAAAAAAAAAAAAAAGTAACAGGAAAGCAAATTGTGAATATTTTCAGTATGCGATAAATCGAAGTGAATCAGTTCAAAAATTTGAGTGTAATATTATATATATACATGCAATATATTCATTATATTTTGTTATGTAATATCAAATACAGCCAAAATGTGGAACGAAAATATTTTTTGCTGTCATTATAAAAATAGCAGCCATTTTTCCGGTTGTGGGCATCCTTGTTATTTTCATTTAGAGCATGTGTTTGACTTACAAATTGCCAAATATAGTCGTTTATGTCAACATTATATATTTTATTAGTGTTTTTATGCATTTTTACCCATATCATCCCCGCAAAAGTCAACCGATCCAAAAAAAATGGATTTTAATGCGCTGGTTAAAACCATTAAGGAGTGCTTAGTGGATAAGAAACCCATAAAATTGACTGCCCGAGAATATGGACTTTCTCGTAGCATCTGTGTCCCTTCAGAAAAAGCGTGGAAAAAGAAAGGCAACACAATCTGCCAAACTACCGGCCAAGCGCGCTAGAAAAAGGACTCTCCACCATCTGACGATGATGTCGACTTCTGTATCATCCACTTAGAGCACCTGTTACCACGACTATGACAAAAGCCAACCCAATTAAATGCAACGAGTGTGATCGTCTGATGCATTTGAAGTGTGCCAATATGCATGCAATTAATTTTACTTGCAAGCATTGCACTTCTGTTTTGGAAGACGAAGAAGATCACGAATAAAATTGGGAAAATGTCATTTTCTGTTGTTATTTTGGCTGCTGAATCATTACAAAATGAATAAATTTTGTTATTTTCTGTATTTATGGTGGTTTTTCTTATAATTTTCCCATTTTTAGCGAATTTTTCAAGTGTGTCCACAATCTTGTACAAACATTTTTTTTTTTTTTGCCCAAAAATGACTACTTCTCAAAATTGGCGAAATTTTTTTTCTTGCTAATCGAATAAATACAGTTATTTCATTAAACGTTTGCTAAGGGCTCTAGCTTTTCATTGGTATTTATATTTTTGCATAATATCTACTCTATCAACAGTTATAAGTTAAAATTAAAACCATGCCCATAACCGGAGACAGTCACCTATATATATATATATATATATATATATATATATATATATATATATTAAAGTCAGGTACAAAACAGAAAGTAAAATTTCTTACTGTATTCACGAGTTGGAATTTTACCTTCTTTAAATTTTACATTTGCTTTTGCTAAAACATAGTTCATTAATTACTTTCCCAGAAGTTCTATTAGCGGTCATACGTTCTAAAGAACCAATCAGCAGCTCAGAAATTCCGGTATATAAGCCCAAACTTCAAACAAACGGAGGACTTTTGCCAAGGGTTTAATTTGTTAAACACTTTCACGCTAAGACCTCCTCTGAAATTACGAAGGATTGATAGTTTTCCTAACTGAGTACGCCGGGTGGCGTAAAATCCGGTCAGCGATCAGTATCAGTGAATTTCCTGGGATAGGCCTTGCTTTGACATGACGTCCCTTTGCCTTGCCATGTCGCCACAACTTTGCCACACTGAAGAAATAAAGCTGTTTCGTTAAAGACTCCCTAGTAATTATAGTGTGCCACGACGGCCATCTCGCAATCATGACACTGCCGTTGTTACATAAAAATATTGATTCGATTGATTTGCTACATAAACAGAAACGTTTCTGAGTGGGCCGACAGCCCCCTCAACCTCCTACCCCCCCCCCCCCCCCGTATATCTCTTTCTATAACTTGATAAAAATTACACTTTAAAACATGTACAAAAAAGACAAATGTAATTAAAATCATTAAAAACTACAAAAATTCATGTTGTCAAAGCTTTTTGCACTGCTTATCAGGGCATCATCAGGACAGCCATGTTTAATTACAAGTGCAGCAATAGTTCAATTATATACCAATAAAAACATATTACAGTTACAGTTAATAATATGTTTTTATTGGTATACGAGTATAATTGAACTGTTGTTGCACTTGTAATTAAACATGGCTGTCCTGATGATGCCCTGATAAGCATTGCAAAAAGCTTTGACAACATGAATATCTGTAATTTTTAATGATTTCAATTAAATTTGTCTTTTTTGTACGTGTTTTAAAGTGTAATTTTTATCAAATTAGAAGTTTTTCACAATGACACGTGGTTTCTAAATATCTCTATATGAGATGTAATTTCTTTCTATAACTATGTGTATATATATATATATATATATATATATATGTACATATATGTATTCCTAATAACTGATTGTCTTGTATTAATTTCCTGTAATTCCTAAATACTTGTACCAAATTTCATGGAAAATGATTACATAACATATCGGAAATATTTTGTGTAACCCTGTAAATAAATTACCAATTCTATGCCCACACTTCTTCTCTGAAAAACATTCTTTTAAAAATCTAATAAAATTTCATTATATTTAACGAGGTGTAAGCATATTAAAATACACTTTTAAGAAATACCGACTATAGCCCGTGATAGTACGAAATTCTTTTTTGTATCCCAGAAAAGGAGCCACAGTCATTATAAACGCCAATAATAAGAATAAACCTAATTAATTATAACTCATTACTATTTCAACCTAATTTGACTACAGTACGCCATCGGAATTATTTTGTGTGGTGCTGTAAGTAAATTATATAGTCTATACATATCCTTTTTCTAGAGAAAACATGCTTTTAAGCATCTTTATAATGTATGCTAATTCCATTGTATTGAATGCAGCATAAACGCATTAAAGTGGGCTTAAATAAAAATTTGTTCATAGGCTCTGATGTCACGAAATTCTTTTGCGTGTCTCCGTAAACGAACGATAAACATTGTATACACCAGTAAAAACTACTCAGCTTATTATACGTTTTTCATGAATAATTGTTCGAAATTTGACATAATTTGTCTGATTATGTTAGATTGTCAGAACACTTTTGTATGGTCCTGTAATTAGGAATCCTAAGAGCACATATTTTCTGCAGAAAAGATAAGTTTAAGCATCTTAGTAATGTACGCTAATTTCATTTTGTTGATAGCAAAGTAATAATGTCAAAATGCGTTTAAACGAAATTCACCCCATATGCTGTAAAGATAAGTATTTTGACGTGACATTTGACAATCCATAAAAAGTATAGACATAAAAAATTATATAGCAGAACCTGAATGTGTGTGCCAATTTGCAAGTCAATCGGAGGATTTTTGCGACCGCTATTGCAGTACATACAAATTCTGCCCATAGGCCGTAATGATGAGAAAAAATTTGGTGTGTTCTTCTACACGAACTACAAATGAAATACACATCCAAAACTATACAGCTAAAATTCTGTGTGGTTCATAAATATGTGTGCCAAATTGCAAGTTAATAGCTTGATTTTTGCGGTGGCAATCGCGGTACATACAAATTCTTCCCATACGCCGTAATGGTAAGAAACGTGACGTGTCCCTGTACACGAACTACAAATGGAATACACACCTAAAACTATACAGCTAATTCCACTGGGCTCATGCAAATCTGTACCAAATTGCAAGCCAATAGCGGGGTTTTTGCGGCCGCTTTCGCGGTATATACAAATTCTTCCTTAGGTCATAATGAAAAGAAAAACTTTGTTGTGTCCCTCTACATGAACTACAAATGGAATACACACCCAAAACTATACAGTTGATTACGTAGGGCTCATGAACAAGTGTACCAAATTTCAAGTCAACAGTGTGATTTTTGCGACCGCTACTACGCGAGAGAAAGGCAGAAAGGCAGACACATACACAGACGGAATCCAGAATATTTCTGAGTCTCAACAGAGGGCCTCCACTGATGTTTCGGCAAAATTTGCAAGTCAATAGCTTGATTTTTGCGGTGGCTATCGCGGTACATGCAAATTCTTCCTATGATAAGAAAAACTTTGGCGTGTCCCTGTATACGAACTACAAATGTAATACACACCTAAAACTATACAGCTAATTCCGTTGGGCTTATGAATATGTGTATCAAATTGCAAGTCAATAGCGTGATTTTTGCGGCCTCTATCGCGGGACATACCAATTCTTCCCACAGGCCGTAATGATAAGAAAAACTTTGGTGTGTCCCTGTACACAAACTACAAATGGAATACACACCCAAAACTATACAGCTGATTCCGTGGGGCTCATGAACATGTGTACCAAATTTCAAGTCAATAACGTGATTTTTGCTACCGTTATCGCGCGACAGACAGAGAAACAAACAAACACACAGACGGAACCCAAAACCGTTTTAAGTCTGAACAGAGGGTTTGTTCTGACGTTTCGGCTATAAACTTTTATGCTACTTAAGAGAGCCTTAATTATTGTAAAAAAAGTTATTTTTAACTATCTCAAACGGTTTTATTTTATTGAAAAGTTATTAAAAAAAAACAACACAAAAATGACTCAATCTGGCTTTTTTCATTTTCAAGCAGTTATTCAATGCAATATTTTATCAGAAAAATATATTTTATTCTCATTAAGACCTGTAATCTGGAATGAACAAATGTTTTTCAGATCATTTTGACACACACGAGTATATAGAAAGAATTTTAAAGAATTTAGTATTTGATTTCACAATTAAAAAAGAAAAAGAAAAAGGAACAGTTTTAAATTACTTTCTCTAACAAACTTCATATTTTACGTAATATGTTTTATGCCATGTTCAACGAAAATATCTCTAAATCCAGAAAAATAAGAGTTATTAAATAAAGAATCGTATAAATAAATAAATATGGTAAGTGCTGCATTTTCGTTTTACTTTTCAATAATGAATCAAAATTGAATAGACAAAATGCACGCTACATTTGATTTAGATTTATATTATATGCTTGGATGAACAGCCAAAAGTCAGATATATTTTATTTTCTTGTTCTTCGAATAAATACATTTAAATTTGGATAACATCGAAAAGCAATCCTCTTTGCGCTTCATGCGATGGAGTGGTTTTAATGTAAAATCCAGAGACATAGCAAAAGCAGAGAGCTTCGTCCAAATTAAATAAATGTATTCGCTTTTGCATGGAGTGGAAACGAATTAAAATGGAGAACAAATGTCAAAACCATGAATGAATGAGCAGATGATGCCAGAATTTTATTTCGCATAAGAAATATTTAAAATGCAATTTCTTCAATAAATACTTTCTTGTAACTGGAATAAACACTCGTAACAGAAAAAAATAATCCGTGCTGAAAGTTAGGATAATTCTACATAAGAAAATGGCGCTTTAAAGTCTTCTACATTAAGCTAGAACTTTTATGTTTGCAGTTGTTTGTTTTTATAAATATTTTTTTAAGAGAAAAATTGGATCATGTTTATAATAATAATACTAATAATAAAACCCTAACGTTTAAAAATTTAGTATTTATTTAACCAGTTGAAAATTAAATAAGAAAACTTTTTCTTTAATAAGAGAAGTGGTTTGTAAATAAGCAGGGAAATTCCGGTCAACAAATGCATTTTATTCGAAGGATATTCTCCAGATAAGTAAAATTATTACTTGTACAGCAAAAGTAGCAAAAATAACACTACATTATATCCAGGCATGAGAGTGCAGAACATTAAAAAAGAGGAAACACGCTTGTTTATAAAATTAATTTTAAAAGAAAAATAACGCGCGCGGGGAAAACTATACAAATGTACGTTCATAAAATTTATTTCAAATGAAAAATGATGCTCACAGGAAAAAACTATACAAAATATTTTAAAAGTGACAAATTAAACTAAAAGAATAACACATCAACACAATTAAACATGTGTTAAAAAAAAAAAAAACATTAGTTAGCAATCAACATTTAATCATTGACTGGTGGTGGGAAATGGGAAAGAAGGGGGGGGGGAGGGGGTAAAAAGTAGTTCATGAGAAAAATATTAAACACAATTATACTTCTTTATGGGTTTTAGAATATCATAAAGTAAGTTTAAAATTAATATTGTGGATGGATAAATATTAAAAAATAAAAGGCTTCCCGCAGAATGTTTGATCGGCGATGGTTAGAGATGAAAAAGGGGGGGGGGGGGGAGGACAAAAAAAAAAAAAAATTACATGAGTGAGAAATATTGAATAATTCTGTTCTTTTATATGTTATAGAATCTGATAAATCATGTTTAAAATGAATATTGACATTTATATTTTGGATGGAAAAAGATTGAGAATCTAAAGTTTTTCGTGGAGCGTTTGAACACTGACCGTTATTGGAGTTTGATTTTAACAAAATAAAAAACGGCGGAATTAACGAAAATTGCTAAAAAGCGGAAAATCGCGGATCCGCGGAAAATTATCCTGCCTATATATCGCAGAGTACGAATATCTTTATTATTATTATTATTATTATTATTTTTTTTTTTTTTTTTTTAAGGAAGAGTTGTGCGTATTATCAATTATGTTTGTAGCACAATCTCTCTATGACAAACGCAGCACTGAGAGTCTACGCTCAAATGAAATGACTCGGAGGTGGAACGCTCTTTTAAAAGCCTTTTGCCAGGGAGTGACTTACAGAAGTGGGATCTCAGGGCAAGATCATCAATTGGCGGCCCCCTTTTATAATAAAGTGCTCAAAGTAAATTTTGTATATATGTAAAATGCTTTAAATTTCAGAATTCAGCTGATTTGGGGGTCTTGTTACAAATGGGGGCTTGGGTGCTTGCCCCATTTGGGAAATCAGGCCCTGTCTTTTGCTAGAGTTAGGTAATCGGTAAATTATTCCTTAAAAAGCTATCAAACTCCATTCCGGGCTTTCAGTGTTTTGATAACCATACAGAAAAAATTGTTTTGCTGAATCAACAAAAAATTTATTGTATCAACTATTTTTATTTTATTTATTTTTTTATTTATATAGTCGCAACAAAATCTTTGTTACTATAACCCGAATTATTTTCTTGTTTTAACGAATCAGTTTTATTCATTCAATCAACATTTGTTTAAATCAACAAAATTATTTTAAAGATTTAAACAAACAGTTTTGTTAATTCAGCACACCGCTCACTGAATAGCATTTTACAGAGATATCGTAGTTTATCAAACTGTCCAGTGACAATTACCCCATTCTTTTGGTTAATCGAAATGTTGATTTGGTTAACTGAACAAAATTGTTGTTAATATGACAAAATAAACCTAAAAATCCCTCAACAAAATAATTTTTTTTTTTCAACAAAAGATATTTTTAGTGATAAACATGTATTTTTTGTCGTGTTTCGTCGCCAAGACAGACCGGAGTAGAAGTCTTGATTGTTATTATTTTTCTTTTGCCTGTACATCTATTTTCACTGCAATAATAGTTCTAATAAGAGAAAGGGGTTTACGTGTGTACCTTATAAGAATACGATTCAATTTAGATAACCTCGAAAAGCTATCCTCTTCGCACATGCGATACAGTAGTTTTAATGTGATTTTAGCATTAAAAACTTCCGTCTATAGCTTCTACAGTAAGATCAACCTCGATAGAAGCAATGCAATTCCCGATCAATAATTCCATCTTTTATGAAGTTATGAAACAGGCTGTAGGAATTCATGTCAAAATGAAACACTCAGGTCGTTCAGAAAGGTTCCAGACATACGAAAAGAGTACAATGAGAACTCAGACATCACCTATAGTAGGCTAGTGGTATTCGAGGACAGTCCTCGAATCTCGAGGACAAAACTACCTTCGTCCCCAAAAAATTACAACACATTTGGGAACGTTGGTTATAAAGTTATTAATGTTTTATTATAGTAATTTATTATATGTATAATAAATAAGCTGAAATAAGTTCTTTTAGGTGCCTTATACATAAAAACTACTAAAATTTTACAATTTAAGGTGATTTAATTATTTTTTTATCTTTTTGTCCTCGAAATTCAAGGACGCCACCATCTTTGTTCCCAAATTCAATGAAAAATATATGGTCACTCTATCTATAGAGACTTGCGATCGTATCCTTGAGGAACTGGATTTTTCAGTCAGTAATGTTCTTCCCGGCGGACTTACCATCCCGCTGACTTTTATACAGATTGAGCATTCCCTTCCAGATGGAGATGCGGTGAAGAAGAAAACCTCTGACTTGCTAGTAAAAGTAGTGCCTTGTGTAATCTGAACGGAAAATATCTTTCATCCCAGTGGATTAGGGTCTATACAGACGGTTCACAGTTCTACAATACTTTAGGTACTGGAGTTTTTTGTGATTTTTTATCCAGATCAACTTCTGTAGGAAGATATATGTCAAATTACGATGCAGAAATTTCGGCAATCGATATGGCCTGATTGAACTTATAAAGTACAAGGACTCTTTCTCGAAGGCAGTGATACTGGTTGATTCAAGCTCCAGTACCCAGGGAGTCACCGATAACCAAAGAAAGGAAACTCCAATCCTTTCAAAGATCAGAAGTAGTATTAGAGCCCTCAACAGCTTGAACAAAAACATTCTGTTCCAGTGGATTCCCTCCCATGTAGGAATCGAGGGAAATGAGAAATCGGATGCCCTTGGAAAGCATGGTACCGAACTTCCACAGGGGGATTTTCCGGTCCCCATTGAGGCTTTGAAAATATTTGCCCATTCCTCGAACTCCAAAGAGATATTCTCTCCGATTAATCTAGAAGAAAAACATGGGAGAACATGCAGAAAGACTGGACTGAATTGAGTCAAAAACCAAGAAAGGAAGCAGTGGCGTTCTTTAGAACTAAGACTGGTCACGACTGGCTTGTAGAACATCTTTACAGAATAGGGTTCCTACCCAAGAAAGAGTGCCAAATCTGCACTGAGAGTTCTCTAAATGCAGAACACTTAACATCTTGTAGTGGATTAAATCGTGATGACTAATGAGAGGCGACCCGTGTCAACTCTACTTGGAAGCCAGGACACATCTTCTTAACCTCCTGCGACTTGTCCCTGCCTGAATTTTATTCTTTCTGTCTATGGATCTTGCTTTTATTCTGCTTGTGTTTTTCATTTTGTATGGATTAATTATTATATTTTTTCTCCAATAAAGCCATATGTATAAAAAAAAAAAAAAAAAAAAAAAAAAAGAAAAAAGAAAAAGCAACTTTCCTATAAAATTTACTCAGTACAAATTATTTAATAAAAATATTATTTACTAAAATTATTTTCACGATAAAAACAAACGATTTGCATCTCAGAGAGGTATAATGTACGAAGAAATTAAATTTTGTGCCAACATTTGAAGAAACGCTTTTTTCTTTTTCCTTTCATGTTTTTTTTTTTTTTTTTTTTTAAGTAAAGAAAATCGAAAACTTTGTTTTAAATTATCACTGATCTACAGTACAATTATTCATTTTAAAGGTACTGATGAGTTCTTTTGAATGATACCCATATTGAAAATTTATACTCACCAGGAGGGGGGGGGGGTACTTTTCCCAAGGAGAAGCGACGCTCCTCCCTGGCACAATTATATATGCAGAGATATGCACAATTTACTTCCTGCTTAACTATTTCTATTATAAATGTACTTTTTTGTCAATTTGACAAAAATAATTCTTATTATGTGCGTTTGTACGAAATTTCGCCCTATACCGCTATAAATAAAAATTATTAAAAAATGAGATGACTTGTTGAGCGATTGAGCTCCATATGTAATTCGCACCAGTTTAGATCAAGGTTCAACTAAATATCAAGTTTGGTTACATTTCTTTCATTGGTTCATGTGCTACAGCATATAAATATTTTTTTATGTACACAGACAGACAGGCGTTTTCTAAAAATGGTTAGATTGTGTTCAGGACATCCCAAACATTTAAATACATTGAAAATCGGTGGTCAAAGAATTTCACTAATCCGATATTTTCTTCTTATGTATATAGAAGGAAGTGAAAATGTTGTGCTTAAAACAGTAAAATCAAAGTAAAAACCTCAGTACTGATACATACATACCGTAATTTCTGGTAGATAACCCACAGGTAAGATGTGTCATTTCTCCACCAGAAATTTTATTTAATAGAGAAAGCTGTACTTTTTCAAAGGAAGAGCTCGTACAAATATAAATTTATTTATCAATTGAAATTTCTGGTGCAAATCTGGATTATATAACCTGCGGGGTATCTACCAGAAATTACAGTAATAGTCCAGGCAATAAAGATCGTATTCGGACTTTACTTGGAGAAAGTCATGGTAATTCTGGAAATCAATTTATTTTATGTTTTCTGGATCACTGAGTCCGAATTTTCAGATTTTCACAAAAATTTCGTTGTGCGTTCTTTCAATTTTGGGAATATATATATATATATATATATATATATATATATATATATAGATATACTAGCTGACCCGACAAACGTTGTTTTGTCATTTAAATTATTTCTAGAGAATATTTTGCTAGAAAAAAATAACTAACTTATTGTAAGTGTGTAAGGATGTGGTTAAGTGAAACAGGTATGGAGCGCTGTGAACGGTGACTGTGAATTCCGATTATAACGTAAAAGACATAATTACCGAAATTTTCGCTACTTGCTTCTTGCTACTTGCTACTTGGTACTTTCTACTTGCTACTTGTTATTTAAAACCTCCGCTGAATGTCGAACAGCACAAAATTTTATTTCATACGGCAAATATTTCAATTTATGAGAGAATCTCTGATAGCAACGAATTTCACATAAAAATTCCATCTCTTTTGAATAAGCTGTAACAATCTGAACCGATTTGATGAAAATTTTTATCAAAAAGTTATTACAATATCTAACATCATTACATGTACATTTATCACAATTCAATCAATCGATGCATGTGAGTATGTGTATAGTATGAGCGAAGTGAAATGTAGAGTTCGTATTAAATAAAAACTTAAACTCGTTTTAATTAAAGGTGAAAAAGTTGAAAATCAATTTATTTTATAACAGGTATATTTTTTTAATCTACAAAAACTGAATTTACCGTAATGCCATTGGATGTACAATATTTTTGGTTAATTCTTGAGGAGTATACACAAACAAATTCGAAGTTTTTCCAACCCTGGAACACGCAACATATAATTGGCCGTGAGAAAAGCACGGATTTTCTAAATCTAAGCCACAAATTAGGACCCCTTTGGTGACTTTAAATATTTTAAGCCATTTTTGCGATGAATTGAAATGGCTATCTCAACTGTGGATCTAAAGATCTTGGCGAGAAGCGTCCGAGCTACTTCGGTGCCAAATTTCAAATTTTGCTAAAGGGATCCGATACTAAAGGTGTTCCATACAAAAAATAAATAAATAAAATATCAGTGACATACACACGCACATAAGTATGGGATCCCATTGGTGACTTTAAATATTTTAAGCCATTTTTGCAATGAATTGAAATGGCTATCTCAATTGTGGAACTAAAGATCTTGGCGAGAAGCGTCCGAGCTACCTCGGTGCCAAATTTTCCATACAAAATATAAATAAATAAAATATCAGGGACATACACACGCACAAAAGTATGGGACCCCTTTGGTGACTTTAAATATTTTAAGCCATTTTTGCGATGAATTGAAATGGCATTTATGGAACTAAAGAACTTGGCGAGAAGCGTCCGAGCTACTTCGGTGCCAAATTTCAAATTTTGCCAAAGGGATCCGATACTAAAAGTGTTCCATACAAAAAATAAATAAATAAAATATAAATTAGCTACACAAATAAATTTGTAGGTTAGGGTGGTTGTTAATCAACGCGCGTGTAAATTTGATAGAAAATTATATAAAATACTCACTCCAATTCCGCACCAAATTTGCAAAATGTATAGTTTTTTATGCACACTTCAAAACTCTTCAAACACTAATTACATCTTGATGTAATATTTCAATTAGGACACAATTTTTTGTATAACAATAATAACACGAAGTTACAAAATATTTTCCTCAATTTGATCGCAGCACGAACTGTCGGGACAAACTGGAATTACAATAGAATATACGCAAGCGAAGTGTGACGTCACTAACCGTCAGTGGATGCAAGAAAAAGATTTCCTATGTTAATCTCCCATTGGATTTTTTATAAAAAATTATTAAAAATCGAGGAAAATTATTTCTCGATTTTAATCCCCGTATTTGGGTATAGATATGTATTAGTTATCGTATGCATGTGTTAGATTGAGTTACTTTGCTCTCAAATTGACAAAATTTTAATTTTAAATTTCAAAACTCTGTCTTCCGTGGCGTTTTTTGTATTTGGCGATCAAAAACGTAATACGAAAATATACATGCCAGATGTATATTTTCGTAATATGTATTGTACGAAATTGTTTCATATTATTCATTACTTTCTTAATATAAGTTGTTGAAATAACCATTATTTTTGAAAGAAATTAAATATGTTCGCCAGATGATATGGCGATATTTTTTTTTCCCGCCAAGGATGACAGAGTTTTGAGATTAAAAATTCAAATTTTATCAATTTTACAGCAAAAACAACTCAATCTAACGCATGCACATGATAACTAATACATATCTATACCCAAATATGGGGATTAAAATCGGGAAATAATTTTCCTCGATATTTTGTAATTTTTTACAAAAAATCCAATGGGCGATTAACATAGGAAATATTTTTCTTGCATCCACGGACGGCCAGTGACGTCATCACTTCGCTTGCGTATTATTGAATATTCGATACTACGATCGTAGCGCAGTCTGCCGGATCCAATGTGAAACATTCCAAAATCAACAACAATTTATAAGTGATAAATTAATTAAATGAACAATTTAAATTGGACTGAATTGTAAATCTAAACCATTCTCGAATCCACCTGAAGACACACAAAAAATTTCATTAAACTCGGTCCATCCGTTTAGGAGGAGTTCAGTGACATACACACGCACAAAAGAAATATATATATAAAGATAAATACAAAGGCACAGCTTTAGTATAGACCTCCCCACCCCCCTTGTCGACTTTAAATATTTTTGGCCATTTTTGCGATGAATTAACATGGCTATCTCAATTGCGTAACTGACGATCTTGGTGAGAAACGTCCGTATTACTTCGGTGCCAAATTTCAAATTTTTCCAAACTAAAGCTGTTCCATACAAAAAAAAAAAAAAGAAAAACTGTTTTATGATATATACAAAATAAAAATAAAAAAAACACGTGTGGCACTCGAGGACTGCCGCGGTAAAGCTATTGCATAGCATTTTTTTTTTCAACTTATGCAATTATAATTATTTATTTATTTTATTTACGCAGTATAAATAATAATTGTGCAGTAAAAATAATAATTAAAAATTTTTAACTTAACCTTCCTCGCTTTCATGAAGTTTTCGGACAGTATTAGTATTTTATAGCATTAAATTGTTGCTCGTGCCTGGGGGGGGGACTCATGTCAAAGTTGGACATGGGGGGGACTCATGTCAAAGTTGGACATGGGGGGGGACTCATGTCAAAGTTGGACATGGGGGGGACTCATGTCAAAGTTGTGCCTTGGGGGGACTCATGTCAAAGTTGTGCCTTGGGGGGGACTCATGTCAAAGTTGTGCCTTGGGGGGACTCATGTCAAAGTTTTGCCTTGGGGGGACTCATGTCAAAGTTGTACCTTGGGGGGGACTCATGTCAAAGTTGGGCCTTGGGGGACTCATGTCAAAGTTGTGCCTGGGGGTGACTCATGTCAAAGTTGTGCCTTGTGGGGGACTCATGTCAAAGTTGTGCCTTTTGGGAGACTCATGTGCCTTGGGGGGACTCATGTCAAAGTTGTACCTTGGGGAGGGGACTCATGTCAAAGTTGTGCCTTGGGGGGACTCATGTCAAAGTTGTGCCTTGGGGAGGGGACTCATGTCAAAGTTGTGCCTGGGGGGGACTCATGTCAAAGTTGTGCCTTGGAGGGGACTCATGTCAAAGTTGTGCCTTGGGGAGGGGACTCATGTTAAAGTTGTGCTTTGGGGGGGGACTGCATGGGGAGTCGTTCCTTCACATATATGAATTTTAATTATAGCTTTAAATAAAGGCAATAATTAATTACTATATTTTCAATAAATTAAATGGCTAATAAAAATAGATAACGAAATTCTAAATTACTTTTATATTTATTCGCTTTTGTCTATAATAGATATCTTAATTCTAATAATACTTTATCCCTTATGCTATTAAAAACTGAATGAGTTATAATTTTTTTAATTTCGCGCTTTAAACCCATTGAAATAGAATACGCGACCTTCCTTCGATGAGATTGTATTACGTGTTCATTGCCGCTTTTCGTTACCATGGGAACCACTTCAAGGAAGAGAGTGTTAGGTTTATTTTCGTTACGGAATTTCTTGATTCGGTCGCCGCGCTCAAAGCCCGCGATAAAAGCTATGCAATAGCTTAAAAAATATATATATATATATATATATATATTATAGTTTTAAAAAATTAAAGAACACGCTTTTATAGAAATGTGAACTAAAAAGCACAAAATATCTATCTTAGTATTAAGATTCAGGGTAAGAGAAAATCGTGTGAGTGATACACCGTAATATTTACATACATTTAAATCTTTAATTAAAATAACTTAGAATTAACAAAAACCATTTTTAAAAAATTTCCCCTGACGGGGATCGAACACTGGACCTTTAGGTTCGTAGTGCGGCGCCTTACCTCTACGCCATATCGTTCACGAAGGGGAAGTATTTTTTTTAACCGGCTTCAAAAAATTGTATGAAATGAAACTAAATTGCGCCAAAAAGTATAAAATAATTTCCTTCGCCAAACAACCTATAACACTACAATTAATCATAACTTTTGAAGTCGGCGCAAAATTAAATAAAAATTGATACCTTTATTCAATACAAAAATCGAATCCTATTCAAACTACACATGTCACATTGTCACCTGCAAAACGCAGCCGAAAACTATTTTGATTCAAGAAAACAAATAAGATTTTGTAAGCAGCAAAAGTTGGCGAAGATGCTGGTATCTGACGTCCTTGGTGAAAGAAAAATCGCAAAATTATCTGGCAAACATATTTAATTTCTTTGGGATATCATGATTAATTTGATAAGGTATATTAAGAGAGTAATCAAGAATATGAAACAATACTTCGTACAAAATGTATTATGAAAATATACATCTTGCGTGTATATTTTTGCAATACGTTTTCAACGCCAAATCCAAAAGCCACCAAGGATGATAGTTATCAAAGTTATACCAAATTTGCAAAGAAAACTCTAACTTCGTAGAAACATAAATTCTGCATTGTGAAAAATGTCCACTGTTCTGTGTAGATGCTACCAATGGACCAATTGTATACAGTGAATACAATAATAAAGGAAACATGAAAATGGATCATTCGAGACGACAGCATTTGTTGCTACTGATCTAAAAACAAACCTTTAAAAACTAATTAAATTTTATTTAATTTTGCGCCGACTTCAAAAGTTATGATTAATTGTAGTGTTATAGGTTGTTTGGCGAAGGAAATTATTTTATACTTTTTGGCGCAATTTAGTTTCATTTCATACAATTTTTTTTTAATAGTAGTTGCTTTTTGGAGTCGGTTCTATTTTTTTACAAAAAGATTTTATTTCACAATATAATTTTTTTGTTTGCTCCCAGAGAAGTTACAAACAAACAAACAAACAAACATACATACATACAAGTGAAGCTAATAAAAGCGTGTTAAAAAATACTGCATTTGTGATAATAATAAAATGTATGTATATAGAGTACTCACTCATTTTCTTTCACTATTTTTTCATCACTTTCTTCATTAATAAATGCACTTTGTTTATTCATATTAAAAACACTTTATACACAAATAAATGCACTTTGTTTATTCATATTAAAGACACTTTATACACAAATTGTACGCGTACAGCTATTCACTGTTGCACATAAATGATAGATACCTATACACCTATATACTTCCTCACAAACAGCTGCTTACGTATTCGTCCGATTTCGGAGCAGCTCGTCTCGATTCGTGCGAGCTTCGTACAGCCGAAGTCTACCGAAGTCTGCCGAACTGTGTTAGGTTTTTTTTTCGTTACGGAATTTTCTGATTCGGTCGCCGCGCTCAAAGCCCGCGATAAAAGCTATACAATAGCTTAAAAATTCGAAAAAATTAGAAATTATTACTATCTACAATTAAGGTGAAAACATAAAAGAACCTTTATAAGTTACATATAAAGTATCAATTAAAACGAAAATTTTGTTTTACTGTAGAAAAGAAAAGTACTACTAAATTAAATAAAAATTTTAAGCTAATACCAAGTATCTCTATGAAAATATTCATTTACACGCGAATATTTTCATAGTATATTATTTTTTTTTTCTAATTTTTATTGTTTATCACTCGAAATTAAAAATATTTTATTTCCGGAAAAAAAAATAAATAAAGGTGAATTTTGTTTATTTTGGCATCAAATATATTTTTCTTTTTAATCATTTTAAAGTTAAAATGGAGTTTTTATTTAATATCTTTTGATCCAATTATCCCATTGAACTGAATTGTAAATCTAAACCATTCTCGAATCCACCTGAAGACACACAAAAATTCCATTAAGCTCGGTCCAGCCGTTTAGGAGGAGTTCAGTGACATACACAAGCACAAAAGAAATATATATATAAAGATATTTCTTTTTTGAAAAAAAAAAATTGATATTCTGAAATCAGATAAAATGTGTAACAAAGTAAGCCTCATTACATTTTGATGTACGAGAAATTCGAGGGAAGGTAGGGGAAGCAAGTGGGCGCATCATAATTTCATACTATTACTCCATTCTGACATTATCTACAGGTGCAACCCTTTCAACTTTCAATCTTTTTTTTGAGCTAAAACATACAACATCTTTTCTACCCCATTTTTCTGTACCTTTTTCTATCAAAAATTGATATATTTGTTCAATAAATTTAAGTTGTCAGATTTGGTCGAAAACTCAACACTTTTTAAAGACAATTCAATTAATTTTTCTTCATTATACCGAGAAAAAGGAATGAAAAAAAAAAATTACATACGTCTTTGTTGCAGCTACTTTAGATACTTTAGCAAACAGTTTTGTTGCAAGGATAAAAGGTATGGAATAAATGTTATAAAAATTTAGCAAAATTCCTTCAGTTTTACCTTTAATTATTATTATATAATTATTATTATTATTTTATTTCCTATATATGATATGAGAAGGCATTAGATTAGAGATGGTATGAGAAGGCATTAAATTTCAAAACTAAGTTTTTAGTACAACTGTATGCAGTGTTCTCCCCAGACAGTTTTAGGGGAGTGCTGCACCCTGCCTGCCCTTTGGTTGAAAAAACAGCACCTTTCTTGTCCCTCATCCACAAAAATTTGCACCCTTATTTCTCTTTATAGAAAATAACGTTTAAATTGAAGACAAATGTTACAAATATAAATAAAGATATATTGTGTACGACGATCAGCATTCGTTCACACATTAGTAACAAGCAAAAAGTAAAGAAAGTTATTTTCATTTATTTATTTATTTTTGTATGGATATTTATAACTGTGTTTTTTTTAAATTAAATATTTAGATTTAAAATGTTAAATGTGCCGTTAAGAATCTAAAACTGTCCTGAAAAATCTGAAATGTACCCTGTTCTACTAGCCCTTTCTCAGCCCTTTTTAAAACTTGGAGGAAACTTTACTGTATCTTTTGAGATACCTTGAATTGAAACAACCGGGGCATCTATTTTCCGACCAGACTGTACCTCAATT
Organism: Salticus scenicus; assembly: GCA_963930645.1. Lineage (NCBI taxonomy): Eukaryota > Metazoa > Arthropoda > Arachnida > Araneae > Salticidae > Salticus > Salticus scenicus. The sequence continues at coordinate 381,795,296 of OZ005649.1, forward strand.
GCGATTGTAGCAGTCGTTATTTTGATCACGTGACGTCACATTCTGACTTTTGATTTGACGACTGTCGTTGTGGACGGTCGCTATGGCAGTCGGATCGGAGAATAGAAACCCAGGTTTTTTAGTGGTTGGCCTGTGCGTCAGTCTACTAGGGTGTTTATTATCAGCATAACTTGCATACAGATATTGTCAGGAAATCGAAATTCGGTATCCAATTTCTGTATTATATGATGATATTACTAGAAAAAATTTACTGAGATCGAAAAAATGAACCATATACAAGGACTAATAAAATTAAAAAATTACGATTTTCGAATCTTTATAGGAAGGTTTCAGTAATGTTTTAGCAATTATTAAAAACAACATGGTGATAAATCAGAAACATATGCAGCATAAAACTTTCAGTGAGGCAATTTTGCATGATTCGAAAATAAGGAAAACTGCATTCAGAAGATGTTTCAGAATCCTTAACATTGCTCGATGTTTTAAAGTTTGGCAATTTTATATCGATCGTAACACTGAAGAGATAAAAGCAAACATTTCCCCCACAGCATTTTTTCGGATACATATATTTTTTTCTCTCTTTTCTTTGGAAACGTTTATTTTTCTTAAAGCTGCTATTTTTAAATTTTTTTCCTCTCTCTACCCTCTCCTAAATCGATTCAATTTCTGGAATAAGATGGAAGTTAATACATTTTATCTGATATTTTTTCGAGATACGTGCTGAAAAAGATATATTTCTCCGAACATTTTCAAAAGCTGCCGCAACTAAAGGTATATTTGAAGAAGCTGTCGATAAACGAAAGAATTATTTTGATAAAATATATTTAAAATAAAAAAAATACATATATCTTAAGACAATTTTAATAACATTCCGCATGCAGATATTTCTGTAAAGTATGAATTTAAAGTAAAATCGAATGCGGAAAGGGAATTTCTTAACGAATAAAAATTTTATTCAAATAATTTGGTGTGTCACTCACACGACTTTCTCTTTCCCTGCATCGGGTCGGGTAATCTGATTTCCCCCCGAAACCGACCCCATTTGCGGTTCCGGTTCAAGTCGGGACGATTAAATGTTTTCCTTTTTGAGTCGGGTTCAGGTCGGATTTCGTTTTGAACCGAGTCGGGTTGACTTGAGAACATCTTAAAAAAAAAAAAAAATTACATAATAAGCAGACATTCTTTTAACATAATTACATCTGTATAACTGATGCAAACATATTATATAAAACCATGATTAAGTACATGCGTACACAAATTATTATAGTAGACATCCATATCAGACAAACACAATTAACAAGGGGCATCAAATTATTAGTATTATTATTGTTGTTGTTTTATTTTATTTTATTTTTTTAAATATATACATTAAACTGTAAACAATAAACAACAAACACTAAAATTGAATCCCATTTATGTGAACTTGAAGTACAAAATAAACATGAATAGTTGAAAATTATTATTAATGCAATTACAGATTTTTTAAATTTCTAATTTATTGTACGTATTAATAACAGAATTTTTAATTCTTTTTAAAATGATTTACAAGCTGTCAATTAATGAAAATTTACTTTATTTCATAACTTAAAAAATTTTTTGCATGATTTTTAGATGTATTATTAATTTTTATTTAGTTTTCGAGTTTCGGATCGGGTTTGCGTTTGATTAAAAAGAAGTCGGGTTTCATTTCGAGTTTGGGTATAAAGAAATCGGATTGAGTTGGATTAATGTAAAACGGATAACTGTATGTGAACAGATAATTTAATGGGTAATTGTATGTGAAAGGAGGCTACCACCCCTCAACCACCTGTTTAAATGTAATTCATAAGATTCTTGCTTTGATATGTAACAAACGCAAAAATCTTAAAGGGTGTGTGGGGGGGGTGGGGGGGATCAGTAGCTTTACGTGTTTGCCCATAGTGGGAGGAAGAAAACTTCAAAGATAGGTAAATACAAACATCCTAAAGTTCTTTACTTCAAAATGTGAAAAACAGAAACATATTAAAAACAATTTTACGAAATTGCCACCCAATGAGTAGCAAGAGGGAGTATCGTTTCTACGTATAATACATGAATAATACTTGAATCTGAGAATAGTACTTAAAATTTTTTATTGAGACTGAACAAATGATTCGTGCACCAAGAAAAACAAAAGAATCCAAATAGGATAGTGGGATGAATATCCAATATAAAAATTTCGTAAGTTATTGGAAATTTACGAATTTCTTAACATGGCAGAATAGAGCAAAATTTCACATAAACGTCAATTTTGGGAGATATTTTCATTGTAAAGGTGTCAGACCACTTTTTATATATTATTTAGGATACTGGCATGAATATTATTGATTATTGATTTTCCAATATAAAAATTTCGTAAGTTATTGGAAATTTACGAATTTCTTAACATGGCAGAATAGGGCAAAATTTCACATAAACGTCAATTTTGAGAGATATTTTCATTGTAAAGGTGTCAGACCACTTTTTATATATTATTTAGGATACTGGCATGAATATTATTGATTATTGATTTTCCAATATAAAAATTTCGTAAGTTATTGGAAATTTGCGATTGACTTAGCATGGCAGAATAGGGCAAAATTTCACATAAACGTCAATCTTGAGGGATATTTTCATCATAAAGATGTAGAACTACTTTTGAAATATTATTTTGGATATTGGCATGAATATCATAGACTATGATTTTTCCAATTTAAAAAATTCGTAAGTTATTTGAAATTTACGATTTACTTAACATGGCAGAGTAGGGCAAAATTGAGCATAAACTTTTGAGGATCATAAATATATCAGACAACTTCAAAATAACATTTATGATATACTTGTTTGAACATGATTGACTACAAATATTCTAATAGGAAAATTTCGTAAGTTATTCGTAATTTAAGATTTTATCAACATAGCGAAATCGAAAAATTTTCATAAAAATAGGAATTTTGTGGATTATTGCATTGGAAATAGAATCATGAAAACTAAACAACGGAAATGACTCTGATAAAATAAATTAATAGAATAGAATAAGATAAATATATCGAAGTCAACGGTGGATTGGATAGCCTATTAGGCGGGGATTTCATTCTGTTACTGTGTCAATCTTTGGCCAAGTTCATTTTTCTTAACATGATTATAATATGTCTCGCACTAGAAATTTATGAGAATATAAATATGATAGGGAACTAAGCAGAAACCACCTATGCCAACCCAACTAGTTTTCATATGAAACTATAAAACAAATTCTGCAAATTAATAAAATAATTCTGTATCATTATAGTTTAACTTATATGAATATTTTGAAATTGGTTTTAAAATGTTGTTGACATAATTGAAAAAAAATTTAAATTAAAAGTATAATTTTTTACTGACTCGTGCGTTTGTCGTAACATCTCAAAAAAGACACATTTGTCTTAATCAAATTAGTATTATGTTCAATAAATATCATGTCACTAGTGTTCCATTTTAACATTTATTTCTAAAAGTGCGATCCTGATCTTTATTTTCAATACGGTTCTACATAAATTATTTCACCGTTTGATTTCATAATTTTAAATTTCAAAAAAATTATCTGATCCTTTCTATACAAGCGTCTATCAGAATGAGGGAAAAAAAAAATGAATAAGTAACTCATTTCTTCAGGTGTAGCTATTAGCCGTTTTCAGCAACAACGATAAAAACGAACTCCAACTGCATTATACAGATTATGAGCAGAATCCTATTCATTTAAACTCCAGCTAAAGAGAGTGAAGAAATGAATTTCTTTCACATCGATGCATTTACTATTTAATAAAAATTACACATTTGTTGAAATACTCTTCCTCTTGTCTTCGTAACGTAAGAATAAAATTACGTCCATAAAATGTGGCATGTTTATAAAGCCCATTACAAAATTTACTAAAGCAAAAAACATTCTAGAATTTTTACTCACATTTCTGATATATTTCTTTTCTTTTAACTCCCAAATAAATGTAAGAAGGAATGAAAAATGGAAGTCTATTTATACGCGAGGGATATAAAAAGGAAAAATGCGTAAATTTGAGGCGGGGGGGGGGGTATATATATCCAGACATTATTCTTTTATGAATGAATAACCACTCTCATATAGAGACCAAATCTCCCTGTATATTTCATGCAGTTATTCCACCCATTTATAAAGACATTTTTCACGATACAGGGAAGGCAATCTACCATCTATCGATAAAGTTGAAGAATAACTAAATATTTTTACAATGAAAAATGTAATTATCTTAATTATTAAAAAAAAAAAAAAATAAATATTTTTTGAAAATTCTTATAAAAACTTTTTACGACTTAGAACAATTTTTTGGAGGAGAAGCTGAAGCTGACTAACCTGATTGGGTCGGTGTTAAGATGTTATTATTACACCCTAATTTTGTCGCCCTTCGTATTCTAAAATCCATTATTAAAGCTTTAAAAAATCAATACTTTCGTATTAACCGCATGCCAATAATTAATCTTCATAATGAATTGAGGTGAAATGACTAATGAACACATTAGTCACTTCACTTCTTTATCAACACATTATTAGTTTGAACATATTTTCTAGAATTACCACTTAATGTTTATAGTAACCTATGTTTATTCCATTGCAATCTATGTTAACCTTACGGTGATCTGTGTTAACCTAAACTCATGGCATGCGGTTAATACGAAAGTACCAAAATATCTTTGCTTATTTAATATATGTAGACCTGCTAGTATATATATTAAAACCTTTTTTGGATTTATCCATAGATTTAAAACTTTTTTACCACGCTTTTATTAGCTTCACCTGTATGTATGTTTCTATGTATGTTTGTAACCGCTCTGGGAACAAACAAAAATCTATATTGTAAAAAAAAAAAAATGCCTACGTGAACGCTGTAGCCGTGAGGTAAAGCACCGCGCTACGAACCTAATGGTCTAGCGTTCGAGCCCAGTCAGGGGAGATTTTTTAAAAATGGTTTTTGTTTAATTCTTAATTATTATAATTAAAGATTTAAATGTATGTAAATATTATGGTGTGTCACTCACACGATTTTCTCTTACCCTGCATTTTAATACTAAGATAGATATTTTGTGCTTTTTAGTTCACATTTCTATAAAAGCGTGTTCTTTAATTTTTTAAAACTATACATATAATAATATTATTAGCTTTACCTGTGTATGTATGTATGTTTGTAACTGCTCTGGGAGCAAACAAAAGATTTATATTGTAAAAAATACTTTCCCTACGTGAACGATGTGGCGTTGAGGTAAGGCTCCGCGCTACGAAACCTAAAGGTCCAGCGTTCGATCCCAGGGAGAGTTTTTTAAAAAATGGTTTTTGTTTAATTCTAAGTTATTTTAATTAAAGATTTAAATGTATGTAAATATTACGGTGTGTCACTCACACGATTTTCTCTTACCCTGCATTTTAATACTAAGATATATATTTTGTGCTTTTTTAGTTCACATTTCTATAAAAGCGTGTTCTTTAATTTTTTAAAACTATAATATTATTTGGACGATCGTTTGCTGATGTTTGGAGTTATTTTGTTTCGCCAGACCTGGAAAGTTTTTTGGACAGCAATGGATATGGAAAAAGAATTTCAATGTTTAAAAGGTTTTTAAGCTAGGATGGATTTTGCAGTTGTTGTTTCTTGCAGGTGGTGAGTTTTCTTCTTTTTTCTGGCAGTTTCGGGTGGGGGTATGTTTGGCTAGCATTTTCATATAAAAATCTATATAAATAAGCTTTATTATAAACAGCTTTTTGGTTTCAATGGGCTGTAATATATGGTTTTCAAATTTCAATATTCAATTTTCAAGAAATAGAAATACTTTTATAATTTTCTTTCATATTTTACAATTTTAAGTTTTTCTTTACTATTCAGTTTGAAATATAATTGGAGTATGCTAGCCTGCATACAATTTTTTAGATACAATTACATAGTTATTAATAGCTGTGTTCCCACCTTCTGAAGAGAATAGCACAGCATAATGTAATTTTTTGGCTTAAATAGTGTTTAACTTTAACTAATTTTCTTGTTTATTAACATTGTTAAATAATTTTTCTTGTTGTTTATCGCATTTCACTTTCATGTCATCACTTATCATTACTTAAATATATTATATATAAAGGAAATTAAAAAAAATAATTTTAATAATTTTATATAATTTGTTTCTTTTTACCTATACCAAATGCTTGTCTGTGGGAGAATATTGAATGCCTTCAATGATCGTATAATTTGAAGCGATTTGTAGTTGCACAACCCTCACGATCTGAATCCTGCAGAGCGTGGGAAAAATATCGCCTACGAAATTCATTCCCATATTAAAGAGAGAAGAGTGGCCTCTCAAACTTCTCTTCGTCTGTTTATTCTTCGGAAAAATTAATTTCCCTCTTGTCAACTTGCATATTAGGAAAAACAAGCTTGTCGAAAACAATCGAATCAATTTCTGAGCGCGAGAAATCGTGCTTCACGGAAACGAACCTATAAATTTTAACGCATCTTGACATTAATAGGAATAACTTGAGAGTGTATATTTCGTAGTGGGCTTTTATCAATGGTGAAGTGTTTTTTACACGAGACGTGTGTTATCGTATCGATTCTTTTTTGCTCCTTTTCCCGTCATGTAAATGTGTGCTGTTTAAAGTTATTACCGGAATAATGATTTCTGACTGGATGATAAATGAGTGCTTGCATTTAATTCCACTTTTGTTAGAAATTATCTTGCAGTAACAAATCCGTAACAATAGTGCGAAGAATATTCCGAATATTTTATAAAAGAAATCCACCTGATGCTAAGAGCCTCGAAAAGGGGAAAACACTTTTCTCGAACTTGGAAGTAAACAGAAATAGTATTGCAATTGTACAAAAAATGTACTGAAAATGCACTTTTTTTTTCCCCCTAAAAATTTTGTGAATTTTCTTACCAAATTTTACATTTTTTTAAAAATACATTTTTAAATTTTCTGTTAAATATAGTGGCTTCTCCAAATTAAGATTTAATTTGATTTGGACACCTTGTATACCATACATGAAAAAAAGTTTTTCACATGTTAGAATCACTTATAGTTGCTATCAAATCTCTACTTTACTTGATTCACTTTCAAAGAGTTCCTGAAAATAATAGCACAATAAATATGAAATAATTATCATCTCAACTAATCTATCATTTGAATTCATATAATATTATGATTCATATCCAAATATAAATTCTATAAACTTTCCAAACATAAAAATTTCTGCTAGCAAAATGTTTTCTAATACTCGACGTCACTTATATAAAGAACCCTTTTTCTTATTTTCCCTAACTTTAGCACACACACACACAAACCAACCGCTAAAAACACGATTTTTGTATTCAGGAGACCTCAAAACGTGTAAATATAACAAAAACTCACGTTCGAAAATTTGACCCTAAAGCAATACTTTCTCTACCTTAAGGGTAAGAGAAAGTAAAAAACAAGAGTTAATACTGTTTTGTTAAATAAATCCTTGTCCAATCATGTTCTTAGTCAGTCTAAGAACATGATTCGACAAGGATTTATTTAATAAAACAGTGATAACTCTACTTTTTTTTTTTTTAATAGGAATTTTTGCTAGTGTTCGGATACTTTTGATACCAACTGTACCTGATCTTTCATTTGCCCGCGTGCATAAAGTCTCAATACTTGGTAGAATTTTTTTTTTTTTTTTTTTAAACTTTCAAAAGCTGACGTATTTTCTTCAATACTACAGCAGGTCGAAGAATGCAATTGTTATCTTTCATGACTAATGACGTCTATCGTTCCACCCTCCATATCAAGCGCTTCGATTTCTTCATCGTCAGTTTCATAGTTTGATAGATCTGTATCAGAGTCATTATAAAATCTACCACTTCCTGGCAAATATTCGCAACTTGTTTCGCTGAGGTTTAATGGAAATGACATTTTTAAGTAAAACAAAATTACTACTAAATATATTTTTTATTATTTGCCATTAATATTTCTACCTTAAGGGTTGGTTACTGATTGCGGTGATTGAAAGAGGTGAAACCTTTGCAATATTTATTTACAACTATGTTATAAAAAAGAATAATAGCTTGTTTATCTGAGAACTAAGAGAAAACCTGGGTGATTAAGAATTTGGAAGTCATCAACGGGTTGAAGCCGTGACAGGAATTGATAATTTAAATGTGTTTTAAATTTAATTTTTAATTTTCAATAAAGCGAAACCGGAGATAAATAGGTGTTGCAATCAATTAAAACCGCTTTATATCAATCAACCAATCAAAATCATTTTAAAGTTAGTTAGAAACTGTCATTTTTTAATAAAGATTCGACTGACACTCGATTAGCAAAGAATCCCTATCAGTAAATACACTTGTGAGGCAGGAGTAGCGTCGAGTTGAAGAAGTAGAGGTCGCCGAAGGAAGTCAGTATGGAAAGTGATAGCGTCGAGTTGGCATTGTACGTTGGTTGAGATTGGGAAAGTTTCTAACTGGATCAACACCTCCTGTAATAATGCCTCCGAGCTGAACTCTACGTCATGGAAGATCGGCCGATTTTATCCAATCAACACTTCCTATGATACATGTTGGATCGTGGGGATTGGATGTAATCGGCCGATCTTCAGTGACGTAGAGCTCAGCTCGGAGGCATTATTACAGGTGGTGTTGGCTGGATCCAGCATAGTTTGGCGATATTGAAGGTGTCGAGCAGAGGTGAATTTATGTTAGCATGGAGTATCTAGTTATTGGATCGTTAGTTAGATAAATTGAAAACAGGATCTACATAGATTGTGAAAGATGTTTAAGATTTGAATGTGGATAGTTTTTAAAGAAGTAGCTTGGTAAAATGAAGTGAATTGTATTGTCTATTTTGGAGAATTTAAATAGAGTGATAGTTGTGTCGTCGGGGTGGTATTGGTAGATGAGTTATTTGGAGATTGAGTGATGGTGTCGCTGGAGATGTACTGAGTTGCGATAGCCATAATGGATTAGAAGTGTTGTTTATTGAGTTTAGAATTGATAAAGGTGTCGTGGCGATTAATAGTACGAAGTGCTTTCCGGATGCTGCAAAGTGTTCCTCATCGTTTTAAAAGTACCTGATCCAAGTTACCTGTTAGTAACAGAAAGCTACAAGTGGCGAGCCATATTTCTTTATGATAGTTTTAAGTTATTTAGTTTAAGATATCCTAGAGTTCCCCCTTAATTCAAAGCCCTCTCCAGTTTAAGTTAAATAAAATTGAGTGTCTCTTCAAAATAAGTCTCTTAATTGTCTTCTACCATATAATGTACAGTCGGTAACAGAAGTGTCCGAACACTAGCAAAAATTCCTATATAAAAAAAGTACATTTAATACCGTTTTGTTAAGTAAATCCTTGTCGAATCACGTTCTTACACTGACTAAGAACAGGATTCGACAAGGATTTATTTAGCAAAACTGTATTAAGCGTACTTTTTTTATATAGGAATTTTTGCTAGTGTTCGGACACTTCTGTTACCGACTGTAAGTATAATGAAGTTGAACTTCTAGTTTCACAGTCACAAAAATAATGAAAGTAGCATGAGTAATTAAAAAAAAAAAAAAAAAAAAAAAGAGAGAAAGAGAGAGAGAGAGAGAGAGAGAGAGAGAGAGAGAGAGAGAGAGCACAAAATACGAAAACTTTGCTCCTTGAATAATATATATATATTTTTTAGATCTGTATTCAACAGGAAAAAGTGCTGAATTCGTAAACAAATTCGACTTCCGATTTGTGATGGATTTACATGTTTTGAAATGTCCTGAACACGACTGAAGTATGGTTTAGAAAATGTCCGTTTGTGTGTCTGGATGTGCGTAACAAACATTATGGGTCATCTGTATAGTAAGAACTAATTAAAAGAATACTTACGAAAAGTTATATTTAGTTACAAATTGACGTAAATTTGTGTCTATCAACATTCAGTTCAACAGGTGATTTCGTCGTTCAGTTTTTAACAGCCTTTAATAAGCTAATATAAGACAAAATTTTGTTTAAATGTACATAATGCGTAATATTTTTAATCAATAATTGTAAAATTGAAAGTTTTCTTTTCTTTTTTTTTTTCTCTCTCTTTTTTATTTTTATTTATTTATTTATTTATTTTTTTTTAATGATAGTTGTGTCAACTAGAATAAATTTTTTATATAGCTAAGAGCACCGCTTCTTCGGGGGTATAAAATTTTGAAATGCGTATTCTTTAAAAGAACTCATCGATATCTTAAAAAGAATGGTTGATTCATGCATTTGTGATAATTTGAAATAAAGTTATCGATATTTTCCATTTTAACAAAATTAAAATTCAGTTTTGTCATTTTTGCTGTTTCGTTTCTTTCGTTTTGTAATGTAAAATGCAATGGAGACTGTTTTGGTGTAAATTAAGTAAATTTATATATAAAACTATAAAAGAAAATTTTTGTGAAAGTCACAAATTACTTGTTTCGTTTTAATTTTCTGAGGGTCATCTTTTTTGGTTAGATGATTAAAAAAAAAAAAAGGTTTAAAAAAAGAGAAACATAATATTAATTATATTTTTTTTTATTTCGCAAATGCACAAGTTCGTAAGATGAAAATATCCTTTTATGTTAGTATAATGCCACAAAATCACCTATCGTGAATTAATGAATCAGATGCTTTACAATTATTTCCTTGACCAAATAACTTCTCGCAATAAAAAAGCTGACAACTGCGTATCATCGTCTCGAATTTTCTCTCCATGTCATGTTAGATCACTTAATGGGTGTCATGCGAACGTACATGAGAGAGAATCTTGCCGGACCTGAGTTAACTTCAATAGAACTAAACGATATTACATCATCTTATCCCATTAATGTCAGTCATTCCGAAATGAAGAGAAGCAGAGGGGACAGGAAGAATGACTATTATAGCTTTCCGCTTGTTAGTTCTTTTATGACTGTGGATGGCGTCACGCACATCACGAACCACGACTGTTGCCAGAAATGGGAAGTAAATAACGAAAATCAGAGGAGCAAATGTGCATTTTCCCCTTAAAAAAAAAAGAGAAAAAAGTTGCTTCTTTTATGATTGATTATAATTTTCTTTTATTATAGTTATTAATTATTTTATTTTTCATTAAATCGATGATTAAATATATTCATTGCGCTAAAGTACTTTTTAACACGTAAATAATCTTATGAATATATAAGCTGAGAGCTTAAAAATTACCAAAATGGATTTTCAATTTTTCAACAGATGTACAGTCGGTAACAAAAGTGTCCGAACACTAGCGAAAATTCCTATGTAAAAAAAGTACACTTCATACGGTTTTGTTAAATAAATCCTTGTCGAATCATCTTCTTAGTCAGTGTAAGAACATGATTCGATGAGGATTTATTTAACAGAACCGTATGTAGTGTACTTTTTTTTACATAGGAATTTTTGCTAGTGTTCGGACACTTTTGTTACCGACTGTAACAACAATTACAAGTATGGTGTTTATATGTATAAGAAAGAATATTTGGATGCTCCTCTCCATAAGACTACACGAACCGCGCCCAGTGGAAAATTACAGAACAGTTCCATACTATGTGGAAAACTATTGAAGACATCTAAATAGTCAGTCGGAAAATTACTCATCGTTCTCAATCTAACAAAGAATAATATCCTATATACCTTAATTGGTATAAATCAAAAGCTTAAGATGCAAATTTAAATCAATACTATTATTCAAAATTACAATGCACAGCTGCCAATATTTTAATTTATTCCGGAGTAATTTTAGCCCCGCCTCTATTTCGTACCACTTATTTTTTTAAAGTAATTTTTTCTTATTTTATGGAAGTTGTGTATTGAAGAAAATGTTTCTATAAATATAGTGGTGCGAAATAAAGGCGGGGCTAAAAGTACTCCGTAATAAATTAAAATATTGGCAGCTATGACAATGATGATTTTCTGATGACTGAGGAAATATAATAGTATCTGGCATCAAAACAATATAATTAATGCAGAAAATCAAAAGTATTTATTCGAATTATTCACTTTTAGCGAAGATACAGATAAACACCCTTCGTGTAGAATATTCTGGAACATCGGGTCTCATATCTGCAAAAGTATGTAAATAACATCGAAAAATTCTTCATTTCCTGGACTAAACTTCAATGCTTATTTTCGTATGCATGAAAGCCACAATTATAAAAGTAGCTATTTTCGTCTGGAAATTTAATGACTATGTAAATTTCACTCTATAATTTATAAAAAGTATCTTCCGAGAATAAATACATGAATGAATTTTTCATTACGACTGTGTAACAACACTTTTGTGAAGGCGATTCTTTTGTCTTCACAATAGTAATTATAATATTATTTTAAGTCTTTATCGTTACTTGTATGAAGCGCAGATTTATGCACATTTTGACTTCACTTATAATCCTACCAGAACACAGTTTTAGTAACACCTTACTAATACTAACACACAAGTAATCACTAAGGTCAAATTTGGAAAAATCGGTTATGAAAATCAATTGCTTAGAATTTCATAAAATTTTACAGGTTTTCTTAATTAGGAAATTTTTAGTTGAAGACAATATCTTAACTTCATTTTTCATTAACAATATTGATAAATTATTTTATTTTATGTGAATGGCAATATATTAGAACTGAATGCTGTTCCTGTGACTATACAAATTTATTAGAAAAACTTAATAATTTATAAAATATTATTTCAATGCAATATACTGATTCACTGTTTTCAGTTTTCAACTTTAAAAAAGCAAGGAAATATGTAATCTGAAAATGTGGTTTAGAGAAAGTCGTTTTCACAGTGTCTCTAAGTCCGTCAATTCATTACTTTTAAGAAAACATCTTAAAACATCTTCACAAAATCCCATGAAAGGATAAAAGTAGTGGCATTTATCCACCCAATCAAAAGGCAGTCGAAGCTAAATTAACTTTATATCCAACAGATAGTACAAAAGTTATGGCAATAATATCTCAAAAATATAAAGTAATCATATGTCACTGTTAAATACAGAAATTATAGCTTCAACATCACAAGAGTCTGAGCAGACATCGAATGATAGTAATCAAATGTTATCATTAAAGAGTGCTGTTGCTTTTACCCAATGCAAACAATATTAGGTTACCAATATTACATTACCAAGGCAATAATGTTTGATATATGGAAGGAGGGATTAATTCAAAAGTGAAACGATAAAAAGTTAAAACCAAAACTGAAGAAATATTGGCTCATGAAAATGTTCTACAAACATTTAAAAATTGCCAGAAAGGAAAGAAAACATCGAAAAGGAAAAAAAAAAGTTTTAAGAAACAAAAATTGGCGGATAAAAATATAAATGAAAATCTAGAGTAGGTAGTTTCTGAAATAAAAAGATCATCTCTAGATATTTAAATTAAAGTTTTAAATATTTAAGCGAAAATACTAAGAAAGATATTATTGTAAAAATTATATTGATTGAAGAAAACTTTTGATGTAAAATAGAGTGAAGTCCAAAATAGGAAATTTCTACACTTTTCCAGCAACTAAACACTCTTATTACATTAATTTAAACCACATAAATCAAATTTTCCTTAAACCGAAGTTTAATAACAGCCGAATATTTTATTTATTTATTTATTTATTTTTTCATTCAATTAAAAACTGATCGTAATGTACAGTCGGGAACAAATGTCTCCGAACGCTAGCAAAAATTCCTATGTAAAAAAAGTACACTTAATACAGTTTTGCTAAATAAATCCTTGTCGAATCCAGTTTTTAGACTGACTAAGAACAGCATTCGACAAGGATTTATTTAACAAAACTGTATTAAGTGTACTTTTTTTATATAGGAATTTTTGCTAGTGTTCGGAGACTTTTGTTACCGACTGTAGCTCATTTAAGTAAGTCCTAAATTAAAAAGTGGTTGCCAACACACATTTCTCTTTTATAAATTGACATAAATCTTTTTAAATATATTATTTATGATTATCTGTATTTATAATAATTGTCGTTTAATGACATTAATAACTTTAACTATTATGTACAGTCGGCTGCAAAATTATTCGAGCACTAGCAATAATCCTTGCCAAAAAAAAGTACACTTAATACAGCTTTGTTAAATAAATCCTTGTCGAGTCATGTTCTTAATCAGTCTGAGAACATGATTCGACAAGGATTTACTTAGCAAAACAGTCTTAAGTGTACTTTTTAACTATAGGAATTATTGGCTAGTGCTCGAATAATTTTGCAGCCGACTGTATATTTTAAATGTATTATAATCAGTGTATACTCATTTTACCCCCACCGATACCCATTTCATTTGCCTTTGGTAAAATGAGAATACTAAACATATGATTATATTCTTTGACAGGCTTAATTCTGAGAGTGGCAATTTAAATACTTTTCCTTATTTCCAAGAACAAATACTTTTCCTTATTTCTTTACAACAAATGTAAAGATAAAATCAAATCAAAATTGAAATGTTTCTGTTTTCATACGAAGTTATAGGAAGTGTAAAGACTATTTTATACCCATTTTACATCGTCTGAACCTATATTAGAACAATAGTGCGCTCAAATAATTCTATTTAGAGCTTTTTGTGAAAGTTGTTTTCAAAAGGTTTAGTCGTTTATAATAATTGAGGTCGTCGATGAAGCATCTACCAGTTACACATTGTTGTCAATGATCTTTGAAATGCATTCAACAAGTTAGCAAGTTAAATATATGAATTTACAAATCAGTACATCACCAGGGGAGCAAAACAATTTTTGCGCTGATAATAAATATCTTCGGCATTATTAAAATCATTACTTATGATAATTTTAGCCTCCAGAAATTTTATGTCCAAAGCGAGAAATCAATGCAAAAATCGGGATATTATGATATCTTCTAATTTTTCTGTTGTGAACTCCTCATCTCAGAAAATTCTTTGTGAAGCAATGAATTATGCAGTGTATTTTTGGAGATTTTAGGAACAGAAAGTACCTCTACAATAAGATATTACACAAATATATTTTTATTCTCTTTTTAAATTTCAAAACATTCTGTTTCTTTAATATTCCGCGAATGTTTTTTGCTAAAAACATACAGAAATAAATAAATAAAATAAAAACCGAAGCCAAATAAAAATATCCCGATCCAATCAGTCTTTATCAAAGCGCCTCCCCTTTTTTCCGTAGGGACGTGTTTCGTTTTCTCGATGTGAACTGGAAACAACTTTCTGGAATATTTAAAAGATGTGGCTTGTGATTTCGGAAAGGTTTCACTCGAATCGTGACACCAATGAAATAAAATAAATAACTACCATCTTTACTTTTATTTTCCTTTCTTTATTTCTAGGGAAAGGGGAAAAAAATGGAAAATATTTTTCCCCTTAAAGAGAAATAACATATTATCTTTTAACAATGATGGAAATAACAATACATCTTTCTTTCAAGAGGATATTCCTTTTTACTGAAATTGAAAAATGTTTACACATTATCTCAAGACTTTCTGCTCTTAACTATAGTTCTTAAACTACCATGGAAATTAAATGCGTTTAAGTGAGTTCTTATTTTTTTTATTGAAAATCGTGTAAGTTGGATGATAAGTTTTCAAGTTCATTGTGGAAAAATACATTTAATGCTGGTTATAATTTTACATAACTTGACTCAGATCCACGCAAAAATTACAGTATGAACACATAATTATCAAACAGAGTTATTTTCTGATGTCTACACCTGCGATACATTAACTATATGAATATGACGATAACGTTAGCATAAAACATTATATAGGCTTTGTATTAATTAACCTACATACAATAAATCGTCTGATGAAGGATCGTAATATACACACACACATTATATATTATTTATTTATTTATTTATTTATTACTGCACCGAGAAACTCAGAGGGATAATCAGTGTTGTCAAATTTAGGGACTTTTTTATTCAATTATCACTAATAATTTAGAGAAGTAATATTTTAAATTTTTGTCTCAGTAATAAATAAACTGTAATGCATTTAACCCCTTAACACGCGGTGTCCTCGCTGCGAGGACGCAAAATTCAAGATCCAGCTGCAAAAATTCATCCCGGAAATTTTTTACCAAAAATTCACGTCTATAACATATCAGAAAAGGCTGGTTTTTTAAACCGTTAAATTCAAAATTTCTTTTTGTTTAATTTAGTTCATGAATTCCGGCGGCAGTATAATTTAAATATTTAAAATTGTCCTGCGCCGCAAAGGGTTAAGTATGATCAAAAGTGAAAACTAATGGGAGTTCTTAAAGATAACTTCAAAACGTGTTGGAAGTTGGAAGTAGTCTCGCTTTTTAAAAATCTATATCAATGGTGTACAGCAAACAAACAGCTAAATTTCTCCAGCACTAGTCAATCGATAGTAGGGGAGCGTGGGGCTAGTTGTCACAGGGGTAAGAAGTAACACGCAATTTACGAAATAATTTGTAACATTTGTGGTTAAATATTTTTATAAACATAATCCTTAGGATGCGCTTTATAATGTAATCACAATCGGTGCTCCACAAAAATGGTTAATGAGAAGTTCTTTACACGTGCTTCATTTTAGCTAGTTAGTGGGGGAAAAAAAAAATCGTAAATTTTGATTAAAGATATGTTAATTTATACTTTAACGAAATGTTTATAGCTATTTATTTAGTCTGTGTGTTGAGTTATAAAATGCATGTTTAATTTTTTGTATAAATCGTTATATATTTTTATAAGTAAACAAAATGTCCAAAATCATACGATGGGGCAAGTTGAAACAAAATTTTGGGGTAAGTTGTAATATTTTAGAGGAGTGGCTTATGGAGATGCCTACAGCCAGAGCTGGGAGTCTCCGCCCATTTTCAGGAAATTTTTGGCTTCTTTGCCATTACTATATTTATACAGAAATATTTTCTGTGTTTTTATATTATAGTACTATGATTATTTAACCACGAACTAGAATCACGATTTAATCACAAATTAGAGAATATTGCATAAAAATAGTGGTAGAAAAAAAAAGCAAAAACTTCTGATCAATGAGAGTGTCCAGAAGAAAGGGCGGAGAATTCGCGCTTTGCTAAACGCTCTCTGTGGCATAAAAATAGGTATAATGCTTAATTTGCAAAATGTGTGCACACATTAAATACATGAGAGGGAACAAAATATCATTTGCTTGAATTAATTTAAACTTTGACTAAGATTGACTTCTATGTTGATTTTATGTTTAATTTTCTCTTTATTTTACTATAATCCATTTGATATAATTCATTGACACTATACCAAGAAGGTTATAATTTAATATTAGTTATTAATTGCCTTTTTTATTAAATTAATAAATGATTGATGACAAAAAACATTTTGAAATATTGTCGTTTTTATTGTTAGGGTTCCCTTTGTATCAGTTACAATTTGCCCCAAATCCGGGGCAAATTGTAACAGACAAATGATATTGAAAAAATATTTTTTGTGCTAAAATTAGCAAAATTAACGAAAGTTTTTTTTTTTTTTTTTTTTTTTTTTTTTTATGAATATGATAGATGAATATGCATGCTATGGAAAACAGCAATTATAAACAGGAGAACGTAAATACATTTCAAAATATACTTAATTTTCCAAAAATTGTTACAACCCGCCCCAGGCTCCCCTACAGCGCCTAGAATATACAATGCGGCAAGCGCTTATCATCGAATGCTTAAAATACTGCTAAAAATTTTAAGCTTCCCAGATGCCGCTGCGATCGGTTTTTTTTTTTTGCTTTAATCGAAGAGTTGATTGACTTTTCCCAATTTTATGCACTCAATCACGTGATCTAAGCACATATTAAACAATAGGGACTTTTTCAAGCAATAAGTTCGATCGCACTGACCTCTGGTGAGAGGCTTAATTTTTAAGGCACTGAGTTACTGGTCACTTTCCACACTATGTATTCTCGACGCTGTACTGATAGGGTTTATTATTCGAAAACTATTGGAATGGTCTTAACTTTCATTCAGCACCAATCTTTAGATGATTTTTTTTTTTTTTTTTTACAATTAGGCTTAAATAGGTTTTAAAAAGCCGGTTCTAGAACAGGTGCTTTGAGAGAGACTAGTGTATGTAAAGGAGTTATAGAGAGAGCTAATAGATAACGAGCGTGTAAATAGGGAGACTTGCATATGCACTTTGTGTCACGGTATTTGAGGCAATAATCTGCAACCTATAATCTGTACCTAGCAAGATCTATCAGAGTCTAGGACTAAGGGAGAGGTAACCTTCCTTTTACTCAAGAACGATGGAGAAGAATGTTATTAGCTCTTTTATAAAAGTATAACATGGAAATCAGCTGACATTTTTTTTTTTATTTTTTTTTTTTTAAATAAGTATTCTAATTTATTTTCATACTTAAATTTTTTTCAACGATGGCATCATAAAATTTGAAAAAATATTTAGAAAAAGTAGTTGTTGATTTAAAAATTTTTTATTCCGACACTATCGAAGCAAGAACTCTAAGCTATTTGCAATCCTTCCTTCGTTCAAATCAATTGTTCTTTTATTCGGTTTACTACTTAGATCAACACGCAAAACTTACATTAGGAAAAACATCTAGGCTAGAAATCAAGTGCACTGAATCTCTGATGAGATCATCAGATGTTATTCTTCTAGATTCTTGATTGCTTAATTTAAAGCTTTGAATATAGATGGCAGCAGTTACTTAATACATTTAAAAATTATTTAATGCTTTTTAAGTTATAGTCCACGATAATTATAAACTTATTTAAGTTTTACAAAAGTTCGATAGTAGTTCTTGCTGGCTTTCTTAATTTAGTTATAATTTTTAAAATCTGAGGACTTCTTAAGCAGATTGAAAGCGCTGTTTTTGGGATATATGTAATAAATGATATTTCTGTATTTTTTCTGGTTTCATCTTATTCAATGTTTCTTGGTTTCATCTATTCAATGTTTGAAAAGGTTTTCAATATATATCTTGGGACCCTTTATTGGTAATCGTTATATGCTTAGATGTAAAAAGACTTAATTGTGATGATCATATTTATTATTATAATGTGGGGCATGGTCCAAAGGTGATTAGAGATTTGAATAAAACCATGTTAATAGATAAGGTTTAGGTTGAAGTCTTTTAACTTTTTCTAGATAGTTAAAAAATTGGTGATAAAGAAGGATATACGCAAGGAAGGCATATAAAAGACCTATAGATGACCAGAAAATACTATAATTCCTTTACAAATTCTAGAAATTTGGCTGCTCCATTAAATTATTCATGCTAATGTCTTAAAAAGAAAGTGCAGATAGCTATCTTTAAAGTTTTTTAAAGAACTCACAAATATCTTAGCAAAAGCTGAAAAAAAAAAAAAAAAAAACCCAATAAGTTCCATTTCTAATAATGTTATGTTATCCTAAACTATATTATATAGACTATAACTCGGAATTCTTTGCATCTGTTTGTCTGGAAAATTTCTTAGTGACCGTGTCCAGCAACATTAAACAAATATGGTCAGTATTCGTATCTGTCGTAGTCACATAACTCTATTGAGATTACTAATAATTGCATTTCAGAGAAAATGCTCATGCTGGTGTTAAGAGTGTTAAGGGGTCAATGAATCGCAGAGACATTTAAAAATTAAGATTTAAAAAGTAAACTAAAAAATTAAGAAAATATATATAATTTAAAATTATCATATATATAATTTGATATATCTACTGAACCAATGATTCAATTTATAAAATTCCTTCACTTCCTTACCTACGTAAATTATTTTAATTTATATTTAAGATTTACGATTATGAAAATTTAAACTAAATTTTAAAAAAAGGAGGGGGGGAGGAGGGGGGTTAAATGTAACTACTTTTAGTTCGAGAAGGATCCAAAACTTTTTCTCTCTATTCATCGAAAATTCTATGAAAAAAAGAAAAAAAAAAAAGTTTCAAAATACACTGCAAAAGTATAGAAAATTTTAACCATATATCTGAGAATGAATTTTAGGAATAATATTTAGAAATTTTAAAATCTGAAAAAAATCATTCTGAGGTAAATGGATTTAATTCTCTTCGCACAAATGTGATATCATGCTATATAATCTAAACTATGCGCTGTAGAAACATGTGATTTGTATCATTCGGTTCATAAAATTATGAAGTATTTTTTAAGATAATAAATTAGAAGAAGAAGAAGAAAAACAATAATGCTTTTATGCCTTTCTTTTCCTAATTTAGGTTTTTTAAATCTTCTTGAAGTACTGCAATGAAGAGTTTAGGTAAAATTGTGTCCCTTTGTTTTACACCCTTTCTGATTTTGAATGCATTACTCGTTTTGTGGAGTTTTAATTTGGCTGCTGCTTCTATATAAATGCTTCCAATAAGGTGAATATATTCTGAATTAATATTAGTATTCCGTAATGCATCCATAACCGCTAGTGAGGATACAGAGTCAAAAGTTTATTCATAGTCCACAAAAGCCATACACAGAGAGAATTCGTATTTAATACTTCTTTCAATAATTTCTCTTATTGTATGAATATAGTAGATGGTACTAAAACCCCTCCGAAATCCTGCTTATTCTTTTGATTACACTCCATCTCATTGTTTCTGTAAGCGGTTTGTCAGAACTTTCATCAGAATTTTATACAAAATTGAGAGAAGGCTGATTGTACGATAGTTTCTTATATCTTCTTTTTCTTCTTTCTTAAAGAGTAAGATTATGATGGTATTTTTTAAGTTCTTTGGAATATCACATAACGTTATACATTTGTTGAATAGTTCAGTAAGAACTTCATTAGTTTCATTCTCTGTTTCTTTTTAAATGTCCACA
The DNA here is from genome assembly GCA_963930645.1 of Salticus scenicus. Taxonomy (NCBI): domain Eukaryota; kingdom Metazoa; phylum Arthropoda; class Arachnida; order Araneae; family Salticidae; genus Salticus; species Salticus scenicus. Next base: position 381,816,041 of record OZ005649.1, read on the forward strand.
GTCATTTTGTCTTTTCCTGAAGCTTTTCCATTTTCCATTATTTTTGTTGCCATAGCTACTTTTTCCTTTAATACTGCTGGTATAGCATCATTTGTATTTGATGGGGGTAAGTGAACCACTGAATTCTCTAGGTGACCTGTACAATTCTGAATAAAAATTTGAGTCCTCTTTTAGAATTTGCTTTTGATTCGGAGTGATATTTCCACTTTATACCTTAAAAACTAGAATTCTTTTCCTAGAAAGCATCAGATTTTGCAGTTGCCTTCAAACCTTTATTTTCTTCAATGGCTTGCTAGATCCCATTACAATTAAATTTACTGGTGTCTTCTACAATATTTTTTCCTCAGAGTTTTACATAGTTCTGAAAATTCAACATTTGTATTAATATCTTACTTGTTATATTTACTTTTTCTTGAGTTCCAGCTAGAACTAAAAAACAGGTTTCAGTTGCTTCAGGATACTGAAGACGTCAATGTGTTCTAGATGAATTTTATCAATGTTCTTCTGGCATCAGCAAAAAATGTTGCTGGTTTAGAAGAAGAACCTATTAAGATAATCTCGGAAGAGACACGACAGATTATGGAAAAGTGAACAAAAATTATATATATATGCATATATATATATATATGCATATAATATAAGAGAATGTAAGAGAAATAATAATTAAAAAAAAAAGATATTTAAATGAACATTCTAATGCACAATCATCATCATAATCAATCCAATAAAAAGATTTTGGAGCAGATTCTACAAAGTTTTAGGTAATGGACAATCAGAGTAACTAAAATAAATGACAACAGATGTTTGACACTTTGGATATTAGTAAAAAAGTTCGTATTTTATACATAAAAATATAGGTAAACGTCTAATTTCTGGAAATTCACGCAATTATTATTATTTGACTTCTTACACTAAAATTGGATTTTATTTATATTACGTAATCTTCGCTTTTGTTTTTTAACTTAACATTTGCGAATATTTCATTAAAAAAAAAAAAAAAAAAAAGAGAGAGAGAGAGAGAGAGAGAGAGATGTTTCAAAAGCTTATTTATTTATTTTTAAACATTTTTAAATTTTATTTGTTCTTAAATAATAAAATCATAATAATAATAATAAAATATATTTCCTTTCTCTGGGTTTGGCTTTTGGAAATATTTGAATATTTGGTTAGTATCCGTATTTACAGAAATGTCGTCCAAATCGAATAAATCAAAAGACATATCTTTATTCATAGCACATAGGATGAAGTTTTCTCCAACTCGATCAAACATGTCCTCCCTGTGCTCAACCAATTCTTAATCTAGATGGTTCTTGCTTTCTACACATATCAGGATTTTCGTTCCTCATATGCCTCTCACGTTTTACAGAACTGGTCACATAAAATATCCATATTTTGTTGCTGTAAAGCTCGCCCTATTTTTTAAAAAGTGGAGAAATGCATACATATTCTACTAGATGTAAATACAGATTATGTGATTCTTGATAGTACTATGTAATGCAGACAGTTTGAGAGAACAAATTATAAAGCGAGAGAAACTAAGTATTTCCGATATCTTTTCTTTTCAGATGCTAGTACACATATACTACGCAATTAAATAACACAACAATGCCAATTTTAAGAAGGTTCTCTTATTAGTAGAAAGAAAAAAGAAACTGAACTACCTCGTGATTACATCATAATAGCTATATGTATACATCTATATATATTAAATAGTTTGATATAAAGGCGTTTAAAACATCCATTAAAACACATTAAAGCTTAAAAATTTCTTTTACTAATTATTGTTCTTTTACTGTATATATTTTTTATTTTACTCTTCTGTCACTTCAGAATTTCATGTGACTGAATAGGAAAATAATATGGCAAAACTAGGCGTCTCGAAACTGAATATATATAAAGAGGATTTTTTCGAAATTTGGCTTTTCTCTTTTATGCTGGTCAACTGTTTAGGAACGTTAAATATCTTGAATTATATTTACTCCTAAAGAAAGCAGTTAGTATGAGGAGCTCAGGCAAAAGCACAACATATTCCCTCTTTTGATATTGCAATTAAGAAAAAACAGTTTAGAGTATTTCAAAGCCCATGAAAATGATGAAACTAAAGCTGACGATTTGGCATAAAATGGAATTCATCATTAATTTGTTATGAATGCTTCTAAAAAGTCCTGCAGGTGTTATTGCGTGTTGCAGATTCTGTTTGTGGCGAAGAATATCGTAAAAGAAATACTTAGTGTGACACAGGTAATGGTATAAGATGAGAATTTTAGAAAATTTGTTCTTTGATGAATTGGTCCCTTAATTTGTCTCTTTATGGTACCAAGAAAGAGTACCTAAATCCATTAAGATTATAAATTAAATAATTCAAAGGATACTTTTATGAGGACGGATTAGTGGAAATTTACTGAAAGCAAGATTATCCAATTCCCTTAGTTTACGTACTTACGTCGCATATATGCTATCGCAGTCACGTAACAGAAACGGAACTAAATACTTACCTTTGACGATGATCAGGGATAAACATGAATTTACTGATATTTATTCAATTTATCAAATATCAAATTGTATTATAAAGATAAGAAATTTTACATAATAATGTTTAAAGAAATATGGGAGTTCAATAACGAAGTTTTAAAGTAGAGATCATCATCACAATAGACATAAGACGAAAAAATTATCCAAATTTTCCAAGAACGTTTAAATTGAAAAAATATATATTAGAGCTGCTTCTGCTTTTCTAGAATTTACATTTTACGAGTTTAACAAAGCCTCATTAAATAATAAACTGTATTTCAAAATAGCAGTTTAAAAATTCTTATTGAATTGCGCACTTTGATGTGTGTCGGTTATTGTGCATCAAAGTACATGCATGTCCTTTCAAATATTTTGATCGCAATTTATCTTTTGTTACGGAAACATGGATGGAAAAGTCATTTGCTAAAAATCCGCAGTGTAAAGAATCTGTAAATGTATTTTAAAATATTGTTTTGTTACGTGGGTCTATCATGATGTGAGTGTATCAATATTTAAAGATATTCTGGTTTGCAAGTGTATTTATAATACATTGGTAAATGACATAAACGTATTAACATAATTTTTTTTTTTTTTCGGTGCGTGTGTTATAAAACTATACAATTTTTTTTTTTTTTAATCGGAATTAATTTAATGTGAGCATTCATCTTATTTTATCAAATAAATTAAAAGAGTTAACTAGTTATCAAATTAACTTTTGTGGGTTGTTGCGGCGAATTATTAATTTTTTTCTTTCTCATTCTTATTGTTATCATATATATATATATATATATATATATATATATATATATATATATTATTTGTAAATGTTTTATTGGTGTTAATGTGATATACCAAATACTATACAGTCAGCAGCAAAAGAATCTGAGCACTAGCAAAATTTCCTATATGAAAAAGTACGCTTAATACTGTTTTGTTAAATAAATCCTTGTCGAATCCTGTTCTTAGTCAGTCTAAAACCACGACTCGACAAGGATTTATTAAACAAAACAGTATTAAGTGCACTTTTTTTTATATAGGAATCTTTGCTAGTGCTCGGATACTTTTGCTGCCGACTGTAGTCGTAAGCAACATCTCCATTTTTTTTTTTTTTTTCTGTGATATATTTAAAAATCATCTTTTGTAAATTCCCACTAAAAATACGCAATTTAAATTTTAAGCGTTTCCTACAAGCAATTTAATTTTTTTTTTCCAAGACAGAAACAAAATTCACATTTTGTATTCTTCTCCTCCCAAAAGCATCATGATTTAACATATTTGTAGCGGGGATCTTATCATTCTTTCTATCTCTACTAAAATGAAAAGGTGGGAAGGAGGAGGGAGGGGCGTTGAAAAGAGAAGAGGAGTCAAAAATTCTATTCCATCCACGTCCATTTGCACGAAGAAACGTGGTCTGTGTTTCAATATGACCTTTTATCTGCAGAAGACTTGGCCTTCGTAAGATTCACGGCATAAGGGGAATTTGGCTGTTCACAAAGGCTCAGCACGTTTTACAACCTCAATGAAATAAAACACCTCGCTTCTTTTTATGGTGTTGGTGGTGAACTTGGGAGGGAAAGCAAACAATATAAAGGAATCCGAAAACGCTTAACCCATTCGAAATATGTCTGTGAAAGCTTCCCCTTACTTCAAGTTTTTATGGCAGTATTGATTTTTTGCTTCAACCTTTTTCTGACTTTTTCTTTTTACTTTCAGATAAAAAAATCTGGAGTGACTCCACTCGACTTTCCGAACATTGAGTCATTAACAGTTTTGTAGATAAAGTAAAGAAAGAGGAGTTGTTGTTAAACAAACAAAAGAGAGAAAACCATAATAGAGTGTTTTGAGTATTTTTCTACATATATTGCACGATGTTTTATTTAACGCTACAGAACTTTGAGCCCATAGATCATAATGATAAAGAATTTTTTGTTGTGTCCCTGTAAAACCCCATAAATGCTAGATTCACCAAAATGCTTATAGTTAGTGCAACAGTGATTTATAATATTCATATAAATTTTCAGCTCAATTGAATAAGGCGTTTACAGAGCTGCCAACCTAATCCGGCAAATTGTTAACGCCTATTGAAAAACGCCCCTTTTTCTACACCACTTAATTTTTAGAGCAATTCTCTTCAAATGTATCTATGATGAATTAAGTAGAAAAATACTCTAAAAATTAAGTGGTGTAGAAAAAGGGGCGGTACTAACAATTTGCCGGATTAGGTTGGCAGCTCTGCGTTTAGATGCTGTCGCACTTTTAAAAATTTGGTCCCATAGGCCATAATGATAAAGAATTTTTCTTTGTGTTTCTGTAAAAAAATATGTAAGTGCTAAATTCACCAAAATCTATACAGTTGGTGCAACTGTGACCTATAACACGTGTACAAACTTTTTGCTCAGATTAATAAAGCGTTTAGATGCTATCGCAATTTTAAAAATTTGGCCCCATAGGCCATAATGATAAAGAATTTTTCCTGGTGTCCCTGTAAAAAAAAATTATAAGTGCTAGATTCACCAAAATCAATAGGGTTCGTACTACGGTGACTTACAATATACGTATCAACTTTCAGCTTATTCGAACAAAGCGTTTAGACGCTAGCGCGTTCACTCACATACATACATACATACATACACACACACATACACACATCATCGTAAAAATAGTGAAACGGACTCAGGGGACCTCGAAACGTATAGAAACATTAAAATCTCAAATTCGGATTTTTGATATGATTACAATACTTTCCTCACTATGGTGTTCGGAAAGTAAAAATACACCGTTACATAAATCGGTCTTTAATTTTTTTTTTTTTTTTTTTTTTTTTTTTAAACTTCAAATGACGAATGATCTTTAATTAAACTTTTAAGTTTTAAATTACAAAAAATAAGTTTCAGAAATAACTTTAATTAAAGTAAAATGCTTATGAATATGAAACGTATGCAAAATGATTTAAAAAATTAAAATAATTCTTAATATAAAGGGAAAACTTTTAATTTTGAATTTTCGTATAAAGATTTTCTCTTCAAAAATCCCATTATTTTAGAAAAAGAAACAGCTGATGTATAATCTTACCTTTTCTTCAAAAATGTTTAATGATCATAGGTTAGATGCTGCATAACAAATTATCAAAAGTATTAAATAATTAAAAAGATCGAGTAAAACAATATACATAAAATTTGTGCTTCTCAAATAATGACAAAAGGAAAAAAAATGAAAAATGTTTTGAAAATACAAAAGTATTTTATATGAAAATTAGAAGAAAAAAAAGGAAAAAAACCCAAGCAAAATCCAATGTCATTTTCGTTTTTTAAAATTAATTTAAATCCGAATATATCGTATCTTTGTTTCATTTTTAAAGTATGTTTTTCTATTTTTCTTTTCAGTTACAGCGTCTTACATTTTATCGGTTACAAAGAAAAAAAAAAAATGTAACGCAGTATCAAATAAGGAATGAACAATTAAAATATTTTAGTAAAACAAGAGTAATGCTTCAAAACAGAAAGAGAAAATAATTTGTGGCAACCAAATTATTGGAGTCACAAAAGAAATTACTTGGAATAATATGTTAAAGAATGTAAATAATGTATAACTCTACTTATTTTAAAGAATCTTGTATGTAATTATTAACGTAAGTACATTTACATTCCTAAATTTGCAGTGAGAAATTAATTGATAACCTACATGATTTTTTTTTCTTTATTATTTGACTAATTTAAAAATAAGATAGATTAATTTAATAAAAATAAGTGTTAAAATATCTTATTTAATCTTATTTATGGGTTTTAAATTATTGAAACCTATCATATAAATCTAAAAAATTAACAATTAAAGTTGTGATTTCATTAAAAAAAAAATATCAAAAAAGATTTTCTTTGTTTTTGCTGTTCCCCCTCTTATTAATGGTCATTCTACAATAAAATTAAACATTAAATTTTAAATTTCTTATAGGCAGAGAATGGCAAGGAGAGACAACGGAATCTCAACAAAAATAATTCATAATTTAAGAATGATGCATGTGTGTGTTAGTCGAAATCAAAATCTGCCTCCAGAGGATTTTAGTAGTTTCACGCGTAATGACTACTACTTCCCCCAGAAATACAGCAAAGTGCTTCATGATTTTACCGTGTGCATGTATGCGAGCAAGTAAAATAAAAATCTGTTTCATTTAGATTTTTGTAGTTTCACCCACAATGGCTTTTTCTTTCCCGGCAAATAAGAGAGAATGAGAATGTGTTCTTAATGTTATGAATGACTAATTTTGATACGGATTTGTGTTACGCTCGTGTAAGTATATATAATTAAATGGAATTTTATATTGTTCACTTGAGTTAATTTCTTCATTAACTGTATCCAGTAATATGAGAAAGCATTTCATTCTACTTTATTCTAGATAGACAATTGCAAATGCGGACGGCGCTATTATAGCAGACTTAAAGCAATAGCGTGTATTAGATTATAAATAAATAAATAAAAATACAAAATGTTCAATTCTTGGAAATTGTTTCCTTTTTAATAAAATTCCGTTTTAGAAATATTTTTGGTGAAATGTAATTTCACATTGGGATATTTAAATTAGAATGTTGCATAGTAAAATTACTAAAAAAAAAAAAAACCACGAAACGAAAGTACGATATTATTTTCAATGTAATAAACGCTAATTTTATAATCCAATTAAGATATTTTTTTTTCTGAGGCAGTATCTGAAAAATTCCATTTTCCTTTCTATATCTATTGAATCTTTATGTTCGGATGTTTGGAGCGAGCGCAAGTCGTTCGATGCCCTGAGGGCTGGACAATCGGAGATATTTATTTGGTTGTTTGTCGCTGGAAAAGAGTCTCGATGGAAATCAAGAGTAGAGCTGCCACAAAATCACAAAGGAATAGAACGAAAGACTCATCCATGCTCGATGCATTTACTCGATTACCTTAAAAGTAGTGGCAGGTCACCTAAGTAGCTGCTCATAGCGCCCTTAATCTATAACAGCGCAACGATTGATTCTGAATCTTTAAAATATTAAAATTTTACTGTCAGTATATTTCATATCGAATAGATATGCAGGCTTTTGTAAAAAACCTTTAATTTCTTAAGTATTCGTCTTCGATATAGTACAAAACAAATTAGAATAAAAAAAAAAAGTTTAGAAATTTATAGCATGGAGAAAAAACTTCAATGTATTCAATTTTAAGAATTTCAAAATTTATACGGAATACCACAAGAAAAAAACTTCCAAAGAATAAGATAAGTGTGAAAACCCTAATCAGGCCATTTACAAAATTTCAGCGTTGCATCATTAAAATTTCAGAGATATGATTAAGGAAAATTGTTATTTAAACTGGTATTGAAATTTATTAAGGACCGCATCAGAGGATAAAAAGTTCTACTCTCGAAGCTGGTTGAGGAGAGGTAACGGGTTCTAACCCAGATCGCACTCGGCAGCCTGCCTGTTCGGAATTTTCCGTGTTTTCTTTTTCATTTTTTTTTTTTTAACTATTGTGAATAAGGGCTACGATCCCTTAGAAAAACAGTCGTGCACAAGGACGCTAGCATTAAAAACATCTCCATCATCATTTACATTGTGGAATTTATTGAGTACATCTGGTGAGAAAGTGTGTTCTGACTGGTGTTCTGACCTTCAGTTGCCAAATGCAGGGTTTGAATCGAGGTTCAGGCCCAGATATTCGTACCTTTCGGAATCCATTTTATGCAGTAGGTCTTGCTCTAATTAGACTTAATGTGAAAAAAAAAAAGGACTGTAAATTGATGAATATTTAAACTTCTTCCATAAATTTAACCAACACCTCCTGTAATAATGTCTCCGAGCTGAGCTCTACGTCATGGAAGATCGGCCGATTTTATCCAATGAACACTTCATATGATACATGTTGGATCTTGGGGATTGGATGAAATCGGCCGATCTTCCGTGACGTAGAGCTCAGCTCGGAGGCATTATTACAGGTGGTGTTGATTTAACACGATGACACTATGACACCGCAGGATGACATCGTTATGCTACATTTTCACGTGTTTTTTATTATTTCCTGTGTAATGCTTGCATTGTGTTTATCAGGGGAGAGGCGTGGTTCAGAAAACTATGGAAGCGCCGAAGCCATGCGCTTCCAAAAGCATAGGAAGAATCAATTCAGTCTTTCGACGAGGCCACGTAACTTAATTACTTTATAAAAATATTAAATAGGGGAAGCGTTGCTTCCGCCACTTCCATGGACGCTTCGCTACTGATGTTTATACATCTTCAAAATATGGCTGTTAATATTAATACATCTGTCTAGAATAAATTAAACTAATAATCAAAAATAATATTTTAAAAGTCCATAACTGAAGATATTTCCATTGCGTTGTATATATGACACAATAAATATCTTAAAACAAACGTGACCTTTAATACGGGAAGAAAAAAAAAGAAAAGAAAAAAAAACTGGTTAGCACTTATGCGCTTGGGCATATCTCTTTCTAAGACAACTTGTGATGGCTTGTGTCACTTGCAATAGAAAAAACGATAAAAAACATGTTTTTTACATTACTCTATCGGTAGTACAGAAAGAAGAATAACAGATTTATAACAGATTTCTTGTACCGAGCCGTGTATCACCACCCGAAACATGATTATGTGACAGGATAATGTCAACTCCATGATGAGGTTATCGTCGTGACGAACGCCTGACGTCAAGAACGTCACAGAGAAAAAGATGCAGACTGAAGTATGCCAGATTTACTTTCGGAAATCTTTGTTTAGCGAAGTGGATCAAAAGGAGAAAAATGATCACTCGATTAAAGAATATGAAATTGAAAATGTACGTTTTTAGTTAAATGTTATTGATTAAATGTACACTTCGTGTTGGAATAATAAAATAAAAGTAAAAACACCTTTAAAAAGCACAGTTGAGAGAAAAATTGTAAACTATACGGCAGTCGCGGCTCATGCACCGAAAATAGGTGAAGAGGCACACTGTATTTTACACTGTATTCCTTTATAGAATATAAATTTACATTTAAATAAGTATTTTTAGTTAATTTTAGTTAAAACCCTGCTTAATAAAAATTATGCATTAAAAATACTTAAATATTATTTTTGAGCTCTTCACCTATTTTCGGTTCACGAGCTATACGGCCGTTTTAGAACTTTTTAACTTCCTTTCTCAGAATTCATGCCGAATGAATGTGAACATGATAATAAATATGATTCTCACTTTAATAACTTCACCTTTATCTTTTAATTCTTCCCCCCTCTTCTCTAGGTTAGTGCTTTTACATAAAATTAGTTTTGGACTTAAAGGAAATGAAACATGAGTCAGATATGCTACATGACACGAGATAAATGCGATAAAGGATAAATATTGTTGGAAGAATCCGCTTTCGAATTGTGGGGTGGGGGTGGGGGGTGGGGTGAAAATCGAAAGCTGTCATCTATAGAATTTATTAACTACGTCCATGACGGCTATTTTATTTTATTTACTTATTTTTTGTACCAGGTGCTGGAAAATTCTTCATTGTTAATGCATAATGCATGATTTTTATTTCGGGTTAAATAATACTTTAAGTTTACTTTCTTTTTTTAAATATCACTCATTCAATTCCTTCTCTAAATCACTCTCGCTTTCGCTATAATTACATATATTTTGTGATAATGGTAAATGTTTTCGAATTTATTAGAGATGCATGGTTATACATTTTTCTTTTTAAATGACTGAATTGTTTACCTATTCTCCCCCCCCCCCCTTTTTTTTTAAATCTATAACTTTATTCCTTAATATGCGTCATAATGTATTAGTGGCGTATGATTGTTTTTATTATAAAAAGCATTAGTCTTATATCCTCAGTATATAAGACTAATTTATATATACAGAATTAAATTTAATTGTTTATTTACATTTTTAGCGAGTTGCAATTATAACTTGTAATATGGCAAAATATTTTATAATTTGTCACTGATACATAATTTTGAAGCTATTTAACACATATTTTTTTAGCCCCAAACAGAAAAAATTGACCAATGTGGATTGACGTCGATAAATATAATCTAGTTATTAAGATATAAAATTCGATAATATAAAAACTATAATAATTTTAAAGCTATTTTTCATATTTCTCAATGCTTAAAATTAAACAATTAAGACCATCAGCTTTCAATTTAGAAAGAAAAGAAAATCCTTGACGGTTATAACGATAAAATTTTGGGATTCACTTTAATAACTTTTATCCTCAAATCCTTTCCAAATCTTTTTAAAATCCCTTTTTTACGAGTCAAACAGACAATAATAAAGATATTTTATAAGATATCTCTCGTTGAATAAAAATAATAATAAAATAAAAACTTACTTTTACATAAATGCCAGTTTTAGGACTTAAAAGAAAAGAAACTCGTGTCAAATGTCTTACATGACATGGGATTAATACGATAAAGAGCAAATGTTGTCGACAGAATCCTCTTCGGAATTGGGAGAAAGAAAAAAAAAGAAAGTTGCGTATGAAAAAGCCTGATTTATACGCCAGTATTTTTTTTTTTTTTTTTTTTTTTTTTTAATTCAACTTAGAACTGTGTAACATTTTTTTATTTTATATCACACAAAGAATTATATTATTGTGTACCGATCTAATAAAAAGATTTAAAAAAGAAATATGTTATATTTAATTCCTAAATGAAAAAATTAATAGAAATCTTATTTCTTTCTATTCTAAAGAAAAGAAAAAGAAGAAAAAATAATAATATTACAGCTGCCGCTTTTTAATTTATCGTGCCAATTTTCGCTTTCTTAGCTTATAGTTAAAAACTGTTTCACATAAAAACACGAAATTTGGTATTTTTGTACAGAAATGTATCATAAACATGATAAAACCAACTGTTTATATGCCAAAGCATTATTTTAGGAGCTATTTAATGTTGAAGTAGGGCAATTTATATTAGTTTAATATAAAATCCATAGGTTTTTATATTTAAATAATTGTATATAAATTACATTTTTTCATTATTACACTAATTACTAGTTGGAATAGGAGGATTCTGCTCAGTTCCCCATCATATTTATGTTCTCATAAATTTATAGTGCGAGACATATTATAATCATGTTAAGAGAAATGAATTTGACCAAAGCTGACACAGTGACAGAATGAAATCCCCGCCTAATACGCTATCCACTGTTTACTTCGATATTCATATATGGTTCTTCGATATGGTTCTCATAATTATAAGGACACCCGTTTTTCCATATCAACTAAACACTCAACACTATTATTTAAACAAATATATTTTTTATTAATTTGAATTTCATTAATAGACTATATTTAAAAAGTTTTATCGTTTTTCTATCTTAAAAAACTTTAAATACGGTCAAAAACATGATTTTTCAGGCGTTCACAATTATAAGGACAACTCGAATCTTAGTAAATTTTTTTTTAGTTATTCTTTAAATTAATATTTTATGGGGTCTCTTTTTAGGGTGAAACAGTCAGACATTCTTTCTGGTATATATATATATATATATATATATATACATACATGTTTTTTTTTTAATATTCAGTTTCAATACAATTTCATACAGCATAGGTGATATTCTGAATAGATTTAAACTATTTAAAATTGCTTTCTACTTGCATGCACTTTTCTAATATGGTAAGTTAAGGTTTTTTTTAACTTTTAGGCCACGGGAAAGGGAATAATACAGAAGTTTCTTTCTTCAAACTATTTCCTATTGCTCTAGAAGTAGAGCAAAAATGTAAGTCTTGTTGAAAAAAATATTATTACCCCCCAAAATCTAACAAAAATTTGAGAATTCCACGTTTAAAATTTGCGGATATTCTTTTGATGTTCATAATAATAGAAAAAATTACTAAATTCATTCTACAGCTCCCCAGAGCACCATACATCCACCTTTAAAATGCCCGATTCATATCTACCTTTAAGAAATCTGCTCTGTCGTTCGCTATCTTCAGATCGTGCCAGTAACTGTTAAAACCATTTGGTTAATCGAGAATAAAATGTTTTTCATCCAAAAATGCAACATTTTACCATTTTATATTGTTTTTATTCAACTTTAACACAGACGTTCTTTCAACCATTAAATGCTTATTGATTATTACAAGTTTTTTATTCATTTTAACATATTATTTATTATTTTAAACATGCATAAATGTGGACCCCAACCTTTCGTTAAACATTACGAGCAAATTCAGCAGCAGTCATTTTGAGTAAGAGGAATTTTGAACAGTAAGAGGAATTATAAGTCTTCGATCTCTGTAAAACAACTCTGATTTTGCATCAGATCTCTTCTATCGAACCAGCAGTTCAACGTTTGATCACATTTCCTTCATCAATTTTAGATCTTCGAATTTTATTAGAAATTCGACGGACTGAAATTATCCTTCCACTTAAAAATCACATTTATCATACTTCACTACATGAACGTTATTTTTTTCGAGGAATTATCAGTAATGTCCGTCCAAGAAAAATTGAAGGCTGATATATAAATTAATCTAGTCCAGTAGTTAACAAGTTCGCATGTCAACTGTAATTTATCCGCTAGTAAGTTAAATAAAACGAAAAAAACCTTGATTGTCCCTATAATTATGAACATCTGAAAACGTGGAGAAAAAAATATTTTGCATCACTTTTTATTAATTTTGTTTCATATTAAAAAAATTATAGCAGTTTTGCTTTTTAGAATACTAGATATATTAAGTGCACTTACAAGGAAACTGTTTGAAGCGGTAACCTTGAAAAAAATTCTGGCATAAGATTTAATCATGAATAGCATCTTCCTAAAATATTAGCTGCTGAGTCGGAATAGATAAGCTATAAAAAATTAATAAAAATGGAAGCATGTTTGCAATATTTCCAAAAAAGCGACTGTTTGGCGACTGCATTCTTCGAAATTTCATTGCAATGAAGATTTAATAGATGTAGATGTTCTTCTTTCTTTTTGATAGTCAAACGAACTCCCTACGCTGTCGAGCACATGAGAATTCAGAATGGATTAACAAAAACCAGATATTTTACCAGATTGAGACTTATTTAGTCGAAATTCTAAATAACATTTAATATTTCAGTTAAATAAGCTGTGTCAATAACAATTGCAAGAATATTTACATCAAGTTTTTAATAACGACATTAAAAAAATATATGATCAAAACTTTTTTATAAATTTAAATAAAACAAAACATTTTATATTACAACACAAAGCTGTTTTTTTTTTTAAACTAAAATGAAAGCATTTCGTATCAGAACACAGTTTTCTTATAAGGGTTACATGCAAACGGAACGCTTGCAACTTCGATGACGTAAATTTTGCAAATTTTTTGCAAATTCAGTCGGCAGTAAAAGTATCCGAGCATTAGCAGGAATTCCTATGTAAAAAAGTACACTTAATGCAGTTTTGTTAAATAAATCCTTATCGAATCCTGTTCTTAGTCAGTCTAAGAACACGATTCGACAAGGATTTATTTAACAAAACAGTGTTAAGTGTGCTTTTTTTATATAGGAATTTTTGCTAGTGGTCGGATACTTTTGCTGCCGACTGTAGTCATACAGTCGGTAACAAAAGTGTCCGAACACTAGCAAAAATTCCTATGTAAAAAAAGTGCACTTCATACGGTTTTGTTCAATAAATCCTTGTCGAATCCTGTGCTTAGTCAGTGTAAGAATATGATTCGATAAGGATTTATTTAACAAATCCATATGAAGTGTATTTTTTTTACATAGGAATTATTGCTAATGTTCGGACACTTTTGTTACCGACTGTACATTTGGAACACTTGCAAACGGCTTTGCAACCGGAAGTGTTTCATTTGTATGTACCCCTTAGTCGGATCATTTTATTGGGCAGTACGAACCTTCGATGAACAAGCAACTCCACAGAATATGAGTTGTGTGGATCCAATATCTCATTAGAGCTACGCAATGAGCAATTGGAGACGATCTATGATTCTACCCTAAATTTCGTCCTGTTTGTTGGTTGGGTTTAACATCGCACTAGTACTGCACTATGGGCAATTGGCGACGGTTTGCGATGCACTCCTGAGGAGGGTCCGGTACATCGGCAGGTGATAAATGGTTGCATTCTGCGTATGTTATTTATTTTTAATATATACATACGATTTGTATGTTTGACTCGACATCCCCCTCCTGTAAATTTCGTCGAGATAAGGACAGATATAACATAGGGAGGTATACTATTGTAACAATCGCAGCTATCTTAGATCACAAGTCGGATCGAACACTCGGCAGCAAAAGTAACCGAGCACTAGCAATAATTCCTGTCTAAAAAAGTACACTTAATACTGCTTTGTTAAAAAAATCCTTGTCGAATCATGTTCTTAGTCAGTCTAAGAACATGATTCAACAAGGATTTACTTAACAAAGCAGTATTAAGAGTGCTTTTTTCTGACGGGGATTATTGCTAGTGTTCGGATACTTTTGCTGCCGACTGTACGATCCGACTTGTGATCTACGATAGCTGAGATTGTTACAATAGTATGCCTCTCATAACCGGATTAAAATACAAAAAATTAAAAAAACACCCTGGGTCGGCTGGGGAATCGAACCCATTTTTTTACACGTGAAGGCTATTAGCGAGGGTGACATACTCACTCGGCCACGGAGGGTCTGCATTCAGCATAACAATTATTTTTAATTAAATATACTTAAAACACTTTAAACACACGTAAATATAAATTTATTTAAAAGATGTAAAATTTTTTTATCCAAAGCTTTTCGCTTTAATAATAAAGCATCATCAGGGATTTATGATTCGTTTCCATTGCGCAGTTTTAAATATGTTTTCTTTTTACAGTCAACTGTTAAGTCTTTTATATATAACGTGATATATTTTAAATATCAGCAAAAAACAATATGAATTCCGGTAGAGGTTGGACCAAGGAGTTAAGAAAAGTGAGAGAAGCTGGAATTCCAGCTTTTGACAAAACAGTATTCACTCTGCTTTTTTAATATAGAAATTTTTGCTAGTGTTCGGTCACTTTTGTTACCGACTGTACATAAAATAATGGAAAATATTATATCTAACACAAAACATAATGGGGTACATACAAATGAAACACTTCCAGTTGCAAAGCCTTTTGCAGGCGTTCCAAATGTATTACTGCAGTCGGCAGCAAAAGTATCCAAGCACTAGCAAAAATTCCTATGTGAAAAAAGCACACTTAACACTGTTTTGTTAAATAAATCCTTGTCAAATTGTGTTCTTAGACTGACTACGAACACGATTCGACAAGGATTTATTTAACAAATCTGCATTAAGTTTACTTTTTTTACATAGGAATTTTCGCTAGTGCTCTGTTACTTTTGCTGCCGACTGTATTTGCAAAAAACTTGCAAAATTTACGTCATCGAAATTGCAAGCGTTCCGTTTGTATGTAACCCAATGTCACTTTTTCTAAATAGAAACTTCTAGATTTCAGAAAATATATTGAGTGTTGAGTGGGTTTTAAAGTCGCACTATAGCTACGCAGTGGGAAATTGGAGATGGTCTTGTATTCACTCATAGGGATATTCTGGAGACATGCCATCATAATTTTGATCCTCCGCGGAGGGGATGGATTCCTTGCTTCAGTCACCCTAGAGCGATAGAAAACACAACCCTCCTATACTGAAGTCTCTTGGCATCACTGAAGGAAGGATTTGGCGATGACTTTTTTCGTATTTGGCGTTCAAAACGTAATGTTTAATAATTTTTTACAGCTTTCCTGTTGCGATTCAGCAGCTAATTTTTTCACAAGTGAATTAAGTATAGTGTAAACTATTTTCTGTAATTTTTTTAAGAAAATCGGTGATTACCGCTTGGAAGAGTTCCCTTGTTAGTATAATCTTGTTCACAATTATTTTTACATTAGTTATTTCAAAACATAAAGTGTCCTTATAAATATGAGAAGGAGTGTATTTATCTGATTCTAATCTATTAATTTATTTTATCAGGGTCAATTCCGTTGTTTAGTTTTCATGCTACTATTTCCAATGGAATAATCTTCAAAATTTCTATTTATGTGAAAAATTTTCAATTTCGCTATGTCGATAAAATCGTAAATTACGAATAACTTAAGAAATTTTCCTATTGGAATTTTTGCAGTCAATCATGTTCAAACAAGTATCATAAATGTTATTTTGAAGTTGTCTGATATATTTATGATCGTCAAAATAGGAGTTTAAGCTCAGTTTCGCCCTATTCTGCCATGCTAGGTAAATCCTAAATTTCAAATAACTTACGAATTTTTTAAATTGGAAAAATCATTACAATATTCATGCCAGTATCCTAAATAATATTTCAAAAGTGGTTTGACATCTTTACGATGAAAATATCCCTCAAGATTAACGTTTATGTGAAATTTTGCCCTATTCTGCCATGTTTAGAAATTCGTAAACTTCCAATAACGTACGAAATTTTAATATTGGGAAATTCATTGTCAATAAAATTCATGCCAGTATCCTAAATAATATTTAAAAAGTGGTCTGACATCTTTACGATGAAAATATCCCTCAAAATTGAGATTTATGGGAAATTTTACTCGATTCTGCCATGTTAAGAAATTCGTAAATTTCCAATAACTTACGAAATTTTTATATTGGAAAATTAATAAATAATATTAATGCCAGTGTCCTAAATAATGTTTCAAAAGTGGTCTGACATTTTTACGATGGAAATATCCCTCAAAATTAACGTTTATGTGAAATTATGACCTATTCTGCCATGTCATGAAATTCGCAAATTCCAAATACCTTGCGAAACTTTCAAAGTAGCATGTTTATAGTTACTGATGTTCATTCCGAATTCAAAACTGATATTTTAAAACTGTCCTAACATCTTTACAGTACAAATTTTCTACTTAATGAACATTTAAGTGAAATTTTGCCCTATTCTCCCATGTTAAGAAAATCATAAATTTGTAATAACGTACGAAGTCTTTTAATTCGAATGTTGCAAATTAATAGGGCAGTATCGAAAATAATATTTTAAAGCTGATCTGACTTCTCTGCGACTATTTGTTCTTGAGATATCGTGTACACAGACTAACAAACTGATTGACTAACGGACTAACAAACTAACATACACCCTAAAACTAAATTCAAAACTGGTGTACAATCAATAAATAGCTTTTAAAACTTCTTCCCACACCATAAATTTTAAGCCAGCACAACCGGTTTCGAAAGGACGTAGCCTTTCTTCATCAGGTGCAAAAAAACAAAAAAAAAACACGTGCTCCTGCCTTGGAAGCAAAAACAAGACTCACAAAACAAGACTGACAAGAGGCAAAAACAAGTCTTGTTTTTGCCTAGCACGTGTTTTTTTTTTTTTTTTTTTTTTTTTCTGCACCTGATGAAGAAAGGCTACCTCCTTTCGAAACCGGTTGTGCTGGTTCAAAATTTATGGTGTGTGAAGAAGTTTTAAAAGTTATTTATTAACATACACCCTACAGACGGACACCATACAAATTTTGCCATTTTGGGATTCCACACACCTGAAAACGTGTAAAAAAGTCTAAATACCAAAGTAAAAAATTTCCATAATTACCTAAGTTCCCCATACCTATAGTATGATGGGGAACTAATTAGATCCCCAATTTTGAAGGATATTTTCATCGTAAAGATATCAGACCACTTTTGAAATATTATTTATGATACTAGCATAAATAACAATGACTAGGAATTTTCCAATATAAAAATTTCGTAAGTTATTGGAAATTTACGAATTTCTTAACATGGCAGAATAGGGCAAAATTTCCCATAAACGTTTATCTTGAGGGATATTTTCATCGTATAGATGTCAGACCACTTTTAAAATATTACTTAGGAGGCTGCATGAATATCATAGACTAT
Organism: Salticus scenicus; assembly: GCA_963930645.1. Classification (NCBI taxonomy): domain Eukaryota; kingdom Metazoa; phylum Arthropoda; class Arachnida; order Araneae; family Salticidae; genus Salticus; species Salticus scenicus. The sequence goes on from OZ005649.1 coordinate 381,834,388, forward strand.
GAATTTTCTAATTAAAAAAAATTCTTAAGATATTAGGAATTTACGGTTTACATAACATGGCAGAATAGGACAAAATTGAGCATAAACGTCTGTTTTGAGGATCATAAATATATCAGACAATTTCAAAATAACATTTATGATACTTGTTTGAACATGTTAAGAACGGATTTTTTTCAAATTTTCTGTCATTTAAACCTGCTCTGTTTAATAGTTGCTGCACTGTAGTTAAAGAAATTATGCTGCTAAGCACTTTTTCTGATTCTCTTTTATGTTCTAAATGTAATACAACCCGATTTTATGAGCGATGGCTTTTTAACCTACGGTCATTTCACTTGGATGAGCATCATGGCCGCTTAAAACCAAATTTCCAGTTTAAACGGCTAAAAATTTTTATATCTTGCTAAAAACCCTTTTACAAATATTCTGTTAACATTTAATTATTTTGCAATCTCACGTATTAAAATATTTTCTGATTTCTCTTCAAAAATTAATACTTTTTGTGGCATCGTTAACTGCCTTATTCTTACTATTTTTAAAATAATTTTTAAAATTACAATTTTCTTGGCAATTGCATTTTGTTTTTAACACTGGACTCAAAGCTAAAGTGTAAGTGGAGGACAACATAATAAAATCTGTTCGAAATTTTGCTTTTTAAACGATAAAATTGTCGGTTGTAGAAGGCGAAAAGGAAAATATCCAAGTGCAGCTTTTTTTTTGTCGCTTAGTGTATGTAATGTGTTCAATATGTATATATAATGAGTGCATAATTTCGACAATGTGTGCATATATGCGTTATAATTTCGAAATCTTCAAATAGCATTAGTCGGTAATGAGTGAACCGATGTTCCAGGTTTCTGGTTTGTTAGTTACAATAAGTGATAACGACCGTTAATAAACTCACCAATCGCTCACCAAAAGGAAAAATTAAACTTTTTGTATAATATAGATTTTAAATGATATTCTGTTATAAAATCATACCAACGTTGAAAGGATAAAAATATCGAACATTGTTGAATGAATGAGTTCACCGTAGTCGCTGTTTAGAAGTCGCTGTTAGTCGCTACTTCGAGGCTTCATTCCACATAAGCGTGCTAATAGGTTGAAATATATTTACACATAAATGATTCTCTTGAATGAGGAATTAGGTAAAGCGACATTTACACGTATACCTACTAATTTCTCCTTTCTCAAACATTGCTGCGTGCCGAGAACTCATAATTGGGATTATGAATTATTTTGTATGTGGGATACGGCTGCATTTTTATAGTTTTGCGTGTCTGATGACTTGATGCATGTGCGTGATTATCCCAGGGGAAATCAGCATTTTAACGCACATGCACACATTCAATTATACAAAAATATTATTTTATCATTTTGGATAGTGACATTTATATGTTGTTTTTTTTTCTTTCATTTTGTAGGGAAATTTCAAATACACTGAAATTCCCTGGGAAGTGTATTTTAAAATTAATATGATGTTAAAAAAGATGAAGAAAATATGGTTTACGAATTTATATTACGCATTAGATATTTCATATATTAAAAGAAATAGTGCTCACTGGTTACGATTAAAAAAGTTATATATGTATATTATGTAAGAGAAGTGGTATTTTGTACCAAAAAGAAAATTTACTTGACATTTAACTTGGAATTTACTTGATATAACTGATAATAAATTCTCATATTTTTAATATCAATAACGAATAAAATTTCCATTTTTCAATCGAAAAACACTTTCTTTCGCATAAGAATTTTTTTTTTTTTTTTTTATAATCATATTTTTCATATTTAAAAATTATGATAATTTAAAACTTTATAAAGGTAAAAGAGTAAATATCATAACTCAAAAATATAATAATTTAGAGTATTAAATAATTAAATTCATAAATTTTCTTTGAAAATTATGGCATTTCTCTATTTTAAGAACATTTTTATAATTTTTAAGGTACAGACATATAAAAATATTTGTATGTTTTATCTTAAAAAAAATATATATATATATATATATATAAAATAAGTTAAGGGATACATATATACAACAGTGTATTAATGATAATTAAAACAATGTAGTAATAATTTAATAATATTTTACTTCCTTTGTGTTCCTATTTCATTAAGTTAAGCAGATTTTAAAGCACAGTGAGGTGTCAAACAACTAGGTGTCCCTTCTGAAAAATGTTTGAGGGAGTCAACTTCAAAAAATAATTTCTTATATTTTTTACAATTTCAGGTATTTATTATTTAAAGAATTGTAGATTTATCTGTTAAGAAACAAATCACTACAATTATATTTGGAAAGTTTTTTTTTCTTAATATTTAAAGAGATATATTTTTAATGCATTGGAAATATGTACGTGACCGCATTAGGGTATTAAGGACACTCATCGGAAATTACTCACCGGAAAATTTTCGCATAAACGGCATATTATTATTATTATTTTTTTTTTTTTTTATAATTCTTAAAATTGAATCCCATGAAATAATTAGATAAATTTTATAAAATTTGTAATGTAAGTTTTTTTTTAAATTTGTAGTACATAAGTATAAAATCAATAATTAAAGAATTAAAACCGAAATGAAGTTTTTTTTTTTTTTTAAACACACTGTATAACTAAGTAACTGAGTAATATCGTACTTTATTGTGAGTTTTATTGTTATCCCATATATTACAAGAAGTCGTTTTTGATAGTATTAGGAATATTATTTCAAAACAAACAACAACAATCACAAAAAAAAAAAAAAAAAAAAAAAAAAAAAAAATCCCGAATAAGAATAAATAGTCATTAAAACGTGAAATGCATGTAAAATGAGTTTTATACAATTAATCCTTAGAACACAAATTATATTAATAAAGATAGTACATGTTTTGGTAGGAATGAAATAAATTTATCAATGTCAAAAATTAAATGAACCACAGAACTCCAAATTAATTTCAACTTACATCGTCCATGAAATGCAATATATTAGCGCACATCCATTTTACCTTAATAATTGAAATTAGTTAATTTTCGCAAATTAATGTAATACAAATCTTCATAGAAATTCGCAACACTGTATTGCGTACATACATTTAGATAAATGCATACAAATTAATCACACTCAATAATTAGAAACACGGGATGAATTATGTATGAAAATGCATAATTCATGAAGAAATCTCAATGGAGCAACACATGAATTATAAAGTGAATAAACATAAAAAAAAAAAAAAACCTGTCATTGAATACGAAGATAAGAATCTGAGAGTACCTTATAAGTGATTCCTGGTGGGAAAACAAATCGTAAATAACGCTAATATTTGACAACTTTCTTTAGATCTTCATTTAGATTCAGTCGCTAAATAAATTATGATATGTAAATAAATAACTTACAATTTAATAAGATCCATTTAAAATTTCTCGCGAGTAATCGCCCATTTCTGTATTTGTAGTTTAAGATTGTTAATTCGTACGAGTGGAATTTTAAACCTCAATTAATTTCAAGTAAATTACTTAAATTACTTTATTCTTAGTAGTTTTTATTTTACTTCATTCATCAATCATTATTTATTAATGATGAGCAGAAAGTAAAAGGATGTTTAACACATTTAATTAAATATACATGGGTACGTAAGTAGTTCTACTACATGCAGATAAAAACAACAGAAGACATCCGGTCGAGAAGCCAAGCTTATTAGCTTCATGGGCGGAATGCCTGGGTAGCCACAGCTATCTTGCTAATGTTATCACAGCCAGAAAAATATTCACACATGGTCATACATTATGTATATATATATATAATCCTGAAATAATTTAACTGACCTATTGTATATCTAGCTAAACGCTAGATGGCGCTTGCTCACTACTGACTTAATGTCTTCTTTCTTTAATCCTTTCTTTGAAAGTTTTAAGGATTCAATGAAGATTTAATTTAATTTTTTAATTAATTTCTCATTCAATATGGTTTTGCTGCTTCGATCGGGGCTGGAACTATATAAGTTGCTATGATTAGCTATATTGTTTTACGAAATCTATGCAGCTTTCACAGCTTTATGAAGAACATGCCCCATGATGAGTATTTACTTCTAATTTTAAGCATTTTTATCCAATTATTTCTGTGGTCGTTTATTTGTTTTCTCTGTCATAAAGTTTAAAGGTCCTTTTTTTTATTATTATCATTCATGTTGGCGTAAGTAATTTAAATTGTTTGTGTCTCTTATGGTTCTTAATCTGTATCGCAACAATTTTGTGTCAGTCTTTCCTATTAGTTAAAATCAGTTCTATTATTTTATGTTGGTATTGTTTTGTATCTATTAAATTGCTAAATTTTAAGATTAAATTTTATTACATCTATAATATATATATATATAATATGAGAAGATACGTTAACAATATATTTACAGGTATTTTCAGAAATATGGGAAATTGTAATTATATACACTCGTATACAGATATTATTAGTAATGTTGTTGTGCATATAGTTTGATTATGTGAATCACGAAAACAAAATTTATGATTTAATTGGAAATACCATAATTTCGATTATCATAAAACCATAAGTAAAGTACCATATTTCGAAAAGTTGTTATACACAAAATCGTCCGTTTATCGAATTTCATTGTTACAAAACATTTTAAAACACAAACCGTCAATAAGAGGTGTTTGCTAAAGCATAAATTAGTTAACAACAGAAACACAACACACAAGCATATTAAAATCTGTTACAAAATTCTGCTTTTCAAAATATCTTTTGATATTAAAATAATATCAAAAAATATATTAATATCTTTTGATATTAAAAATAACAAAAAATAAATAAATAAATAAATAAATAAATAAATAAATAAAAAAAATAAGGAAATTGATTTTGAATTTTTTTAAAGTTGATGAGGTTTTTTTCTTTTTTGGTCTTTTTTGCACTGATAAAAAGTCTTTTTAATTGATGCAATTTATTTAAATATTTATTTATTTATTTAGATAGTTGCTAAAAGACTATCATAGGTATAATTTTTTTTTTATAATGCTTTCCTCAAGTTTTCATACCTAACCTCAGACTTGGTGTTTCTTTTAAGTCTGAAATATTAACGCTGTGTCGCGATTCCAATGCTTAACAACTAACAGCAACTGCAACATAAAATTGCTTGTAAAATTTATGTTTCACAAAAGGGAGAACCTATTTTGAAAGGCTAATATATGTGAAAATGTGTGCAAAAAAGTCATTCTGCGTTATTTTTCGCACTTAAAAAGACGTTTATAAGAATTTTCATCTCTTCCCCCTCATACATAAATATCTCTTAAGCTGTACCATTAGAATTTAAGATGTACTTCTCCGCTTTGTATGCTCAGCTGTTTCGGGGAGAGAGCAGTCAAAATATATGAAACTTCCGCGGCGCGCTTTCACAAGAGTTAGCGAACATAATTTGAAACAGTTTATGGATAATTTTTCAAACGAAAGAAGAAGGTGGAAGCCATGCTTCATACTAATAAGGAAATGGGAGTTTCTGTGGTGTGAATTATGTTTTACGAATTGCCATGTGGAACAATCTAGTGCAGTGATATAATATTTGTTTTTGTTTTATATTTTTTCTTTTACTTCTTCCCTGCCTGTGATCTTATACCTCATATTTGTCAATTTCAAGTTTCTCACATCAGAAAAAAATATATAAAAAAAGATAAAAGATTTACGACAAACAGGAAAAAATTTAATTGCGTCTTAAACATAGAAAATATAATACCGAAATTTCGTGTATATAACCCGCGAGTAATCTATAAATAAAACCTGAGTTTGTATGTCCTGCGGGCTATCATCCGGTGCGGGGTATGTATCGCAAAGAAGGAGAAAATCAACACCAGTTTCATTTTTGTTTCAGAAGTCTGGATTATTAACGTATAATGACGATTAAATTGAACACAGGGAAAGGGAACTTGATGAGGAGTATAATAAGGAAGACGAAGACGAACTGTCCCAAACATTTTAATTCTGATACGGAAGAATCCGATTTCGATGGATTTGAATGTAAATAAATTTATTATTAATCTATAATTTTCTTATAAATCGAATAAAGGTGTTAATTGTCAGAAGTTACTCCAGTTTACAGTAATTTATATAGAGAGAAAGTTAATTAATACTAAGTTATGATTATTTGCTTTTTCGTTATAGGTAAGTAAATTTATTTGTTTATTATTTATATCTAGTTGTATATTTCTTTATTATTTGTATTTTTTCTACTTATTATTAAAATAATAGCAATTAATATTGAAATTATAAACAGCGATTGTCGACCAGGTCATTTTAGAAATGCGGGTATCTTCTAGTGCGGGGTATCTTTCGGTTATAATTATTTGTAAATATATTTTTTACGCTGCGGGTTACCTTCCGCCGCGGGTTATATACGCGAAATTACGGTAACTGTAATTATTAAGAGTGCAGTAATGCATTTGATCTTAGATGGTAATGAACGATGCCAAACAATAAAGAAAAAATTACATTTTTCAGAATTAAAATTTTTAAGCCACTGAGGAAAGCCATGTTTAGTTAAGTATTTATTAGTTTTTGTATTATATGAATAAATATGGATGAATATTCAGCTTACAAAGGCAAAGTTAAGCTTAAAATTATATGGAAAATTTGTAACATATTATCAATCCGCACTGTTAAGTTTTTTCTTTTCTTCTTCTTTTTTTTTTTTTTTTTTTTTTATAGCTAGTGTTAATTTCAATATTTATCATGTCATAAAATAAAAATAGTGAAAATGAATCTCAATGTATAGATATTCAAAAATTTCCTCGTTGGATATTTTCAAGTTTATAATAATTTCCTTACACAATACATGTTTGAAAGGTAAAAATTAAAATATTAATTTACGTAATAAGTTTCTCTTAAAAGCCTAATCCTTTCACAGTCATTTGCTCGCTTTTTTACTTTCTCTTACCGATAAGGTCGAGAAAGTATTGTTTTAGGGTCAAATTTTCGAACGTGGGTTTTTGTTACATTAACATGTTCTGAGGTCCCCTGAATACGAAAATCACGTTTTTAGCGAATGGTCTGTGTGTCTGTGTGTGTGTTATCATTATATCTCAAGAACAAATAGTAGCAGAAATTCCAAACTCGGTATGCTAAATGTGTATCATATAGGGATGCTACACTAAGCTTTTCGTTGAGATGAAGCCACACAGAACTAATTAACATATAAAACTCTCCCGAAGCCTAATTTGAATTGTTTAACATAGGTTTACATAACAGTACTCGTTATCTTACTTCTTAATCTCCAACATGCATCTATAGTATTAAATTTCAGGGTAAGAGAAAGTCGTGTGAGTGACACACCAGATTATTTCCATTGTGCAGAAACTGAAATTAGATGTTTGTGGGACAAAATTTCGAAACATACGTTTACTTTTTTTTTCTGAAGGAAAAAAAAATATCTATATCTATATCTATATCTATATCTGTATTATGTAATAATGAATTTTTATATTCATATTTAATTAATAATTAATATATTGCATTTATTCCATAAATCCTGAATGGTGACATTTGTCTGAAAATGCTTATATGTTATTCGTTGGCGTATGATTAATTTTTAATAATGACAATTCAATATTTAAATCCGACATAACTTAATACCATTATAGCATTACCATTTTATACTGTGTGAGTTTTTCGCGTTTTCTAAAACCTGACTCTTGAAAAATTGCAACCAAATAATAATTTGTAGTAGAATATCATAAAAGTTCATTCAGTTAGCTGATTTCAATAACTGACATATCGTTAAAATTATATGAGTTTCAAGAGTGTTACAGTTTATATTGATATTTCACTGGTGCATACCGTACGTTAGAAAGTGATATTGTGAATTTCTTTTTTTCCCCCGAATCTCATCTATAGGGGCTCGTTCAAAACAATTATAAAAATATATATTATTATTATTATATAAAGAACTTATTTATCATCAATATGAATATAAAGCATCTTCAATATGCTTAGAAAAGCACTAAACTTAAAAAGAAGTTAGATCAATTAAGCAGGTTTATGTTTAAGTAAATTTTAAAAAACTCTATTTAACTTCAGTGTGCTACTAACTTCTTTGGAATATACAAATTATTAGAATAATTTTTAACGAGATAGCTAACATTTTACGACTATTAATTTCAATTTACAAAAAAAAAAAAAAAAAAAAAAAAAAAAAATCCTTAAATACCTAATTTAGATTTCAAGAAAAAAGAATTTAAGAAGATTATATCTTTCTTTAACAGGTAATTATGTTTTTTGTATGTACCTCATGGAAATATAAAAATTATTGAAACAGATTTTAAAGATATATTTAACGGTTTCCTAAATTTTATTAGAAGTAGACAATCTGTCGAATTTATTATACAATTAAAAAAATATATATTTTTGTGGAGTTATATCCTTTTAAAACCGGTAATAAAACTTTTTAAGTATTAGGTGTACAAATAAGTTTTAGGACACTTCGATTTTGTATCATAACAGCTATTCTAAATTAATTCAAAATTCCCGCTCACTTATCATAGATGGCGCTTGATATGTAGTATCGAAACGTAAAGGAGTCATAAACATAACCAATAAATTCTGTAAATTAAACATGCAGACCGATAAGCTATTTATTAGACACTGCATTCGCTATGAATTCCATCAAGGAAATAGTGTTAGGAAAGCGTGTGAATCGATATGTTCCGTTCTTGGAGACAACATTGTATCTAAAAGTGCATGTGAGTATTGGTATAAGCGATTCAAAGAAGGTGATTTCGACGTTAGTGACCGTGAACGCACCGGCCTCCTCTAAAGGTGGACGACCAGGAACTGCAAGCGTTGCTGGATGAAAACTCTTGTCAGACGGAGAAACAACTTTCGGAACAGCTTGGAGTAACTCAACAAACTGTTTCTTATCGTTTAAAAGCAATGGGTAAGATTCGAAAAGGAACAAAGTGGGTACCACACTTTCTGACTCAAGAAAAGAAAAACAGCCGTCGCGGCCTCATGTGGGTAAACCGGTCAAGGATACGTTACTAGCGCTTGGATGGGAAGCTGTACCACACCCGGCGTATTCACCAGACTTAGCCACATCCGATTATCATTTATTCCGGAAAATGCAGGACGATTTGTCTGACGTGCGATTCAAAACATTTGAAGAAGTGGAAAAATGGGTCGCTAAATTTCTCACCTCGCAAGACGAAAGTTTCTTTGCGAAAGGCATCGCGAGTTACCTGAGAGATGGCTGAAGGTCATTCAGTGCGATGGAGATTACTTCGATGAATAACTGTGTTTTACTTCTTTTTTAATAAATCTTGAATTTTTTGAAAACTGTCCTAAAACTTATTTGTACACCTAATATATTTCAATAGCTTAACCCATTAAACGCCGCTATATGAATCCCACTGAAAATTTATGAATTTTCGTATATTTTTGGGTTTCAGTGTGCATTTCTATATTCATATGCAATCTAAATAATTAACAAAAAAAATATATATATATATTTTGTTACAAGATATGATATGTTTCCAAAATGAGCGATTTGACATATAATTGGGGAAGAACAGATGTTGAAAAACTGCAAAACCCTTTTAAATTAATTTTCTTCATCCCTGTTTGATATAATTTTAAAAAAAAGAACTGTTTTATTTCATATCCAATGTTTAAAACCCTGCACTCGAATTATCTATTTTTGATGATTTTTCTTTCTTTGCTGATGTTTTGCAGAAAAACAAACATCTTTGTTTGAATAATTCAAAAAATAAACAGAAGTGACATTGCAAACTTTTTGAAAAAATTACCAACGAAACTAGGTATTTCAATTAAATTTTAATCACATTAAAAACTGAGACAGACAATATGCACTAAAAATATACAATTTAAAACAATAAAAACACAAAACACAAATTTAAACGTTCCGAGCCTTTTACAGGCTCCTCATCAGTAAAAAACATCAAATGTAAATGCAGAGAAGAACAACAGACTTTCATTAAGTGAGTACAAAGTATTCATCGGGAACTGCGTATGCCTCATTAATGGGTGAAAAATGTTGATTTGTGTACCAGCCCTCCAGGAAAATTCTAGAATGATAATTTTAGTGCATATTGTCTGTCTCAGTTTTTAATGTGATTAAAATTTAATTTAACTACGAGAATTAATATATTTTAAATATTTTATAGGTATTTCAATATTTAATATAAAAAAGAAAATATACATTAAATTTAATTACTTGCAGAGAAAAAAAAATCTTAAAAAATTGTTCCCACAGCGGGAGCTTTGGCGCCTAATGAGTTAAAACAAATGTAAAACCAACCATAGAATAAAGTTTTACTCACGTTTAGGTGTTTCTGGTGGCTTAGGTTGTTCTATATCAGGTGGCACCTGTTGTAGAAGAAAAAACAGAGTGGTTAGCAAAATAACAGTAATACACACACACACACACACACATATATTACATATATATAATTTGAATTATTTAGTACCATTGTAACACTCAGTAGACAAACGATAGATGAAGATACCAACATAAAATAAATTTTAATTGAGATTTATTTCGATTAAAATTAGTCACGGTATTAAATTAAATTGAGTTCCAATGATTAGTAAAAACAAGTTAAAGTATTTACGCAGAAGAGAAATGACGCTAACATAACACATAAGCCTAACGATGAGAGAATTTGTAAAAATTATGAATTATTAGTAACAGTCAACATTTGAGAGAAAAGAGAAAGGATATTCACCAAAGAGTTCCGTTAAAAGGAGGGAAAAAATGGAATTCATGATTTGAAAATTGAAATCTTAAATGCTGAAAAATAGAAATGTACTCATCAGGAAACTTGCATTTCTATCAGCATATGCAAGATTTCGTAAAACTGTATAGCTAATTCTAGCAAATGTACAGCTCAAGTCTCTATCTTGCAACAAAACAAAAAAGAAAAAAAGAAAATTAAATTAGATTAAAAAAGGAAATTAAATCAATCATTAACACAAACTAAAATTTAAACAAGGAATAAGTAATTTAAGCAATCCACGTTAAATGTTACTTACGGAGAGAGTAGAAATAAACAGGTTGCCAAACGAACATTAGTAAAAAGAAAGGATTAAAAGTTTAGAAACGATTAATCGATTTAGGTGCTACTGAAATACTTTAATTGATTGCATTATTATATATATATAAAGTTTGGGCCATATTTTGACAAATTAACTTATTTATTTAGATAGATAAATAGACAGATAGACAAATAGACAGATAATAAAGTAGTATAATAAACACAAACCACGGAAAATAAATGCGTTTAAAATAGCCAAAATAAAAATGAATGGTGATGTATAATAATGAAAATAATGTAGTTACATACACTGCAAATGACGCAGAAACTGAAGATAGATATCATTACGCGGTTTTATTGTTTTAAATTTTAGTGTTCCTTCAAATTACTTATCTAAATACTCATACATAGATATTGTCACAATTATTGTAGAATTTAATTCATTTTATTATTTCATATATTTTATTTTATTATTTCAATATACTACATCTTTTTATTAAGTTTTATATAAATCTGTAGTAATGCTAAGTGACAATATATTTTATGCTAGTTAGCAATTACTATTACAAATATTATGCCTATATTTGAATTATACTAATTATTGTAACAAATAAAACTATAAGTGAGTAATGTGGATTTCTACAATCATTGTGATTTACATTTAAATTTAAACTACTGCAACCTAACAAATAATTTGAATGTATTTTGGTTAATTATAAATTATCATTTAACTAGTCGGTGTGCACCTACCTACCGCATACATTTTTACTTTCCGAACACTATAGTGAGGAAAGTATTGTAATCATGTCAAAAATCCGAATTCGAGATTTTGATGTTTCTATACGTTTCGAGGTCCAACGAGTCCGTTTTGACTATTTTTACGATGATGTATGTATGTGTGTGTGTATGTATGTGTGTATGTATGTGTGTATGTATGTGTGTATGTCTATGAGTGAACACGCTAGCGTCTAAACGCTTTGTTCGAATAAGCTGAAAGTTGGTACGTATATTGTAAGTCACCATAGTACGAACCCTATAGATTTTGGTGAATCTAGCACTTATAGTTTTTTTACAGGGACACAAAGAAAAATTCTTTATCATTATGGCCAAGGGACCAAAATCTTTAAAGTGCGATAGCATCTAAACGCCTTATTCAATTGAGCAAAAACTTTACACACATATTATAGGTCACAGATACTCAATCTGTATAGATTTTGGAGAATCTGGCACTTATAGTTTTTTTACAGGGACACAAAGAAACATTCTTTGCCAAATTTTTAAAAGTGTGATATTGTCTAAACGCCTTATTAATCTGAGCAAAGAATTTGTACACATGTTATAGGCCACATTTGAACCAACTGTATAGATTTTGGTGAATCTAGCACTTACAGTTTTTTTACAGGGACACAAAGAAAAATTCTTTATCATTATGGCCTATGAGACCAAATTTTTAAAAGTGCAATAGCATCTAAACGCCTTATTCAATTGAGCTGAAAATTTGTATGAATATTTTAAATCACTGTTGCACTAACTACAAGCATTTTGGCGAATTGTGGCCACCACGAGACTTTCTTCTATATTTTCCTATACAAATTCACTCAGTAACAATAATAAAAAAAAAAAAAAAAAAAAAAAAAGTGGGACTTTGACAAAATTGTGGGTAAAATGTGAAAATTTGTTTAAGTTTGTCAGAATTTATAGATTTTTACAGGGACACAACGAAAAATTCTTTATCATTATGATCTAAGGGCTCAAAGTTCAGTAGCGTTAAATAAAACCTCGTATGATATATGGAGAAAAATACTCAAACACTCTGTTATGGTTTTCTCTCTTTTGTTTGTTTAGCAACTCCTCTTTCTTTATTTTATCTACAAAACTGTTAGTTACTCAATGTTCGGAAAGTCGAGTGGAGTCACTCCAGATTTTTTACACACGTATTTGCAAATTTTTTTCGCCTAGCCAGTTTAAGTTACTAAACACTGGTTTCATGATATTTAAAACAAATGTCTTCTTCGTTTGTATCATAATATTTATATCTCGTAAAAAAAAATACTATTTTAAAAGTCATCCCGCCCAGCAAAGGCAGCCAAAAAAAAAAAAAAAAAAAAGATTGATATCAAAATTCTCCGTCGCTATTAATTTCCATGAACTCAATACCTTGCTTAATGCAGATCTGTCAATAACTCTACATATATCTTTCTAATAAATCGTAATTGCTTTCAACATTCCTTGTTAGCTGTGTCTTTTTTTTGGCTGCATTATAAAACTATAATTTAAAGTTTTTTACGGCAGGGTGCATAAACAATATTTTATTCTTTTCTAACTAAATTTTTATTAATTAAAACTTCTACATAGGGGACGCACACTACCGTAAAAATACTTTAAATTATAGCTTTATAATGTAGCAAAAAAAAAAAAAAAAAAAAAAAAAAGACAAAGCTAACAAGGAATGTTGAAAACAATTGCGATTTATTAGAAAAATATATGCAGAGTTATTGGCAGATATTCATGAAACAAAGTATTGAGTTCCTGGGAATTAATAGCGGCGGAGAATTTTGATATCAATTCTTTTTTTGGCTGCTTAAGAAAGGCAAGAGTTTTTGCTGGGCGGGATGGATTTTACAATGGTATTGTTTCTTATGCGATGTAGCTTCGTTTTCCAGGCTATGTATGTGCTTTTATAAATAATACACGTATGCACATATTTATAGTTACTAATGTTCATTCTGGCAACAAAACTGATATTTTAAAACTGGTCTGAAATTTTTACAGTAAAAAGTTTCCATTTAATTACGTTTAAGTGAAGTTTTGTCCTATTCTCTTATGTTAAGAAAATCGTAAATTTCAAATAACTTACGAAGTTTTTTAATTCGAATGTTGCAAATGAATAGGGTTCTTGCTAGTATCGAAAGTAATATTTTAAAACTGATCTGAGCTCTCTGCGATCATTTGTTCATGAGATATCGTGTAAACAGACTAACAAACTAACGGACTAACACAACTAACAAACTAACAGACACCCTACAGACGGTCACCATACAAATTTTGTCATTTTCGGATTCCTCACACCTGAAAACGTGTAAAAAAGTCAAAAAACCGAGGTCGAAAATTTTCACGATTACCTAAGTTCCCCATACCTATTGTATGTTGGAGAAGTAAAACAAGTGTTGAATGTTGAAGCAATGTGACCATAAATTTGAAAAAGACGCAACAGTTGTTTTGGGTTAAGATATTTAAGTGTGAAGTTTGAAAGAAGCAGCTGTTTTAAAAATAATAAAATTAGTAATATCAATTTTAATTACTATGAATTATTAATTTTATATTTGCATTATAAGTCTACTGTAATTAATTTGCATTATTATGCAAGTAAACACAATAAATTGCAAAAACTCGTGTAAGTTTTTACAGATAAAAATAATTATACATGACTTTTCATTAGGCGAATAAAAAAGTTGGCACGAATGAAGCGTGAAACATTATATTCTTTAAAATTAGTAAAAAAATTAATACAGTGAAATTTGAATAATTCGAACTTGTTTAATTCGAAATTCTGGATAATTCGAATTTTTTACTCGGTCCCTTGAATTTTGTATTAAAATAATGTTAAAAAATCGTGGACAATTCTAATTCTATTTTGGATAATTCGAATTTTTTATATGATTGCCTTTAAAATATTACTGAAAATTTGTTCCCGAGATTTTTCTCAGCTAATATATTTTAACAGTCTTTCAAAAGGTAGGATAAGGAAATATAATAGAAGCCCCTAACTAGTGCATCAGAAGATATGGTGCATATACATGAACTTTGAGGTTCTTTTGAACTGAAAGTCATGTCTAATGAAGAAGATTCTATTTTTGCATCAAGTCATATGCTATGACACAAAGATTGTACTTAAGAAGAAATAAAAAATATCCGACTATTTAAAAAAAAAAAATGTTGAATAATTAAGTTCGTAAAAAATATTGATTTAATGGGGGGGGGGGGGGGATGTAGCAGTATTCTTAGATATAATGTTTATGTGTTAAATCTTTAATCGTGGAGTTATAATTTTTTTTATCTCTTTTTTTTGACAAAATAGTATATGTAATTTGAATTTTTGGATATTTCGAATTTTTCTCTGGTCCCTTCAATTTCGAATTATTTAAGTTCTACTGTACTAAGTCATTTAAATGCTAGAAGTAACTAATTTGTTTATGTTATAAATCAAATGTAATTATTCTTTTCTTTAATTATACTGGCATAACCAGCATCGAACAGGACACATTATTTTATTCCATATGCTTCTGTTTTTCACTGAAAAAAGGAAAAAAAAAAAAAGAGTTATCTCTTTACTTAGTCATTGAAAGCCCAGTAGCAGAGAAAAAAGCAATCATCTCTAAAGTTAATATTGTAGCGACTAGGAAGCTCTCTTTATCTTCCAGTATTTAACTCTGAGAAAAGTACATTAGGCGGAGCGACACAAAAAGAATCCACGAAAAGCTGGCGCGTTGTAGTGGACCGTAAAATTTCTCTGCGTCATAATGGCTTTTGGAACCACAATTTAATGTTTATAGTCTGTTTTATGATTGTGTGCTGAGACATTTGGTCAATTTTTTTCAATTTCGCGTTAGTTATTCTGGCTTTAAACAGTTCTTGCAGATTAAACATTTTGTTTACTTTTTTCATTTACCGGTAAAGAAGACCCTTAAAAATAATCTTCAGACTGAGCTTTTCTATATATTTTGTTCGGATACACAGAAATATTTTCTAGAAAACAGTTTTCAATATTTCCATAACAGGCATATGAAGACATTTTTATTGTAGTGTAAAAACTTTAAAAATGTATCAATGAGGCATTTTGGCCATAGGCCCTAATGTATTTGAATGTTTTTGTATGTCCCTATACACCAATCATTTTTCCGATCTCTGTAAAACGTTTTAAGTAATAGCACTATGTGATGCATGTTAAGAATACCGAATTTGGAGTTTCTGGTAATATCTGTTTTTTAGTTATGATGATGAAAGTTTATTCGCTAACAACCTGATTGTTCTGATTCATGGTTACCTTAAAAGAATTAGAGCAAAAATTCAGTTTCGAAAATCGTACCCAAAGCTTTACATTCTTTACCATATATGGATAAGAGAAAGCAAAAAACAAGGTTCAAAACAGTTATTGAATTATTTAAAAAAATAAATCGAGTTTAACTGGTTCACAAGAAGTTTTACAATTAAAGTTTTAACATAAAAGTTAGACAAAAATTTTTATGAAAAAATGTTTTTGATAAATAAGCTCCTTAAAAACTTATATAAAAAGGAATTTTTCATAAAATTTCTGTAAATATTATTTCTTATCAAAACTTTTATAAAAAGTTTTGGTCCAAATAAAAAACTTTTTAAGCATAAATTCTCATACAAAAGTTTACAAACGTACGGCTCAGAATTCGACGTGCTATCATTAGGAAGGAACCTCGGAAACAGTGATTTTAGTGGGTTTTTCTTCTAATGTTTAAAATACACCCACTTAAAGCAACAAACTACAGTGCGGACATGTTTCTCGCGCCTAGCAATAGCAGACGATTCTGAAAGCTTAAAGGGGTGCCAAATTAACCGACAGGTTGGGATTTAAAAAAATTCTAGTCATTTGGCACTCTCTTATCATTTATTTTACCTTAACCAGATAATTATCACATGTATTTCCACACTGGACTCGTTGAGTGAGAACATGCGCAGACGCTTCCAAGTTTGCAAAAAATGTGGTGGACAAATAATCGTTTTAATGTTTGTTTTTTTTCCCCAATTTAAATATCTGTGTTATTTCTCTAAATGTACGAAGGACTCTCAAAACATATTTTACTGATTAAAAAGAGTTATCTTAATTTTACAATAAAATAAATAATGATAAAATAATTAGCTTTTGTAAATGGCTTTATTAGTCCAATTTTATCATGAAATATTTGCTTATTATATGTACAATTATCCATATATACAGATTATATTTATACAATTATATCAATCAACAACAAGTTGAATAGCCATAACAAAAACATTTTTACTTTCCGAACACTATAGTGAGGAAAGTATTGTAATCATGTCAAAAATCCGAATTTGAGATTTTGATGTTTCTATACGTTTCGAGGTCCCTGAGTCCGTTCCCCCTATTTTTACGATGATGTATTTGTGTGTGTGTGTGTATGTGTGTGTGTGTGTGTGTGTGTGTGTGTGTGTGTGTGTGAGTGAACACGCTAGCGTCTAAACGCTTTGTTCGAATAAGCTGAAAGTTGGTACGTATATTGTAAGTCAGAAGTCACCATAGTACGAACCCTATAGATTTTGGTGAATCTAGCACTTATAGTTTTTTTACAGGGACACCTGGAAAAATTCTTTATCATTATGGCCCATGGGGCCAAATTTTTAAAAGTGCGATAGCGTCTAAACGCCTGATTAATCTGAGCAAAAAACTTGTACACATGTTATAAGTCACAGTTGCACCAACTCTATAGATTTTGGTGAATTTAGCGCTTACAGTTTTTTTTTTTACAGGGACACAAAGAAAAATTCTTTATCATTATGGCCTATGGGACGAGATTTTAAAAAGTTCGATAGCATCTAAACGCCTTATTCAATTGAGCTCAAAATTTATATGAATATTATAAATCACTGTTGCGCTAACTATAAGCATTTTGGTGAATCTAGCATTTATAGGGTTTCACAGGGACACAACGAAAAATTCTTTATCATTATGATCTTATAGGCTCAAAGTTCAGTAGCGTTAAATAAAACATCGTGTAATATATGGAGAAAAATACTCGAACACTCTATTATGGTTTTCTCTCTTTTGTTTGTTTAACAACACCTCTTTCTTTACTTTATCTACAAAACTGTTAATTACTCAATGTTCGGAAAGTCGAGTGGAGTCACTCCAGATTTTTTTTTTTTTTTTTCTATAAATGAAAGTAATAGTCTTAACAATAATGAAATTTGCATTAATATGAATGAACAAATGCGTAATAAAATTAATGCGTGTAATACAAAAAATTAAATGAAAAACTTGATTGTGATATATGTATATATATTTAATTTGCGAATTATAGAACGCATAAATGAACAATTACAACTTCTATTACGTAAGAAACACAGTAATTGTTACAATGTTTACTTTCTATGATCGAAAGGATTTAATAATACATGTCAAAAGTGTATTTTATCATTTTTTTAATCAACTCGCTTTCTTGTTTGTTTGTTTGTCCAGTACAAATCTTGCAATCGATTTTCAACTAACTTCCCGACTAGCTAGACATTTGAAACTTTTAGAATAGCTGAGAACACGATGACAATGCACATTCTTTTAATACTTTTAGCCATCTTTAAACAGAATTGAATTCATAATTAATCAATGTGTGAACATTTCTTATAATTGTTCCCTTTATTACGCATTTGATCCTTTTCTTTCAAGTTGATAGCATAATTCATCATTTTTTTTTTTTTTTTAAGTATTTATTAATACATAGAATTGTCAAGTTTATATGATTCAACATAAAATTAAAAGACATGGTATATAAAAGGATCCGGACAAAATCTCGTGGGACAAAATCTCGCCGGACAAAATATCGCATCAAAAAAATAATATGATTTATTTAAAAATTTGAATTTGTGTCACATAGGATCTCTGGAGGGGGACAAAGGCCTTGTAAATATAAATTAATTGATTAAAATAAATAAATAAATGTATACATATATATATCATAGAGTGGAATTTCATTATTTTATCTATATTTAAGTTATTTTATCCTTTGCTTTTCACCATTCAAAATACACTTTAAAAATATTGTACATCACTTTTGACACCAAAGCTGCGAACACTGTTCACAAATCTAAATTCAAAAATTTAAAATTGATAAGCAGGACTGAACACATTATAATTAATCTTGGCAAAATTAATAAACATAGTTTTAAATTCTTTTAAGAAAATTTTATCGTAATTTTTGCGGTGGGTTCGTCTGTATGTCAGTGTTCTGACTAAGGTATGTGTTGGTATGAAATTTTATACAACATTTTTAATAATTACCAACTCCTTTTTGCTTTCCATTCATCTCTGTAGGCGATATTTTGTCCCCAACACCCAAAAAGTTCTTTTTATATTGTAATTATCTTTATTTTAAAAGCATTAAATAACTGTGCTTTTTTTTTTTTCATCTTTTTTTCTTTTCTTTCTTTCTTTTCTTTTTTCTTTCTTTCTTTCTTTTTTTTTTTTTTACCTCATTAAGTATTTAATAATTACTTACTCTTAAATATTTTTCTCCTGCTCATTCTCGCTTACAATTGACTCTAACAATGTCATTCAACAAATCTATTTTACTTGTATACCTCATAGTATAATATGTACCTTTCCGTAAATAACGGCATTAACTAACCTCAAAGAAAGCGATTAACCCTTTCAGGGGCACTAAGTAAAAATGATTGAATTTCCTTTTAAATATATATATATCATAAAGTAAACATCCCCTACAAGTCATATTTGATGAAGAAAAAAATTCAGCATGTGGGGATTTTTTTGTGGGTGGTGGCTAGGCTTTCTAGCCACTGTGTCTATCCACCTAAAAGATGCTCCTAAAAATCAAACTAAAATTAATGATCTAAGATTATATGTAAATCTGTTGTATTTAAAAGGTGCATTACAGTATATTTACACTACCAAATACTTTTGAATAAAAAATTATTTTTCATAAAAATATATAAAAGAAACTTCAAAAAAATTTCCCGCAACTTGTCCATTTAAAAAAGTCACAGGCACATCCTGCTTAAAGTTACTGTAGTTCTACCATCTCCATTTCAATTTTAGAAGTACACATTAACTTTTCATAAAAGTGGATAAAAAAAGTAGCCACTGCACACTTAGAGAAAAATTTCTAAAGTAGGTGGATAGACCCTCTAGCCACCGCCCCTGAAAGGGTTAAATTTCGCTCTTTAGTGAGGCGCTGTTTCCATAAGATTGGCGAGTTATCAACAAATAAATGTTAATAAATGCACAAAAGACTTGGATTTCTGAAGTTATAGCTCGCTCGAATATTGCGTGTGTACTTTTCTTATATTTATGACATCCGCCCCATAAAAATTCGCTTGTCTGCGGACGGAGTGCCTTATAAACACACGCTGCTCTTTAGGGCTAAACGATATACTAGCGATACGATGTTTTATTTCCATACGGTTTACGATGGCTGTCTTTTCGGTTTACGGATGTATAGTGGATATTAATTCCATTTCTATTGCTCCGTCGGATATGCGACAAATAATTATTAAAACTGAATGGGTCATAATATTGTTTTAACGGAAAAGTAAGGAAGACGGGGTAGGTTTATATTCTATGATGAGGATAAGAAATGTTACAACATTAGAATCCAGTCGGCTTATGGAAATGTTTTATGTTAAATTTATTCTATGTTTGTAATTTCGGAAATATTTTTTTTTTTCCTCTTTAAATAATGTCTTTTTAACAATAGCTTAAAAATTAAATTTATTTACATAAACAACGATTTATTTTTGCATAAATCTGACAAAAGAATAATTAAGTAAAATATTTAGATTATAAATATTAGCATAAAGTCAGACGATATTTATTTTAGTTTTTCTTGCAAGTTTTTAATAAATATATTTATAATGCTAAGCAAAAACGACAAAATTGTTTATTTGTTACAATTTAATTATGCATTATTATGCATTTCACATAACGAGATAGTAAAATATGTGGTTTTGAGGTAAGAGCAATTTAATAATAAGAAGGCTACGAATTTGCATAAAACACGATAACAATATGAAATGACACGCATGATATTTCCATACACGATTTTCTTTAACTTGGTATGTCGTTTATTTACTTATTATATTTTTATGTGTATGGATCAAATCTAAGAATTAAATTTTCACCCACTTCCTGTCATCCGACTGAGCTAAAATTTTAATAAAATACATAACTCCGATGAAAATACATGCTCAGCTAGTAACGGGTATATAGGTGTGTCCTTGTGAGCCCTGGACCTCCAACATCAGATCAAAATTTGTTTTGAATTTTAACGCACTTCCTATGCACTTCCTATCGTCCGAATGAACTGAAATTTTGGATATATTCCGTAATTCCGCTGGCAATACATGCTCAAATAGTAACGAACTTATGGGCGGGGCCCTGGGCTTCCAAATCTAATGTCGAATTTTAACTCACTTCCTATCGTCTGATTGAGCTGAAATTTTGCATAACTGTATAATACCGATGACAATACATAGTCAAGTAGTAACGGATCTATTGCTGGGGCGCTATGTTCCCTGACACAAGTTCGATTTTTTTTTTTTTTTTTTCGAATTTTAACCCACTTCCTATAGTTTGATTGAAAATAAGTTTTGCAAACATGTATAACTCAGATGACAATAATTGCTCAGAAAATAAGGGATTTAACTCTACAAGGCACCCAGTTCCATATGTGGAACGCCGACTTTAATCGTTCCTATAGTTATAAAACTATTAGTAGCGACCTCTCTTGACATCTTGATAGAAGCTACTGACATATAGCAATGTAGACATATGAACTTTTACCTAAAGATGTCGTTCGTGTTTTTGTTAGAGTGCACTCAGTGTGAAATTTGAATGAAAGTGATACGTTAGTCGTTTGTCTGAATTCAAAAATAAAAAAAGAATAATTATTGAACAGTTTTGACTCGAAAAAAAAAAAAAAAATACTGTGTGTTATAAGGAAGTGTATATTTTGCAGAGGTAAGCTGTTTTTTTTAATATTACAATAGTAAACGTATTAGTAAATCCTATTTTTATGTACGTTCCACATACGGTACATTGAGCTAAAAAATTGATTTTTCCGTAAAATAGGGTTTTATTTTTATTTTTATAAGTTTTCCCTATCTTCTGATCACTCATTATAACCTATATATTGTTGTCGCGCACTAAAAAAAAAAAAATAAATAAATAAAAAATAAATAAATAAAATTGAGCCTTGTAGGGTTAAGAATGGAAAGAGAGGGTGGGAGTCCACCCAAATCCAGACCAAAATTTGTTTCAAATTTTAACCCACTTCCTATTGTCTTATTCAGTTGAAATTATACATACATGTATTATTCAAATGACAATACATGCTGAAGTTGTAATAGACTTAGAAAGGGGCTGTGGGCGTGAGCTCCTAACTACAGTTCAAAATTTCTTTTCGAATTTTAAACCCCTTAATATCATTCGACTGAGCTGAAGTTTCGCGCGCATATGCATTATACGCATCCACTGAATTGAAGCTATTAGTATATTTTGAAATAAAATCATATGTTCAATTTTAATTTATGTAGGGTAAGTGCACCAGTGATTGACACTTTTAGAGCAATCTCTGATGTTTTTAATGTTCTAGTCATGAGAAAATATTTTTAGAAGTCTTAAGTTAGTACATATGGCATGAAAGACATTCAGAACCACATATATGTTAAAATGTATACATTCGATAACAATTCTTTTTTTTTTTTTTATGAATTTTTATTTGACACCCACTTAATGTTCCAGTAACTGACACTGCCACTTTTTTATTTTATCAATAATTGGCACCCTATGTACCAGTGTTTGACACTGCTAGTTATTCATTTTACCAGTTATTAGCACCCTATGATCCAATGTTTGACATAAAATGTTAAAATTCTTATATGCAAAATATATGATTTTATTATTTTTCTATTATTCATTAATTATTTCGGGATAGATGTCAATCACTGGAGCATGCCAATCACTGGAGCACCTACCCTATATATATATATATATTTTTTTTTTTTTTTTTTTTCATTTTTCCGCTCTTTCATTCTTTTATTTTCTTTCTTTTTTTTTTTTTTTACTTACTCTTTTTTCTCTTTTTTGAACTTACCGAACAATCAGCGATTTCGTAATTACTAACTCTTTACCAATAATAACAAAGCCATTGTACGTATTCCTCTCTTAAACGTTCTCTGCCCATCATTGTTTTCGATAGACTCATACTAGATACTTTTCTACAAATCCATTTTACTTTTATCCTTTATGAAATAACCATAAACGTCTTTCTGTAAATAATTAACTAACCGCATACAAAGCTATTAAATTTCGCTTTTTAATGAGGCTATAAGATTGGCGAATTATCAGCAAATAAATGTTAATAAATGTACAAAATACTTTTTGGATTTCTAGTTTTGTATTAACTCGATCGAATATTGCGTGTGTACTTTCCTGATATTTATGATAACCGCCCCATAAAAATTCGCTTGTCTGAGGACGGAGCATATCTTATAAACATACGCTGCACTTTATGGCCAGAGCGATATACGAGTGATGCGATGTTTTATTTTCATACAGCTTATGATGGCTGTCTTTTAGTGTATAGTGGATATTAATTCATTTCTATTGCGCCGTCGGATATACGGCAAATAGTTATTAAAACTCAGTAGGACATTATATATATATATAAATGATAGATATCGTAATAAAATTTAATCTTAAAATTTAGCAATAAATAGATACAAAACAATACCAACACAAAATAATAGAACTGATTTTAATGACAAAGAAAACAAATAAATGACCACAGAAATATAATTGGATAAAAATGCTTAAAATTAGACGTAAATACTTATCAGGGGGCATGTACTTCATAAAGTTGTGAAAGCTGCATCGATTTCGTAAAACAATATAGCTAATCATAGCAATTTATATTGTTTATATATATATATATATATATATATATATATTTGTGAAAAAATAAGGAAGACGAGGCAGGCTCCTATTTTAAAATGAGGATAAAAAAATATTGCATATTTAGAGAAATTTATGAGCATGTGAATTTACTTTTTATCTGTGATTTTGGGAAGAATTTTATTGTCTTGTTTTTTCAAATACATTTTTATTGAATTAATTATTGAAATTTCTCCTCGACAAAAGTTTTTTTTATATGTATGAATTTAAATACTATGCACAAAAATAAAAAAATCTGGAGTGACTCCACTCGACTTTCCGAACATTAAGTAACTAACAGTTTTGTAGATAAAATAAAGAAAGAGGAGTTGCTAAACAAACAAAAAAGAGAAAACCATAACAGAGTGTTTGAGTATTTTTCTCCATATATCACACGGGGTTTTATTTAACGCTACTGAACTTTGAGCCCTTAGATCATAACGATAAAGAATTTTTCGTTGTGTCCCTGTAAAAATCTATAAATGCTAGATTCACCAAAATGCTTATAGTTAGTGCAACAGTGATTTATAATATCCATACAAATTTTCAGCTCAATTGAATAAAGCGTTTAGATGCTATCGCTGGTCTCATAGGCCATAAAGATAAAGAATTTTTCTTTGTGTCCCTGTAAAAAAACTGTAAGTGCTAGATTCACCAAAATCTATACAGTTGGTTCAAATGTGACCTATAACATGTGTACAAATTCTTTGCTGAGATTAATAAGGCGTTTAGACGCTATCACACTTTTAAAAATTTGGCAAAGAATTTTTCTTTGTGTCCCTGTAAAAAAACTATAAGTGCTGGATTCTCCAAACTCTATACAGATTGAGTATCTGTGACCTACAATAGGCGTATAAAGTTTTTGCTCAATTGAATAAGGCTTTTAGATGCTATCGCACTTTTAACATTTTAGTCCCTTGGCCATAATGATAAAGAATTTTTCTTTGTGTCCCTGTAAAAAAACTATAAGTGCTAGATTCACCAAAATCTATAGGGTTCGTACTATGATGACTTACAATATACGTACCAACTTTCAGCTTATTCGAACAAAGCGTTTAGACGCTAGCGTGTTCACTCACAGACATACACACATACGTACACACATACATACACACATACATACACACACACATACATACATCATCGTAAAAATAGTGAAAACGGACTCGTTGGACCTCGAAACGTATAGAAACATCAAAATCTCGAATTCGGATTTTTGATATGATTACAATACTTTCCTCACTATAGTGTTCGGAAAGTAAAAAAGTAATTAGATAAAATAATTAAATCTCAATTACTAGCACGAATATAATCAATATTACTTCCTTTTAGGGTTTTCATTGCATGATATTTACATGTTTACACAGCTAAGTAAAAAACAATAGAAAACTATTTATTGAATACGAATAGTACTATTTCTGCATTATTATACATTCCTTTGAACGGTATCGTAAAATATGTAGTTTAGCGTTAACAGCAGTTTAATGGTTGAAATTCTATGAACTGGCATAATACAATACTGCACGTATTGCCTTCCAGAACATTTTCTGCTCTTTATCGTTTACAATCGACTTTTACTATCCCATTCTGCAAATCCGTTTTACTTCTGTCCTTCATGTAAAAGCCATAAACATCTCTCTGTAAATAGCTAACTAACTGCACAGAAAGCGATTAAATCCTGCTCTTTAGTGGGGTGCCGCCTCAATAAGATTGGCCCGTTATCAGCAAATAAATGTTAATGAATGTACAAAAGACTTGGATTTCGGCAGTCATAATTCGCTGGAATATTACGTGCGTACTTTCCTTATATTTACGACAACCTCTCCATAAAAATTCGCTTGTCTGAGGATGGAGCGCCTTATAAACACAAACGCTGCTCTTTAAGGTGGTGAGAGCGATAGGATGTTTTATTTTCATAAGGTTTATGAAGAATGCTACGGTTGTATAGTGAATATTAATTCCATTTCTGTTGTGCTATCGGATATGCGACGAAAAGTTATTAAAGCTGAATGGAGCATAACATTTTTAGCGGAAAAAGTAAAAAAAAGATAAAATTAAGTTCATCATTTTCGACGAGGTAAAGAAACTTGGCGATGTTTGAGTTCAGTAAATTTATGAGAAAATGGTATTACTACTTGATAATGATTTAAAAAATGATTTGTTTTATTTTTTAATTTCATTTTTTTTGGCAATTTCCTTTTTAATATTCTAAAAAAAATACTATGTATCAAAAAAATAATTTTACGTGTAAAGCTAAAAAGAAAAGGAATAACGCTCTTAATTTCAAAGAAGGTAAAAGTCCATTGGTAACCGAATGGTTAGAGGTCTAGCATGCAAACCCCCCAAGTGCCGAGTTTGAATACCAGTTCAAGCAATAATGTTCGTAGTGGTTCTGTATTCCTTTTAAGCAAAAGGTGACGTTCTAATAAACCTTAATATATAAAAATAAATGACTAGTAGATTTTGAGGAGTGACGTCTTCCTTGTTTCAAATATAACACAGTCAAAAGTTCTTTGTGTCCATTTCGTACTTTGGCTTATTCTACTGCTAAACATTCGTTACAATCGATTAATCTGTTTAAACCACTTACTTATTTAGTTCCATACAATTTTTCCACTTGTCCACTTTCACGAGGGACTCCTGCAGCAGTCTGTAGATGTTGGATACCTTCCTCCGTGCAGTAATCATTTAAAACTTTAGATTTACAAAAAAAAGTCTCTGTCCATTATAATATGTGAGTTACGAAAAGTCTTTTGCTGTAATTTCAACTTGTTTACAGCTTCTTCGGCAGAAATGACTTAACAAAGTATATATAGCCATATAAATTTCGTAAAAGCCTTTACAACTGTAAAGATGTGTTGATAATTCTTATTTGTTGAGGACAATGGATCAATGAAATCAACATAATAGATAATCAAGGGTGCGTCTTATTTTGAAATATGGTTCTACATGTCCTATTAGCTAATACGCAATGTACACAATTAGTTATTATACATTTTGATTTAATTTACTCAAGTATAAAAAATATTCAAACATATTTTAAAGTCTTGGCAGCTGTAAAATAATCCTTTCCGTGAGCTAGTTTGATAATTTTTATTTAAATATCTGTTGGCACAACTGCTGATATTCTTAAGTTTGATAGTCAAATAAAAGTGTTTTGAGTGAACATACATGTTCATCTTGTAAATGAGCATTTTTCAATCTGGCAGTGAAAGTATCATTTCATAAAATCATAAAAGATCTACATAGTGTATAATTATTCTGCACCTTTCATCAGGTCTGTGTTCGATTTCATAAACAAACTCTTCAAATAACATAACTCGTCGTACATACGCATGACAAGGTCCATTTTCTTATGGTCTTCTGAAAAATTGAGCTATTCATGACGATTTTAAGCTTGTTACCTACTAAATAAACTCGGAACTTTTTTAAAACTTAGACAACAACTAGAATTTACAGTTCGTAACTACTGAATTTTTCTTCTGCCAAGCTTGTTTTTATCGACATGTAATAAAAAAGGTCCAATTTTCCATCTCCAGCTTTTTGCAGTAGTATAGGGCCATAGCCATGTTTATGCACATTTCTTTGAAGCACTGTCTCCATACCTTGTCTAAAAATACTCAGGACTGGACTTTCAGATAAGAAACTCTTGAATTTCCAGATACTTCTTGTTGTTCATATCCAAATACAAATGAACATTTCCCTGCTTAATGGTTTGGAAATCTTTGGTGTGTCCTGGGATGATTTTTTTTTTTAAGTTCAGTCCAGCCTAAAAACTATGCACTTGTTCAAATTTGTTGTGTCAGGAAAATCCTTAACTTCTTGTATTTTTGCAAGAGATGGACAGATCGAGTTGTTTTCCACCACATTACATAAGAATTTTACCTTCCTCTTCAAAAATTTGCATTTTTTTTTTTCAATTTTATTTCGCGTCCGTACTCAGACGTCATTTTCAGTACAATTTTTAATTTTTTCAATCCTCCCTTTTCATCTATAGAAAGAATGATTAAATAACTGGTTCTTTGCTTAGTCCGAAAGGTACTTTCAGGATCTGAAGTTGGAAGTATACTTTCTTCATACGCATTAACACGAAAAGGGCCGTTTTTTAATCTAACGTGCTATACACTTTGGCATTTTGTAACTTGTACAAGACATCTTCTATCAATGGTAGAGAAATTATACATTTCCTGAGCTTTTTATTTAACTTTCTATAATCTACACGTAATCTTAGGGCATCAAACGTATAGTGCGCACTCGTCCCATATTCGTAATACTGCAGTAAACCACGTTTCTCAAAATTCCCTACTAGTCGGTTCCCAGATATTCATTTTGTAATATCTCTATTTACAATTTCTCTGAATTATTTAAAAAAGATGGTTTTAGAGGCTTAGTTCGATCTCGCTCAATATTAGATGATTGGATTTTTTTTTTTTTTTTTTTTTACATTTTTTAAATCATCAAATTTATCGACTAATTAAGTAAGTGAAATGATATTGCTCCATTTATCCAAATAAAATGTGTTAAAATCTACCGGAATTCGTTTTTTAATTTGATCCCAATTAATCGAATCTCTTAATTTCTGGAATGTCGTTATCTTCAATGCTGAAGTCCAAAATTCAAAATATGTAAATAATTCTTGGTAAAAGTCTCTCCAAGTACTAACTTGCGCCTTTTGATGTGAAGCAAGTAGTTGTCGAAATTTCACTGCAGTTCACATGAATAGCTTCAACAATAATTCTTTTTAACATATTCATATTTCTTAACATTATCTTCTAGTTCAGGCGTAATTAACTGATTTATTTCATAAAGGACACGAGTTCTAGAAGATGTATGATCCACTCTTCTACACGTAAGAGACACCGTGAACTTCTTTTTCGAAAGCAATTAAATAAAGATTTATATTCATTCTTTATATCATACTTTTGCATGAAATTCCAGAATTCTGTGCTTGAATTTCTCGTTTTTCCGTCTTCAACGATAATTTTTCAATTTCTTAAAAATTCTGTTTCAGACGTCATTTTTTCAAACTCAAATTGCAATTCCTCTTTTTTTTTCTATTCTTCAATTGTTTCTTTCCTAGTACTTGTGATTATGTTTAATTTCTCTTTACCAGAGTTTCAAAATAATTGTGTACTTTTATTTTGAAAAAGGTCTTGTTCTAACATATACTTTTTCTTAGGAATCTGTATATTAATAGGCAAGCATACACTTTTAACATATTAATTATGGGAGTAGAGGGTTGAAAATGGTACCATTCGAAAGGTATGGTTAGCCAGATGTGCAGAATACAAAAATTATTTTCTTAAGACGTCAAGAAGGTATTTAAAAATATTTTTATTTTTTATGCATTTTCCCCCATTTTTCCCTTTTGTACACAAATTCTTTTACATTAAAAAATATCTAAAAGTAGAACGTTGTTAAAGCTGGCAATTTCTTAAAACTCAAATAAAACCATAGACACAGTAATTTGTATAATGTATCATCACTATACTCTCGACTACAGATTTTTTATTTTAAGAGAAAACAGCCATTAAAATGGCAGAAATGTGAGTACATGAGTGGCAGATCAAACGTTTATACTGTTCAAACTAAACGAAAGTTAAAAAAGGATTTGATTTATGAGAGTTTTATTTTTTTATTATTTTTTTCTAATTTTATTAAGATCTAATTAGTTTGAAGACATATTTTTAAGCAAAAACATAATGCATTCCAATTAAGTGAAATTGACTACTCTTTTTTAATAATTTTATTACTATACGCAAGCGATGTGATGACGTCACTGACTGTCCGCAGGCAGTGGGGCCCGGACCGATTATTCCACCGTTGAGAAAAGAATATTTTTTGTCTTATATTTATGTTTTTCCCTTACGATAATATATTGATTCATTAAGAGCATCGAACATAAATGCGCCTGCGCAGCGCACAGTGGCCTGTGCTGCCGAAGGCAGTGGGGACCCGGTTCGACATATTACCTAATCAGATTTTTTTTTCTCTTTTTTTCTTTCACATAATAAAAATTAATACATTTTTGAGAATTTATTAATTATAGTGATTCATTTAAAAACAGTGACCTGCGAAGCGGGCGTAGCCTGCTAGTCTTCTAATAGTTCGGGGGGGGGGGGGGGCATAAAAGGTAATAGGAAAGTTAATAGATTTTTGTTTTTGAATATGTAATGAAAATATTACACAAGCTTATTTTTATTTATTTACTTTACAAAACATACAAAATACTACATGCTACATACAAAAAATTAAATTAAAAAGAACACGTAATTGAATTTGAGACAATATTCAATCAAAACATGAACATTCAAAGTTTATCTGAAGTATTAAGCAAAACGATAAAAAACTACAAAGACAAAAAAGGAAGAAAATGTTTTAAGCAGATGTTCCTGTGTTAAATTTATTAGCTTTTTTAATGTTAACAAAATAGATATGGTCAGTCTGCCACATTTATGTATATTTTTTAAATTTGAGTGTAATCATTATTTCTTAATTGTAATCTTCTAGTAGATTTTATTTAATTTTTAAGGTTATGTAAGGCCTAAAAATTATGGTTGAAAAACAATAGTTATAATGGAGCATGCTAGTCTAATAACAGTATTCCCCTAAAGTAGTTACTATTATGAACAAACGGTTTTATCTTTTAAATGGAACTTTACTTATTGGAAAATATTCAAGGAAATTAATTTTCAATGAAGTCATCGAACTTTCTAAAACATCTTAAATATAGATTTCATTTCTTATTTCAGTGTTTGATTAGATAATTTCTAATGCACAATTCTTAAAAATAATTAAGTTTTCTAGGAAAGTTTTTATAGTAATACATTTTTTTAATAGTTAAATACATTTTAACTGTTAATTTGTAATAACGATAATTGTAAATTTGAATAATACATTGAGACATTTCTACATCTTTATCATTCAAAATGGATACCACTTCTCTTGTTGCACAAAAATGTTTTCAGAAACTCCTAGGGCTTCTACATGTTTGCATGCGGAATCTGAAAAAAAAAAAAAGAAAAAAAGAAAAGAAAAGAAAAGAAAAAAGAAAAAGAAAAATCCCTCCAGTAAAATAGAGGAAGTTTTGTAACTAATCATAACCAAAGAAAACGTTACAAAAACCTACATCAAAATCTCTGACGAGCAAAAAATGTATACATAACAAACGTGACATGCAAGTGGTCATTTTTGTAAGCCTTAGACACCATTAACCTTCCGACGCCAGATTGGTGGTTGGCGGAATCATTAGAGATGATTTTGGCCGTTGAAGTAAGATGATTGCGCCATGTTCCAGTCAATTATCTCTGCTTTGAAAACTGTAATTTGGAATGGGATGCATTGCGTGTGGGATAATTTGCAGGTGTTGGCAATGAAATAAGTGCTGTTCTTAAGGAATTTGCCAAGTCACCGACACTCCAAGCTGTGAAAAGTAATGACTTAATTGATGGTAAACGCTCTAAATGATTCATTTGATTTTTAAAAGAAGATCTTTCAATTTCTACTAGAGCGAAACCCAACTACTGATTTTCTTCTTCTTTCATTCATATCAGAAAATTAATGAGAGGTAATTTTTCATCACCTTTACTGAGGGCTAAGTCGAAGATAATGCTTAATAAAAATAGCCACTGGCTGATTGATTTTAAAATTTTCAGTCACTTTGTAAAGTTAAATTTCTACTTTTTTTTTTTTTTTGTTGTTCATTTTAAAATGGCATCAGCTGCATATTCCTCAGAATGAGTTTTTATTCAACAAATTAATGTATAAGATTTTTAAACAACAGAAAATATCAGTGACTTAACTGTAAAATCATTTTTTTTTTTTTTTTTTTTTTTGTACATTTGTCGTATATATGATAAACTACTTAATAATTCAAAAGTACAAAATTCAAAACTTTTCATCGACATAATTACAACAACTTAAAATTCAATTGCTTACCGTAACATAAAAGATGCATTTGACATCACATGCTTTTTTTTTTTTTTTTAATTATTCATGTATATAATGTATATATCTATAAAATTATTCATGTTCTTCAAAAATTTATAGACCACTTTGCATTGTTTGAAATAGAGCTGGCTTTACACTAAACATACGAACCGAAATTTCAAAATCATTGAACAATAGCTGTAATAATAATTCAATATGTTCGAAAAAGGAAAGAAAGTTAAAAATAAAGATAACGCATGTGTCCGTCTATAAAATTAGATTGAATATATTTCATCAACGGCCCTCTTCACTTACCGTCGCCGTAAGCCCGAAATTTTCTTTCCAAATAACTTATTAACTAATATATATTTTTAAATTCTGTTTTCACATTCAGAAAATTCCTAACTGTTAAATTGACGGACCTTTTTTAAAAATGTATTTTTTTAATTTTTAATATTTTATTTTGAAATTGCAAAATGAAAAAAGTTCATATATTGAAAATTCGTATTTTGCAGCTTCAAAATAAAATATAAAAAATAAAAATAATAATTTTTTGAAAAAAAGGTCCGTCAATTTAACAGCTGGGAATTTTCAGAATGTGAAAACAGAATTTAAATATATGTATTAGTTAATAAGTTATTTGTAAAGAAAAATTTCCCATAGAATAACATTAGCTTCGGCTTCCGACGGCGGTGAGTGAAGCGGGCCCTTAAGAATTCAATGCGAGTAAAAGCTTCATAGACATATTTGGACAGATTAGTCTTTGTGTGGTATTTTTTGTAATGTTAAAACATGTCTTTTGGTATATTAACAGTTAATGGTTGTCGATTTAGTAGAAAAACAATTTAGAATGCTGAACATCCTTTCGTAGAGAAAAAAAAAGTGATGCAATTAAAATTTATCTAAAGTTATCCCGGTGTAATGTTAATATTTTACCAAATTGAATTTTGGGTAATCGGTTACTTAGATCTCAAGGAGAAAGTGTATGGTTCGATTATCGGTTATTATCACATTTCATTATAATTTAGAATTCACTGAGAGTTTCTATGATTCGTGTGTAAAATATGAACGCAGGCATTTGAAAGAAACCATTATAAGACAATTGTTATTTTTGTTACATGAAATAAGGCAAAATGTTTAGAAAAAAATTTATTTACAAATAAAACTGAGCATTCCGTGTTCTAAGAATATTAAATTTAAATCTTGTGCCTCTGAAATTCCATTTAAATTCAATTAATATCTTTTTTTAAAAAAATACTTTAGTATTGTATCTTAAACTGCTATCGAGATACACTCCTGCAAAACAACTCGTGATACACACTATAGCATGTATTTATTAACAACAAAGCCACAAAGTACATTGTAAATTTTCGATGATAATTAACGACCACAAGTTCATTACTAAATTTAAACAGAGCTGTGAGTGTTTGGAAAAGGCGCAACCTATCACGGAAAACAAAATATTTATGAATGCAAAATAAAACCTAGGTTTCAATGGCCATAAAATCCAGTGCCAGCTCGAGAATTGTTACGAGGCCCATTTTACGACGCACTTAAAGACCGCCGTAAACGCGGAGTCATAATTCTGACCAGTTGTTATCGTAGATTATGTCCCACATTACAGCCGCTTTAAAAAAGGGTTACAACTTGTGGAGTTCCTAGCCAGGGATTATTGTATTTTCACCGAATATCTGTGATATTGCACAATAAATTGCAACAGTTACTTTGCTTTCATTTTTATGTTAGCAGTGTTATGCACTTCAATGTTATAGAGTGATTAAATTTATCAGTCATAAAAGAATATATTGATCCAGACATTTCATTTATGGGAATAATTCCCGTTTGAAAACTGAACGTTGTTATGTTTTCTGCGTATTATATCATTATCACAGTTAGTTTATAATGTATGTTTAATGAAAGGAAGCTTGGAAATACATGTCGAATTTTTATTTTTTAGTATATTAATATATTATTAATATAATTTATTTTTTTAGCATATAATGTAAATGAATTTTTTGTTTACGACGTATTTCTTTGGCAACTATGAAAAGAAAGTTAAGTGCCACGTGATTGATAAATTGAGTTTAGTCTGTACTGCAGAGTGTCGAAACGTTCTTGACTCGAAATGCTGCTCTACTTCTAATATGTGTATGTGTATATATATATATATGTGTGTGTGTGTGTGTGTGTGATATTCATGATTGTGCAATAAATATGTGTTTCTTTGAAGATGACTCATTATTCAAAACGTACCGCTGGACCACCCCTCCATAGATAATTTGGGGGCTACATTTGCGATGAGAATGTATCTCATAAACGTTGTTCTCAAAAACGTCGCTTAACAGTTGACGCTAACATCCGGTTCTTTCAAAATTGTTAATATGAGAGTATACGACAAAGATTCATATAAATGTACAGTCGGTAACAAAAGTGTCCGAACACTAGCAAAATTTCCTATGTAAAAAAAGTACACTTCATACTGTTTTGTTAAATAAATCCTTGTCGAATCATGTTCTTACACTGACTAAGATCAGCATTCGACAAGGATTTATTTAACAAAACTGTACTAAATGTACTTTTTTTACATAGGAATTTTCGCTAGTGTTCGGACACTTTTGTTACCGACTGTATATAATGAGAATTATTTTTAACTTTTCACTGTGTAATTATAAATACGATTCAATCTCGATAACATGAATCTCAGATTTAAAAAAAAATATTCACGTTATCAGTAGTAAACGTTATCAGTCAGGTTATCAGTATCAAAAATATTCACGTTATCACGTTGCAGTATGCTGTGTCTAATGTAGTATGCCAAATTCTCTAAAAATGGCTTTGCATTGGGTCTACGTGATATAATAATGAATAATATATACATATATGTGTGTATATATATATATATACACAAACATGAAATGAATATATGTGGTAACCTCAGAAAAATTTATACAAATAATGAGAAAAATTCCTTGTGATCACATGTACAGCCAAAACGTATTCAAAGCATTACTTTTCACAGGGTGATCCAAAACATTTTTACATTTTAAAAATTTTTTACTGGTCCCCATTTCTTCTTCAGGACACAACTTTTGCTGAAATATATGAGGTACAGTCGGCTGCAAAATTATTCGAGCACTAGCCAATAATTCCTATGTTTAAAAAGTACACTTAAGACTGTTTTGCTAAGTAAATCCTTCTCGAATCATGTTCTTAGACTGATTAAGAACATGACTCGACAAGGATTTATTTAACAAAGCTGTATTAAGTGTACTTTTTTTTGGCAAGGATTATTGCTAGTGCTCGAATAATTTTGCAGCCGACTGTATAACCTGTTCTTTACACTACCAAAGTTTCAAGATGATTCCGAAAGAACTTTTTTAGATATTTGACAAAACGTTTAAATTCAAAAGTGGTCAAATTCTTATTGCAATATAGTGTAGAAAGAAGAAAGTAATAAATAAATAAATAATTTAAATTACGACCGTATTACAAACAGTTTTAAATTTCTCAAGAAGTTCGTTTACATAAATAAACAAATAAATAAACCTATATACCAATTTGCAACGTTCTACGTCCAACCGTTTTTGAGTTATGCGAGATACACACAGACACACACACATACTTACTACATACAGACGTCACGAAAATTCGTGTTAAGTCGTTGATATCTCTGAAACATGAATGGGTATTAAAACCAAAGTTGCAGGTGTACAACTAGACATCATGACAGTCACACACATAAATTTTCAACATTCTACGACAAATCATTTTTGAGTTATGCAAAATACAAAATCCATTTCTCAAATCGGGATTACTATAATTTCTTATACTTTGTATAAGGAAGTAAAAAGAAAAAATCTGTACTGATAAGTATAAAGGATTTAAGTACAAAAATGTCGATTTTGAGTTAAGTACATAGTCAGACTCAGAAAAAAATTCTCTATCGATTGTTATAAAGGATTTAAATCCATGTCATTTAGTCTTCGAGAAAATCCATTGGTAAAAAAAGATTCAAGTCAGAAATTTAGCATTAATTTTTGGTATAAAATATGTAATTCAATTTTTTCCTTTATTAAATGAAGATTGACATCCACTGAATAGTATAAAGCGTATAAACCAACATAATCCCTTTTTCCTAATCGATTCTGCTCATTAGTTTTTAGTTAGTTTAATTTTATTTTTCGTCTCCTGAAAAATCAAGAATATGGACTTAAATCCTTTATACTTATCAGTACAGAAATAATCATCATAATTCAAAGAAGCTAAAATGAAATATTCAAACAGACATCAGACGTGTGAGTTTTAAATAAAATATACTTTTTAAAATAGTTCATTTCTTACGATAACTAAACTAAACTAAATAAATAAATAAACTTTCATAAGGATAAATTTACTTAAATGATGATAATTCATGGAGATAAACAACTGAATGCTACAATACAAAGTTTTGTTTTTGAAATGACTTAGAATTCATAGTAAAATTTCTTTTATAATACTACATATATCGTCAACTAAACAAAATATAATTTATTAATTTTCTTTTTAATTATGATTGAATTTATATATGTTTAATAGTTATAAGATAAAAAAGAAACTTTTTATATACCATGTTTTAAATTTTCTTATGAATCATAGAGCTCTTATCATTGTGCATAAAACTTTTAAAGTGATAATGACGTCAATTTTTGTGAGATACATAATTTAACTTTTTATAATTTTTTAACGTTCACGTTTAATTAAATATATTTATTTTTATGTCGAAAGAAAATGAACTCGTAATTAATATATATATATATATATATATATTGCAACAATTAAATTATAGCTAATATTTTAATGGCTATTAGGATGTTATTACTTTCATATTTTAATTAATTATAAGAAAACTAATCAAAAATTCGAAAATCTGACTTCGAAGTATTGTGTTGTCACCGGGTTCTGAGCTACTGTGAAAGTTTCAAATGTCTAGCTAGTAGGGAAGTTAGTTAAAATAGATTGCAAGATTTGTACCGGACAAATAAACAAACAAGAATAGAAGTTAATAAAAACATGGTAAAAAATATTTAAAAAATAGCCTTTTTTTAATTGTATAAAATTTTTGAATTAAAAATTTTATTTATGACAAATTCTATAATTAATAAATATTCATAATTTATTTAATTAAAGGAATAATTACAATTCATTAATGTATAAAGCCTACCTAGCACGTTTTTGGAGCAATAAAGAAATGAAAGCTAAAATAAGCTTTTTGACAGGTGACTGACTAAGACATTAATCCCCCAAAAATAGTTGGTTGCCAATTGAATTAATTGATGACAAGCATTAGCCATTGTAAAACAAAGAGGATTAGCAGGAAACATGCTATGCTCTGGTGAACCCCTTAATAATCCGAATGACAAACAGAACCTATTACATCCATTTAGGTGTCGCCTAAAAAGGAACGAGTTTTTCTTTCTTTCTTTTTCTTTGAAATCGGCGTTCCGCACGATGAACCTAATAATGTTTTTCCCTCTCAGTTAGTGGCTTTTAAAATTATTTTTACTTTAGAAGTGTGATACTTTAGGAATTTTCCAGTAATTTCTCAAAGATACATTTTTTTTTTTTTTTTTCCATAAGACATGCTAAAATTTAAAAAACGTATTCCATTAAATATGTAAACAGTAATTATCTCATAATAATAACAAAGCAACTGATTATAAAAATTATATTTTTCATAAATTACTTGAATACAACTTATTTATGGAACCTGCCCCATTTCTTTTCATATATTTATTAGAACATTTAAAAGCCGCGCAATATTTCAGCATTTTCAAAATTCATTACCATTTTATTCTATTACTGTTTTCGAGTTTTAACTCTCTAATGGCTGATGCCAAAAAACTTTTTCGGCATCAAAAATCTTTGCTCGTTAACATGGGGATGATAGATCTATATAAATTACTATATCTATGATACATATATGTTTAGAAAAATAACATTTATAATTAGCTTTTAGGGACCCTGCAAGGAAAAGAAAAGTGTATTACGTGTAGATCATTAAGACAGACTTTTATCTTAAGTGTTTAATGTTGCAGGCAAAATTTAAAAGGTATCATACTTTTATATCTTGTTGATATTTTATAAGCCTAACCGAGAAATATAGAGCTTATACAGAATAATTGATTCTGTTTATGAAGAGAGAGAGAGAGAGAGAGAGAGAGAGAGAGAGAGAGAGAGAGAGAGAGAGAAACATATTTGTGCATTAAAAATGCATCAAATTTGTATTTTTAATGTTATTTTTTTTCTCTTTGAATAATATTTAAGAATAAAATTAATCAAAATAATAATTTAATAATAATTGGTTTAATATGTTGTCTGCATATTGTAATAAGTAAGTAATGAAATCCATGCTAGAGTGCTTTATATAATTAAAAAAATAAATAAAAATAAATAAATAAAAACGCGTACGCGTGCGAGTTACAATTCCAAGTGGACTGAAAATCTGAAAAGCCTGACTTCCAGTAATCATACCGATATCTCATACTATATGAAACGAAAGAGAAGGCATCTGCGACGAAAAATCGACACAAGTTTACTGTCACTGGTGAGCTATCTTTTTTTCAGCTGATCCCAGATAAGGAAATCTGTTACCAGGGATTTGGGGATACTTGGTCGGACAGTTTTGAGCGTTCCTTTAGCCACTCCATTATTGGCGGATTAGAGAACCGATGAAAAACGAAACACTCCCAGATTTAGTGAGACTTTTCGAAGAGAGATATCCTGAATTTTCTCTCCTTTTGCTTTTCCTTCTTCTCTGAGAAGAATGCATTTCTTTTACCTTTCCTTATCGAAAAGTGAATGGTGATGAGGATATGAGAGAAGTATTTCAAAATAAAAAACATTTTAGGATTGAAAAGTAATAACGGAAAAAAGGAGAAGGAGAAATGAATGTATATAAAACATATTTCTTTCTTTGTAAAATTGCAGCATTCTTCGTAAACACTTGATGAACACTAAAAATCTAAAGTTTAAAATCTAATCAAATAATAATAAAAAAAAAAAAAAAAAAAAAAAAAAAAAATATATATATATATTAAAATCTAATTTAAAAAATTATATAAATGGGTAAATAATTTTATACATAATTTTAAGAAAAATAAGATTAAAAATTTCCTTTCCTTTACTAAATATGTACGGCGTAGTTGATAAGAAACCATAAAATAATATAACATTTTAAAAAATAATACATTGGCGTTATCTATAATAAATTATAATCATAAAATATCAGATTTTTGCACAAACACACGCACATGCGTAAATAATAATAATAATTATAAAACAGAAAATAAAAGAGAAGGATACAGTTGTTGATTCCGTTTGAAAAAAAATGCTTAATTTATAAAAATTAGGACATCAAATTAATTTTGAAAATATGATTCGACTTTCAAAATAAAATTCTCAAGAGGTATTAAAAAGGTAGTTTTCCAAAAACTAAGAAGTGGCCGTGTCATTGGCTAAAAGACGGAATTATTAATTAAAAAGAACTCATATCCATTTCTGTCTTTATTTATTTATACATTTTTTTGGTACAGATTCCCATGACGAAGACGAAGAGAGATTGTTTATCACGCACAAAGTAGTGTCTTTTCTCTGAAAACATCGTTTACTTAATTTCACCCTTAACGTGATGATTCTTTTCCTACTCTAATTAAAAATACATCAGTAATACAACGTCGCATGAATGAATTTTCCGCAGCGTTAAATTTCTCCTCAGGGATCATAAATTTGAGGTATTATTAGTGGTTTGGGGCTGGCAGATCAACACATGCCATTTCGTGAGCTCCCTGGTGTGTTGCATGCTTTGTTATACAACCTATTAGTTAATGCCAGGGTTTGGGAAGGCTTCACCTGAATTCATTATGACCCACCGAAGGGTGGTGTTGCTTCTATATCTGATGTATCTGGGAGATAATGTTAAGAGGAATAAGTGTGGAATAGATACTAAAGAAGATGTCTAGACAAGAAGTATATCGCTCAATTTTAGTAATTATGAGGTTGTTTGAATTTATAATATTTAATACATGTTTGGAAATAAAAATTAAATAGCTATCGAACAAATGTTGATGTCTTAGAAAGCAATTACATGCTATTGTTCATTGCTTTATTTTAGTCGCTTATTCAGTTTAAAAAAATAATAAATTGAAATAATAATTTGTTGTGAAAATATTTCGAAGAAGACGTTTAAATAAGAAATCGTTGAATTTTGTATTATGATGTTATTTGGATTTCATGATATCGAACACGTATTTGAGAATCGAATATTAATAAATAAATCGAATAAATTTTAAAGTCCACATTTTTCAATTTTATTTATAAGTTTCGTTACATTTTCTGTACGAAATCGAGTAAAGACGATTTTTAACCCCTTTTTAAAGGTTATCGTCCAGAATGAAAAGCTGTTTGGATTTTTGGGAATATTTTTGCTTTCATTATTCTCTTTTTATATTAAGGATATTGCTTTTTTATATTGAATACTATGTGAATATTCTTTTTTTTTTTTTTTTTTTTTTTTGGATTGTATTAACTGTCATTATTAAATGAGTATTTAGGGTTTTTGCTGTGTTTCTTATCTACGCATTCCATTTCGCTTGATACTGATCTTGTGGATTTTTACCTGACATTTGGTTTGCTGTTTTTATGCATTACTGCTACATTTGTAGCATTATTTTTAAGTACATGTATCAAGTAAACCCTGTTACTATACCTTAAAAAAATTATAAACGTTTTGGTACAGCAGAAAATAATCGTATTTTTAAAAATTTATCATAATTTTCTGCATTCAAAGTATTATACCTAATTATTCTAATATTTTTAGTTAAGAGGTGTTGGTGTTTTGAGTTAAGGCAGATTGCCACTCTACGCCTTCATTAAGCTGTTTGAACCCTTTCCGGCACACTACCTTTTAAAGGTAGAATTTCAGCAAAAATTTTTGTAATTAGTTCATAGGTATCATTTTATTAAGTTTATAGCTTTTAAACTTTGTGGGTGTACTTAAAGAGGGCGCACTGTTCAGATGAATTTCAAAAAACCGACCACTTGAATTTGGAATTTCAGCAAATGTAATTGTAAGCAGTCTAATAAGGTCTCGAATAGTTCACATGTACCATTTACAGTTGTTTGTAGTAAAATCAATTCCTTTTAGACGGCGCTGCGTCGCCACGGAAAGAAAAAAGAAGAACCTATATTTTGTTAAAAGATTTTGGCAACAGCCAATAAGTTTAGTTTTAGGTTTTTGGATGCTTCGGCTGTGTTCGAAGACAGAATTTCGATCTCTCACTATGAGAGTTTATTAGATTTGGAATTATGTTCCTTTACGTATTTCTTTTTTGTATATAATGTATAAAATGTATATAGAATTTCTAATTTTATTATAATCATCAAATTTCATGAAAAATAATGCATCGTCGTTCCTTTTTCATTCTCTTGCTTAAAGCAATCCGGCATTTTGATTTTGTTCTTTTTTTCTTAGATTTCAAATACCACTGAACCGCGAATTATTTTTCATGTTGTTTACATTTTATTTTTGTGGCCACTGCGTCAGATGAACGTTAGAAAATTTGGGGTTTGAGCATTGTAGTGAAGCTCATAATAAAGATTTACAAAGAATTACTGCAGTCAAAAAGTAGTTTCGGATTTTGTATGGCTGATGCATATCATTGACAAAGAAGGGTAAATGTAATTTCTAAACTAATTTTCGTTTCGTGTATCACATATTTTCAACATTTAAAACGAGGATGTTTTGGTGATCCCAGACCGGACTTACTGCATCAGACACAGTTTTAATGACTCTAGTTATACATGTTTTATAGACTCAAAAACTATTCTATGAAACCTTATCAAATTTTTGCTAAGATATACAACAGATAATTTTAGTGAGCAATAAATAACATTTTTTTTTCTAATTTTCTATATTTATTTATTTATTTTTTATGTTTTATACGAATTTTGCATTTTTTCCCGACATTTTTCTTTGAGCCGTAATTTCAAGAAGAACTAAAAATAAAATACGTACAACATTTAATTTAATTTTATTTCTTTTTAAACATAAAAAGGAAAAATTTTCATGCACGTGAATATAAAGAAAAATGAAAAGTTAAACCTGTATCATTAAAAATTTTTGATAAAACTGACGTCATAATATCTTTAAATTTTTTATTTATATTTATTTGTTTTTTAAATATTAATTCCAGTTAATCAAATGATTTTATATGTTTTATTTTTCTTGGCATTATTGGTAGTAAACTGATCTGAATGCATATTTAGTTTATTTTAAATTAACCATGTTTCTGACCAATATAATAAAAATAAATAATTAACCTTTTACAGGCCGAGTTTAGATCCAGGTATGTCTTTCATTAGTTTTTTGCATATTTTACCTTATAATGCTTTAGTTAAGGTATATTAATCATTTAAATGGAAAAAAATATATACATAAATATTAATTATCATTAATAATAATTATTAATATTCTTATATTATTAATATTAATATTATAGATTATTAATATCATCCATTTAATATTATCATATTTGAAATAATACCTAATATATGAATGAAGATATTTATTGAAATGTTTACAACGAGGAAGAATAAAACCTTTTTATGAACATTACTTAATAATTTCTCTGAAAAAAGTTTATTTTTTCTAAATAGTTAAACGAATTGTATTTTCATAACTTTTTGATAATAAAAGTTATTTAAAATATACCAACTGATTTTCAGAAGCATCGGTACTTTCAAATTTTTATGAATTTTTTTTTTTTTTAATTGTACTCTGTAAAAAAAAAATATATATATATATATGAAAATGATGATTTTTAAGATTTTTTGTACAGTTACCAACTTACAATAGGAATGTTGCTTCTATTTTAATAAATCAAGTCATCTTTTAAAATATGTCTGCTAACTTTTTCAAGTCAATATTGGTGCAATTTAATTTTTTAAATAAGTTTTAATTTGATGTTCCCGATTGGGAACATTGGCCTGTAAAAGGTTTTAATTTATTAAGAGTCATTCACAGTTCATTAACAGCTGTCTATAACATGATTCGGTCATGGTTTTGAATTGCTAAAAATAGTCATCAATCGAAATACATTTATTTAAACGTTTGGATTATTATATTATTTTGAAAATTCATTCAAATATTGTAACCAGAGAATTGCAGCAGTTTAAAATGGTGTCATTTACTGCTTCGTAAGTAAATATCATGAAAATGTTTTGGTTAATTTGCTTTTTCTGTTACTTCCAGTTGAATAAATAAATAAATAAATAAATAATAATGAAAACTTATAAAAAGTTACTT
Source organism: Salticus scenicus (assembly GCA_963930645.1). NCBI lineage: Eukaryota > Metazoa > Arthropoda > Arachnida > Araneae > Salticidae > Salticus > Salticus scenicus. The sequence continues at coordinate 381,877,391 of OZ005649.1, forward strand.
TAATATTTAATCCTCTTATTTTTCTTTGTATATTTTTAGAAATACACGTAGTCGTTTTCATGTATTTTTTTTTTTTTTTTTTAAGCATATGTAGGAGTATTTGAAAAGAACAAAATCTTTTTATTTTAGTTACTTAAAATTCGATGCTAGTATGGTATGCACTATAAATTCCAAAGTTAAGTAAAGAAAGGTACAGAATTTCAGAAAAACGATGAAAACTTTTATAGGATTCAATTTTAGTAATTACGAAATTTTAATTTTTGTATGACCACTATATCCCCTTCACCCCCCCCCCCTCAAAAATAAAAATAAATAAATAAATAAATAAAATAAAATAAAATAAAATAAAGTACTTTTCTATTAGTAAAATGTTTTTGTGCCCTAATTTCAATTTTGTATCTTAAAAAGTGTTGGAGATATGTTCAAATTGATTTGTTGATGAGTTCGTAGTAAATTAAAATATAAATATGTCCATTTATTTACGTTACATTTTGTTTTAACTCGTAATTTGAATATAACGCCTCAAACGGATTTGCCAGTATAGTTTTGAAACCGCGTTCGCAATAGAATTCGCTATCTGAGAACTTAGAACATTTAGGTCGATCCATTGGAAAGCGGGTTCTTAAAATCTTTTTTTTTACAATACAATGCCAAAATTTATTTTATCAGTTTATGAAGCAAATTTCACTTACTGTCTTTTTTTTTTTTTTTTTCGTTCGGTGACCTTATAAACATTATCATTTTGACATAAAAACTGAATTTATCATTTTATCATTAAAACTGAACCACTGAATTTTTAAAACTAATTAAAAAAAATTATGCATTTTTTTTTTAACGGAACTTTACAGTTTGCACTGTATGTTTAAGAACAGTATTTAAAGAATTAAAGCCGAGGCCAAAGTATTTTCATCCCAATTTTATGTGCTTAATATCCTCAGATATTTTTATGTGTTTTTTGCAAGTCTATATAATCAAGCATGCAAGCTTTTGTTCAGTTTCTAAAAGATGTTCACTAACAATATACATCAACTATCATTTTCTTCCATTTACAATCCTAATCTAACTTTATCATGATCATCGCATCACTGGCTTGCAAACAAAAATTTTAGTGGTTTCCCACAATACCTGACGATTATCAAGTTCCACCCTTCGGTCTTCCCTATCACGTCTCAACATCTAAGCTTTCAACAGTGTTACCTTGTAAATAAACATATATTAAGCTTATTTGGATCCGCACAGACTATAAATTATGATAATGAAGAGAGTGCCTAAAAAATGTTTTGCATTGAAGAAGGAGCATCAAAAAGAAACTACTCGGTTGGATTGTACCAACCAGTAATTACACCAGCTTACCTTGCACAAATAACACAGCTACTGCCTCCGTAATAACTGGTTATGGATAAAGCGGAGATGCCGAAAAAAAGATGTCCATTAAAAATAATAAAATACAGGTCTCCACCCAGTTGTTAGGTTACCACCTGTCGCTCGATAATGATATTTTTTTTCTTTCTTAGAAGCTGTGAACGCTCGCTACTTTATTTAGAAAAAGTTATTTGATTTCTTAATGCCTTGCCGTGTTTCAAAATTTAGATGAGATAATAGTGTCTGTAATTATAGTTTAATGAAGTATAACGTATAAATTACAACTTTTATAAGGACATATTTTTCATTTTTAATTCTCTGTCATGTTATAGGTATAAATGATTTTGGTATTGGAAAAAAATTGACAAAAGAATTTTATCTTTTTGCATGTTTTAAAGTGTCAGAATTTCCAAAATCGTTTCTCATTTAATTGATTAGTTTATTATTAGGTATAGATATTATCTCAACATTGAATGATTGTACTGAAATCGAATCAATTTTAAAATATCATTTATGGTGCTAGCTGAAATTCAACGTTCTACTTTGAAAATTTCGAAAGTTATGCTGAACTTAAGACTTGGTCAAAATGGCAGAATAAAGAAAAATTTTCGAATAAACATTGATAATCAGGATTGTTTTCTTCAGCAAAATGTCAAACTAATTTGAAAATGTCATTTGGGATGATTCATACCTGCTAACCATCTCATTATGAAGCGTATAATGTTTAGTACCCCCCCCCCCCTTTTTTTTTTCTTCACACCAGTCATACTTTGAGTAATTTTATTTTTACTTAATCGTAACAACATTTGGAGAAAACTATTCTAAAAATAAAATTATACTTTTAAAAAATTAAAGAACACGCTTTTATAGAAATGTGAACTAAAAAGCACAAAACATCTATCTTTATAATATTAAAATGCAGAGTAAGAGAAAATCGTGTGTGTGAAACACACCACAATATTTGCATACTTTTAAAATCTTTAGCAAAAACAAAAACCATTTTTAAAAAATCTCCCCTGCCTTGGCTCGAACGTTAGACCTTTAGGTTCGTAGCCCGGTGCTTTAACTCACAGCCACAGCGTTCACGTAGGGAAAGTCTTTTTTTACAATATAGATTTTTTGTTTGCTCCCAGATCGGTTACAAACATACATACATACATGTGAAGCTAATAAAAGCGTGTTAATAAAGTGGTGTGGAAAAAGAGGCATTTTTTCAACAAGTTAACAATTTTACGCTTATTAATGAGATTGTTGGCAGGTATGATGCTTTCATTAACCTATATGAGTATGATACTTTTAAAACTTCGTATGGGATTGTGAATTAAAGATTTTCATAACAAAGCAGATAGGACAATATTTCGCGTAAACTTTTATAGAGATTACTTTATTTATAGTGAACACTGCATCGGAAATAAGGCAGAATTTCACGAAAATTAAAATTCGAAACTGACACTAATAAAATTAAGTAGTAAATCAAGACTAGTCAAAATAAATGAACATGTTTTTGCAATTTTCGCTAACAAAGGTTTACTAATATATTATTTTTTAAATTGTTGAATTGTAAATGCAAATTTCGTGATTAACGCTCACTTTTGAGCTTGCGTTTTTCCTTAAATTTACTTCTGCTGAAGATTTCTTCTCTCATCAAAGTTGTTGAGCAGCATCGTATTAATTTTTATACTATTACTTGATTACTTTAAAATATGAATTAGTAACAATCCAGCATTTTACTGGGTAATAGTTATCTGATTTTCTATTAGTGATGTCTAAATAAAGGACTTTCGCTTAGAAGGACTTTTACTTAACCGAAACAGTGTAATTGTTGTTGACCAGCTCTTGTCAATCTATTATTGATGGCTTCCAAGATAAGCCTCACAGAAAAACCACCGCGGTATTCCTAGACCTTTCAGCGGCTTTCGACAGAGTCTGGAGGAAGAAATGAATTGACATCATCCATAGAACAGGTATCATGGGTAACTCTCTCATGTGGATCAACGACTTTTTAAGAGGAAGAAAATTCAGAGCGAAAGTAAATGGTACTTTTTAAAAAATCCATCGCACTTGGGAAGAAGTCCCCCAGGGCTTTGTGTTAAGTCCTCTTCTCTTCCTCCTCTAAATATCATAGACTCCCACATCACCAAGGAGGCAAGGGTGGCGTGTTATACGGACGGTATTGCAATATGGCATATTCACTCTGACATTTGTAGCTCACAAAGGATTCTAAATCGATGCATGCAGGGCATTGAAAAAGAGCTTAAGCTCACTTTAAATCCTGACAAAACGAATTATTGTACTTTTTCAACTGACCGGAAAAACAGAAATTTTTTCCAGCTGACTTTAAATCTTTGCGGCTCTGAAATCAATCGAACTACACATCCCAAGTACCCTGGTCTAACTCTTGACTATGAGTTGAGATTTTGACAACATCTTGAACAAATCTCTAATAAAGCCTTAAAAAGGCTAAATATCCTCAAAAGACCACGTGGTGCATCTTGGGGATCAAGACCGACAACTCTTCTTAACGGCCTTCTTAACTTACCGTCGCCGGAAGCCCGAGCCAATGCTATTCTATGGGGAATTTTTTTTTGCAAATAATTTATTAACTAATACATGTTTTTAAATTCTGTTTTCACATTCAGAAAATTCCCAACTTTTAAATTGACGGACCTTTTTTAAAAATGCATTTTTTAAATTTTTAATATTTTATTTTGAAATTGGAAAATGAAAAAAAAAAAATTTACATATTGAAAATTCGTATTTTGCAGCTTCAAAATAAAATATAAAAAATTAAAAAAATAATTTTTTAAAAAAGGTCCGTCAGTTTAACAGCTGGGCATTTTCAGAATGTGAAAACAGAATTTAAAAATATGTATTAGTTAATAAGTTATTTGTAAAGAAAAATTTCCCATAGAATAACATTAGCTTCGGCTTCCGGCGGCGGTGAGTGAAGAGGGCCCTTAATACCTATACCTCGCTCGTCAGGCACCTGCCTCATCTTCTGCAAAGGATAAGATCGACAGTGTCCGGTACAGAGCATCCAAAATAATTATTGGCGCTGTCTCATCAACTAATAACAATAAAGCAGAAAAGGAGTGTGGTCTAACCCCCTTAGAAAATAGAAGAAAATTGGCCACCATCAAGTTCACGAACAAAATCAGAAGCCTAACAGATCTTCATATTTCTAGCAAAATCTTCAAGGCATGAATGGAATGGAAAAAATAGACTGAAAAGGTCTTCCACCCTACAATTCGACAATGAAATTTGGAGGGAAATTGATTTACGTCACGAAGATATTCATATTGTTAAAGAACCTCTCCTTTCTATCAGCCTCTCCCCACAAGTAGTCGTAAATCTAAACCTACTGCAACCTTGCAATAAAAAAGAGCCAGCCACAATAATCAAGGAGAAGGGCATCCACACCATCAATGAACTCTCGAACTCGGATTAAATCTAGCTATTGCATTTACAGATGTTCCTCCGACTCTGACCCAACAAAGGTGGCTCTAGCATCTTTTTCACACATGCAAATGGCGATTCTGAACATAACAAATTACCTATTCGTCAAATTGCCTCAAATTACACCTGCGAGCTTGCAGCCATCAAGAAAGCTCTAGAAATTTACCACTACAAGGCAATCCAGAATTCTAGTGGCCTCTTATTATTCTCTGACTCTAAATCTGCGCTCCAGGCCATCCTACGGGGCAACTCTCAACTTACCCAGGATATTATTGTGCTCATGAACAAAACTATTACAGCCCAGAAGACGTGCATACTGCAGTGGATACCAGCATATGTCGATATTTACGGAAATGAGCAGGTTGACAACCTCGCTAAGGTGGCAAGAAATAGTTCTCAAGTTTCCAACAACTTAACTCTCTCTGATGCTGACGCAATAGCTAGCCGTAGACTTTCCTCCCAGCCTATCAAGAGGAATTCTATTCCTGCCCTAAATTGTAACCGTACAATTTCATCTACTATTGCCAGACTGAGGACAAAGCACTTCAGGGAATGAAAATTTCCCCTGGTGGTCAACGAAGTTATATCTACAGCCCTCACTGTACTGACATTCAACTTTCTCCTGATCATCTATTCGACTGTCTTACTATATTGGCCAAGCTCTTCAGTATCCATCTAGCTCCCTCGCATTAACTCCCCTATTCTTCAAGGGTCGTTGATGTCGTTACGGTCTTGGATACCTTCGGTCCTATTTGACTTCTATGCACCAACTTCTTAGACAAGACAAGAACAACAGTGTAATTGTGTAAGATCTACGGATTTTAATTTAAAGAAATATATTTCGTTACAATTCATGCACGTACACACAAATTTTTATCTATATGAAAGGATAAAATGAATATCTATGTAAAAAGATAAATGAACTTAAATATAGCCTTGTAGTAAAATTTTTATAAATACTGAGCTTTAACACATATATATATATATATATCGGATTATTTTTTTTTTTTTCTTTTCTCTTTGTAACTTCTACTTTATGGTATAGTATTAGAACAAATCTCATTCTGTTCGGCTTAATCGTTTACACAAAATTGTATACTATAGTTGAAGCTGATAAGTATTCGAATGTAATATTAGCTGAATGCCTTTCCAAAATTTTGAAAAGTGTTTATTATTTCGACTCATCTGCTTGTCTGTTCAAACTCTCACTTACTGTAATCTTTTATTTATTTTTATTTATTTTAATTTTTTTTCAATTTTTTTTTTTTTTTTTTTTTTTTAAGTTTAAGAACGCTTTTAAACTGATAGAGGATATTTAGGTTCACTACAAAATGTCTGAGTTAAAAATAGTACAACAGTATAAATTTTCCAAATAATTGTAGGAATTCAGAAAATAATTCGGATATAGTATGGTCTATAACAGGAATTTCTTTAAAGTGAATTTTATATATCTATACAGCCAAAAAACAAAATGAAATTAAAATGTATAAGTGAGATGCACAAAAACATGTTTTCTGTGAAATATAGTACACAAGCGTTAATAATTTGTTTACAGGGCTACAAAAAAGATTCAGATACTTTATGGTAAATAAATGGAAATTAGCCAAAACTGAGTATCAAAAGTAATACGCGGCTCGAACATATTTTGCTAAAGTTTAATAGTTGAATATTAAACCATATGACGAGTAAATGCAATTTAAAAGCATTTTATAATCTAAGAGGACCCCATGCTTTTCATTTTTTATCTATTTTATTGTGAATTAAGTTTCTGTAGCACAATGGTGATATTTTATTCATTTAATGTAGAAAATTAAGAATCAATTGCTGATATTGTTTTTGTTACAAAAATATGCCAGTGTGAAATAAATAAGTCTGCGGTATCAGGATGATTAAATTAGACCTTCACGGATGGCCGAAGTATTTTCTAGAATTGCGACAATTTTCCTTTTAACGTAGTACTTATGTGGTTAGATATTTTTTAAGCAGCTTAGATTGACGTAGAAATTTATCCATGCGTATACTCTTAAGATGAAGTGTATGAGCTATTTCAATTTGTAAATTAGTACAAAATCTTAAAATTTACAATCTAGTTTTATTTTTTAATGTTTACTATATTCTAACATGTCAAAATATTGCTAAAAATAATAGAATTAAAATACAAAACATTCTCTGTATAAAAATAATTCACGCAAAGGAGAGTTATGCTTAGGAGCTGTATCACTAAATGACTACACTCTCGGGATAATATTTTTTCATCTAATTTTTTATTCATTATATGTATGTAATGTCTTTATTTTTTTAATCTAAATCTTTTTCTGGTGTCAGTATTTGAATATCTTTTGATACTCGGTTCATTTTTTTTTTCTCCTGATCTCTATTCATTCCATTTTCTTAATTTTCCTTTTTTTTCCCTCCCCTTCGCTCGAACTCCGAATCTTTCTGCTTTGAACTTTCTTCTTTTTTTCCCCCTCTTCTCTCCAATCTAGAATTAATGCAGATAATGTAGCGCCGGAAAGACATATATATATATAAAAAAGAATTCTTTAATGAAAAAAGAAAAAAAAAAAAAAAGGTTTTTTCAAGACTAACTTGATTGTGAATTTGCCTTCGGAATTTTCTTGTCTTTTTTTATTTATAGTATGGGAAGTAAAAAAAAAAAATCTCGTTTGTTTCTTCCTCATCAGTTTGCATCGACATTCGAATTTCGTTTGCGTTCACTCTTCGATATTTTTTTCTTTTCTCCGACTTCCCTCTCGCATCCCCTTTTCTTTTTCGTCTTTTTTTTCTTAGGCAGAGTTCCTGTATTTCATTTAGGCTTCGTTGAACTCTTTCCATTTCTGGGATCCTGGAGTAATTCCTCCTTTTTTTTTTTTTTCCCTCTCTCTTTTGCTTTTCAAATTTGAAAATGCAAAACTGCTTTCAAATTTTTACGTTCCATCGTTTTTCCTGCAGGGTCTGAAGAGAATTTTTTTTTGAATGCTGTTCTTTTTTATTCATTGGATGTTTCAGTGACATATGATGTTTGTTTTTGTTTGCTTCGAGGGGTGGACGTCAACAAAGTGGTAAAAAGAAAGAAAGAAAGAAAGAAGAAGAAGAAAAAAAAGGGATGAAAAATCAGAATTCGCTTATTTTTTCTTTCATTTTTTCAATCTTTATATAAAGGAAGTGAAAAGATACTTTTGTGACTGATTTCTTTTTTTTTTTTTTTCCATTTAACGATTGAAATCTTTTTTTTTTTTTTTCAAAATTTTTGTTGTTGTTGTTGTTTATTTTTATTTGTTCAGACTCAAAAAAGTATGGAGAATATTTCAATATGCAACAAGCCTAAAAGCTGAGCTGTTTGCAAGAAGGAAGGGAGAAAATTACGTTAGAAAAAAATTGTTCAGTAATAATCAAAGAAATAAAATAACAACAACAAAAAAAAATTGTCAATACATGTTGTAAAATTACAATCACATGGCACATTCATTTCTGAGAAAAATGAATTACGACGTAAATAATACTTAGTTATCAATCGTTTTGTTATTTATTGTGTGTTCAATATTATGCATGTAAGATACACATTATTCTTTTCAACAACATTGTAATTTAATGTGAATGGGATTACATTTCAAACAAAATTAAAAATTAAATTCTTTTACTGGCAATTTCAAATTTTTGATAGGTTAAAAAAAAAAAAAAAAAAAAAATAATAATAATCTGGTGTGTCACTCACACGACTTTCTCTTACCCTGAAATTCAACACGATAAATTCAGATTGGAGATTAAGGGGTAAGATAACGAGTACTGTTATGACAACCTATGTTAAAACAATTCAAATTAGGCTTCGGAGCAGCTTTATTTGACAAGTAATTCTGTGTGAGGAGGGCTACCGCCCCCCCCCTCAAACCCCCGTTTCACTACTCCCACATAGTAATTTCAATTTGCAGCGAAATTGCAGCAATCTTGCTTTGTAAGCTAACAAACTTGCAGCAAGTTCAGTGTGACAAGCTGTAAGTTCATAACAAGATTGAAGCAAGTTAACGCAAACTCCGAAGTCACCATACGCGAAATTTGCTGCAAACTTGTCGTGCAAGTTGCACTCTTACTGTATCAAATTTGCTGCAAATTCGTTGCAAACTAGTAGAAAAGTTAGATTTGTCGTATTAAGAGTACTGCAAATTTATTGCAATAGGCAAGCTTGTCATGTCACACCAACTGTTAATGTAAACTCAGATTTTTATCACGTCACATTATCTGCAAATACACATAGAAACATGTAAATATAGCTTGCATTTCGCATAAGACTTGTCGTCACGCTTCTTCCACCAGTAAAAAACACGAGGAAGAAAACGTTGCGATACCGCTTCAATATCCGTCTTTGGTTGAGTTTCAAATACTTACATAGCAATTTTAGATTGCAGCAGAAATGTTATGAAAGGAAAATATATATATATATATATATTTATTAAAACGAAAGATAGATTTATGTTTTGCCTACTTTGCCGCAACTTCACGGCAAATTTATCGCATCGTGTCATGGCAAGACAATATCAAGAAAAATCACACTTGCTGCAAATGTGCTTGTTATCTGGGCTGTACCTACATTTATATAGAATTCGAATCTGTTATTAAATTAAAAAGTTCATTTAAAACTATTGAGATAACTTTCACACCAACATTTCTTGAAATTTATCAATCTTGATCAAACTTTTCTAGTAACCAGCACATTAACTTCAAAATACAACATTTGAATCGTCTGAAGTTATTTGTTTTTAATTTATTCTAACAGACACAGACACAGACAAAGGTCAAACGTTAAAAACTTGACTAAAACTGAACTAAAAATAAATTTTCCGCTATAGATTTTGACTCACTAGAACCAAAAATAATTGTAAGAAAATATTTCCACATCACGTCAATTTATTTATTTATTTAATTTTATTTTTTCAAAACATGAGATATGATATTCTATTGTTGTTTATAACAGCTATTTCCAATGATTATTTTAAACACTTTCCAACAAGGTTGAAAAGTGTTAAAGACTTCAGTTTGTCTGTCTGTCTGCTCGTTTATCTGTCCGCGCTCTAACTCCCGTAAATATTCATGGAATTTTTTGTAACTCATATATGTTATTCAAATTCCCAATCGGATGTTCCCTATTGAAAGTGGAGTGCATACGTATACTGGTTTGTGTACAGGGACACCCGAAAGTTTTTCAAAGCATCGTGTTCTATGAGAGATATTTCTATAAAATACCATTACTTTTCAGAAAACTTAACGAAACTGAAATATGTTATTCAAGTTTACTATCGGATGTTCCCCGTTGAAAAATAGAGTAAATACCATTGCTGGTTTGTATACAGGTACACCCGAAAGTATTCCTAAGCATTGAGTTCTATGAGAGGTATTTCTATAAATCAAATTTGAAGAACTTTACTTTGCACAAATCTTAATAAAATTAAAATATAATATTCATATGCGCAAAAAGAATACCTTCTATAGAATACAGTATGATTAGTATTAGATTTACAGGGCCACACAAAAATATCCAGTTATGTTCATGGGTACTATTGGAAATTTTCTGGAATTGCATTTTCGCTTATATTAATCGTTTTTATCGCTTTTTAAATGTTTTAAAATTAATTTTTTCATTTTAATTTTTTTAATTTTTTTTAATAAGGTTGAAAAGTGTTAATGACTTCGATTTGTCTGTTTGTGTATCCGTCTGTTCATTCGCGCTCTAACTACCGTAAATATTCCTGGAAATTCTTGAAACTGATATATGATATTCAAGTTTACTATCGTATGCTCCCTATTGAAAACGGAGTGAATATCTCCACTGGCTTGTGTACAGGGATACCCAGAAGTATTCCATAGCATTGAGTTCTATGAGAGGTATGTTTATGAACTATATTTTAGTTCCTTTATTTTACACAAATTTGAATGAAATAGAAATATGTTATTCAAGTTCACAGTCGGATGTTTGCTATAGAAAATGGAGTAAATACCATCACCAGTTTGTGTACAACGACACCCTAAAGTATTCCAAAGCATTGATTCTATGAGAGGTATTTCTATAAAACAAATTTTAATCATTTTAATTTGAATAAATCTTAATAAAATCGAAATATGTTATTCATATGCACAAAAGAATGCTTTCTACAGAATGTAATATAATTAGCATTAGATTTACAGGGCTACACAAAAATATTTAGTTACATTGAAGGCTTTTATCTGAAATTTGCTGAAACTGCATTTTCATTTACATTAAGCGATTTAACACTTTTTAACATTTTTTTTAAGTGTGAATATAATTTCAATTTGTGTGTTTATCTGTCCGACTGTCCATCTGTCTATCTCTCTGTCTGCCCGCCCCAGCATTCGTAAATATTTTCAGAATTTTTACAAAATGATATACGTTATTCAAATTCACTATGAAATTAATAGGTCCTGCGCAAGCGGTTTATGTACAAGGACACCCAAAATAAATGCCAAAACATTGTATTTTAGGGCAGACATTTTTAAAAATTACATCTTAAAGAACTTTCTATTGTAAAAATCATAAAAAAAATTGACATTGATTGTTAATATGCTAAAATAGTATTTTGTATGGAATTTGATTTTGTTTACCTTCAGATTTACAATGCTATACTAAAATATTCAGATAAATTAAGGGCTGCAATCAGAATATAAGGGCTACGTTTTCTTTTGTGTTATAAGCATTTTTAACACTTTCTAACTATGTTTAAGAATGATTAGGAATTCGATTTGTCTATCTGTACGCCTTTCAGAACTGCTGTCTGCCCGTTGTGTGATTACGTAGGCAAAAATATAATTATCAAAATGTAATTATCTTCAAATGATAAAACTCATTTATATATATATTTAATTTTCTTAAAAGGTAGTGAACGAAATGACCTTGAACTTGCAAAGAGCATTTATAAATTCATATTTTTTACTATCGATTTTGTCACGAGTCCAATTAGGGGGCCGACCACAAACTGAAAAAAAGCTTAAATACTCTGTATCACAAAAAATGATACTAGGATCACTCTGTATCACAAAAAATTTCAAATGATTCGTAACTTTAACACATTATTGCACTTAATATATTATGCACAATATTTCTACGACTTTTTATGAGAATAGCACTGTTACTTAGATACACATATTTATTTATTTATTTTTATTTTTTTGAAAAATTATTAACTATTATTATTATTATTATTATTTTGGCAAAGTTTTCTGCTTATAACAAGAATGGATTTCCATAAAATTTTGCAAAACTTGCCGAAAAATTGAGAAAACATTAGATAAATATTATTTTGACACACAAAATTCCCACGTATAATTTTCGGTGAGATATGACCATTTCGGTGAGATATGAGCATATGAGCATAATTTTTTACTGCGAAAGACAGAAATTTTTTTTTTCATTATAGCTTAAAAGCTAGATATATTGGGCGAATTATACCAAAAGTTCATTAGAATAGAATAAAAATTAAGCAAATTATTGGCAGAAGAATGCGCTAGATTTCAGATATTTTTCAGAGATGAAATTTCATAAGGGGGTTTTCACATGCCACGTATTTAATTTGGAGATCCAATTATTTTACCCACCCAGCGAAAATTGTTTTGTTGTAAAATCCTCCTTATGAACTCAGACATCTTAGTAAATAAATAAAATTTTGTTAGAGTTACAAACTCATAAGTGTTTTTTCACAAAAATATGTTTTGAAACAAGGTTCACGTTATTGGATCTTCAGATTAAATACGTAGCATGTGAAAAACACCTTATGAACTTTCAATTCTGGGAAATATATAAATGTAGCTCTGTTCTTTTGTCTATAATTTGCTTAATTTTTACTCTATTGAAACGAACTGTTGACACAAGTTGCCCAATATATCTAACTTTCAACCTATGTAATAAAAAAAGAGGGTCTATCTTTTGCGCATGTGCAGTAAGAAGTATTTACCAAAAAAGCTTTAATCTCAGCGAATATCAGACGAGTGAATTTTATATTTCAGAATAAAGTTTCTATAACATTTTGTCAATTTTTGTTCAATTTTTGTAAAATTTTTTGAAATCCATTCTTGGTATAAGCAAAAAAACTTGGTATAACCAAAAAATGAATAATTTTTGAAAAAGAAATTATATGCGCCTAAATAATTGTGCGACTCCCACAAAAATAATAATAATAATAATAATAATAAACTACTAGTATGTTGTGGCCACCACACGGCTTTCTTCTATATTTACCAACAATTTGGAATTTGAAATTTGGCGCCGAAGTAGCTCGGACGTTTCTCGCCACAATGTTTAGTTACGCAATTGCGGTACTCATTTTAATTCATCACAGAAATGACAATAAAAATTTAGGAAGTCACCAAGGGGTTCCTAAGCTAAAGCTATACAAAAATAAATAAATAAATAAATAAATAAATAAAATAATAATAATAAATAAATAAATAATAATAATAATAATAAATAAATAAATAAATTTTAATAATAATAAATATATTTTTTAATGATACGCTCAATTTGTAAAAACTTTCACATATTCCAAAATAGGATGTTAACTAGTTGGATTAACAATTATCAGAATGAACAGTTTAAAAAAAATGAGAGAAAAATATGAAAATAAGAAAAATAAGAAAATGAATGCAGAATTAAGATAATAACTAATAAGTCGAAATAAGCATAAGTATTTACAAATTTTTTTGTTAGAAAACGAAAAAGATGAAAACAACACTTAATTTAAAAAAATAAAATGCTCTTTTCTTAATGCACTAAAAAGAACAAAATAACTGTTTCAGCCTCAGTACCGCCGATCTGAATGCTTGCATTTTACTACTATTCCAATAAAAATGCACCTCAAACGAAGAAAAGGGCGGCTCAAACCATTTTATACCAAAATTTCCAATCTGGCTAATTTCAGCTCGCATTTTCATAAATCCATAATAATTTAAAACTAATTTAAAATTTAAAATTATTATGGATTTATGAAAGTATGATCTGAAATTGGCCAGAATGGAAATTTTGGTATAAAATGGTTTAAGCCGCCCTTTTCTTTGTTTGAGGTAAAATGCAGTAAGTAGTAGTAAAGTTAGTTGAGGTAAAGTTAGTAGTAAAATGCAAGCATTCAGATCGGGGGTACTGAGCTGAAACAGTTATTTTGTTCTTTTTAGTGCATTAAGAAAAGGGCTTTTTTTTTTTTTTTTTTTTTTTTTTAAATAAGTATTAATTAAACTTAAATGAAAGGATAAAAAAGGAATCTTTATATGTGTAAGTTCTACGTTTATATAATGTACTATCAAATTGAGAACAATTTAAATAAATTTATATATTTTTTGATAGATTTAACGTGAATTAAAAATACGTAAAATTATTTCAAAAGTATTGTAAAATGATAGATGTGTATAAAGCTGTATTGGCGTTCCCTTTAAGGTCAATTATCTGCACTAGCGGGCCTAGATCCGAGAGGAAGTGCCCTTCATGGGGGAGTCTGTCTGGGGTATCCTTTGAACAATCTAGAAGTAGAACCATTTCTACACCAAATTAATATGAGATTTGATATTTTTTATGCGATTTCTTTTACGTAATACTTGTAATTTAAAAAGACAATCAACAATAAAAATCACATTTATATGCAAATATATAAAACTGTTTATTAATTTATTACAATGCCTAAATTTTGTTCAAAGAAGCCAATTTCTGTGGGAGCAATCAACCTCTGATACGATAAGGCAGCTTTATACATCAAGTTTTCATATATTCCTAAAAGATGTTTGCTCTTTCTATGTATAACTGTATCAATTAACTTTGAAAAAAGTTTTTTTTTTCTTCTGGAAGGGTTGGAATTTAAATTTTTCAGGGAACTGAAACAGTAATGTTCTTTCTCGTTCATTCCAGTGAAATTCAAGATAAATCTCTTAATGCCAGTTTCTGGAGACAACTAATGAGCTCCCACAATGCATTGCATGCAAATGGCTCATTACTGGTAAGACATTCAAAATGACGATTACAGAAGAAGGGAAAAAAAAAAAAAAGAAGAAGAAGAAGCATTCATACCCAATTCTTTAAAAAATGATGGGAGAAAAAGAGTTTTAAAAAGGTGGATAGAAACGGAATATAAAGCATCCTGAAAAATGATGCCGTCGGGAAATAAAAGTTTCAGTAATGGAAAGAATTTGAGAAATATCCCAAATTAAAAAATCTGATATGTTAAAAAAAATAAAAGAAAGAAAGAAAGAACTAAATATACGAAGCTATTGGAAATTGCACTTAAATTACTTCGTTGACGACAAAAGAAAATAAAAACACTCAAATGCTTAATTATTAAAAATAATGTTGCATATGTAAGCAGATATTTTCTTGTTACTTTCCCAACATGTACTTATATAAGTATAGTGTTTTAATCATGAAAATATCTAAGTATGAAAGACTTGTCACCATTTTAATTTATTCCATGAAACTATTAGTACCCGTTTTTTTTTTTTTTTTTTTCGACACTACTTTTATTTTGAGACAAATTCTAATTTAATTGTAATTGTATACTTTAGAAATTTACTTTAGGAAAAAGAGTGGTGTGAAAAAAATACAGGTACAAACTGTTTTGAAGTTGGTTTTACTCTTATGTGTGTGTGAGCATATGTGTAGTAAATAAACACAATGGTGTCTAAGAGATTTATTAGATTATCACTATTTATATTTTCATGAGTGAATGAAAATATAGTTCGTTTACAAAGAGGCACATACAAAAAAAAAAAAAAAAATCTGATGACATTCTAATTTATTTTGACGTATAGACTCAGAACTTTTGAAGTATCTTATTGTCTCTACACTCTGCCCTGGATTAAGATCACATTGGATAGGTATGTTATGGATCATCACAGCAAGAATTATATAGATCTGCCTGAATATAGGACTTGTAGTTCTTTTACAGAGATGCAAAGTAGAATTCTTGCCCATTATCGTCTATGGAATCAAATTAATTGAAGCTTGTTTTAGTAAGATTAAATTATTTAAAACAAAAGATAAAACTGACATATGGGAAATTGCTTTGTATTACGTTCAGTTGAACAAATCTATAACCTTGTAGAGAAATACTCAAACACCCTGTTATTATTTTCCCTTTTTTAATGTTTACTGAAACATTCCCCAATTCAAATTTGTTTAAATTGTTAAATTTCGGAAAATTGAGTAGAGTTATTCCAGATCATTTTTACCAATGTTACACACACATAAATATATGTATATCTATATATATGTATAATATAGATAAAGAAAAATATAAAATGTTCCCCCACGAAGTTTTTTTAAAGTATATTTTGAATAAAAAAAAAAAAAGGCTGGGCTTGAATTGATTTTCTAAGATAAAAAAAAAAAAAAATAAAAAAATAAAAAAATATTTTTCCTTCAATAAGTTATTTTCCAATAATGTTGCATTAAGTAAATGTAGACATAATTTGAGATTAAGTTCTTGCTCACTTTATTCTTCAGTAGCAAGTTAGTTATTCTGTGTATTTTTAGTTGTCTTCAAGCAAAGTTGTTTATTGAACTTGCTTGCATAATACATCATTTCCGCCTATACCTATAACTTTTAAAGGCGTATCTTGACTTTGATTATTTTTTTTTATTGAAAATTACTCATTTTGATTGCGATCCAGGACGAATTTCATTGTATTAAAAAGTAAGCGTAAAATATTCGTTTCCAGTATTAAACTAGTATGTTGTGGCCACCACATGACTTTTTTTCTATATTTTCCTACACAAATTCACTCAGTAAAAATAATTTATTAAAATTATTATTTAAAAAAGATTATCTTCCAGGATAATGCAGATGATTTCCATATTAGATAATTATTATAACACTAAATATCCAAAAAAAGTACATTTTATTCTCAATATTTTAAAAAAAATCGATAACTTTGTTTAAAATTATCAAAATTATCACAGATCTATAGTTAAACCATTCATTTTAAAGGTATTGACGAGACCTTCCGAAAGATACCCATCTTGAAAATTTACATTCCCCGAGGTGGGTACTTCCCCCCAGGGGGAAGCGATGCCCCCACAAATGGACTCTAATGTCATGAAAATTTACTTCCCTCGAGGGGGGACTTCCCCCCAGGGGGAAGGCGAATCTTCTACATACACAATGTTTTTTTTTTCCCAGTTGACTATCTCTACTACAAATAATTCTTTTAAATTTCATCCTGATTATTAAAAAATAATTCTCTTTATGGTTATTTATACAAAATTTTGTCCTATACCACCATGTTAAAAATTTAGAAAAAGCGGGATGGCAACGCAAGCTGTTGGAAAATTTTTACCAAAAGTTAATAGGCACTAATTTATGTGAATGTATAACCACACACCAATTTATCTGAAATTCTGTGCAGTAGTACCTGAGATACAATTGCCACAAAATTTCGTCACACACACAGAGACAGACAGACATTTTCCAAAAATGGTCAAATCGTGTTCTACAGCTCTCAAAACGTGTAAATCCATCAAAAACCCGAGGTCGAATATTTTTACAAATCCAATACTTTATATTATTGAATATAGAAGAAAGTAAAAATGGGGTCATTATCAATTTTTCTATATAATATTCAAATGAATGCTATGTATTCAATTTTTATGCTTTTTAAAAATCATTTGACTAATTTATAATTGGTATCATAGAGGGTGACACTACTCTGTCTCATATTGCTATTACACACCTTGTTAATTGCGAATTCATCCTTTTTTGTTTTACGAAACACCTAATATTTATTTATTTATTTATAAACAATTAGATAGCATATTGTTTTTTAATATTTATTATAAAAATATTTAGTTGCCAAATTAATAATTATTAGTTTTATTTGATTTTGTGTCTAAGTATAAATTTTACAACAGCAAGAATAATTCTACTTCGCATCATGGGTTTTTTTTTTCAATCTGTTGAAATTGTTAAGGGTGTAGTTTTTTTTTTTTTTTTTTTCTTTTTATGTAAGTAATATTTTATTTTTCTCCTTTTTTCTCAGGAATTTTGGATCTTTTTGGCTTAATTTTCTGTTTCAGCAATGAAGCTTGCAACTGAAATAATTTTCACGTCAGTTTAGCAGTAATTTACTTTTCAGATATTCGTTGAATTCCTTCATGCTTGTAGATTTTATTCAGTAGTTTTTGATTCCATATTTTCTTATGTATTTCATTTGTAATGATGTCTCATTTGGCTTAATTAGGTTTTGTGTACAGCAAATCTTTGTCAAATGCATACATTAACAGGTATTTCATCTATCAGCATAAAACATTCATTCAAAGTCCCTGATTATGCATTGTATGTTGCATGAGTTCATTATAAGGATTTTCGATAAATTTTCATCCCCCCCCCCCCCAAAATTCTTCCTTTTTCACATAATTTTTTCTTATGCAATGCTTGAAAGCTATTCATAATATATATAAACAGGTAATTGTTGATATGCTTAAAATTAGTTAACTGTAGATAGTCTCAAGTCTTATAAACAAACAAACAGATTAAAAAAAAAAGCAAGTTTTCTGCATATTATGCTGATCAGTTAATTTTTTGAAAATTTTTGCTTGCATGTTATTTTTTTTTTTTAGTAGCAGTATAATTATTACATTTTAAGCTTTTTTTTTTTTTTTTTTTGCTACCATGTGGCGCCAGGCAAACTGGTTTAACTTGCTCCATCCATTTTCAGTCGAGGTGGCATTTACCTTTTCTTCTTCTTCCTGTTATTATTACTATTTTTTCTGTTATACTCTGTTCATATTTGTTATATACAATCACATCCATCAATACCTCAGAAACAACTCATATTAACCTTTTTCAACATACTTTGCTTTTTATATTACTTCACTCCCATATATAATTCCTTATTGATTAATTCAAGTCTTCCTTCCTGGTGTTTGATCATAGTAACGATAAATCATTATTATTATTATATGGAATCAATATAAATGGAACGAAATAGAACATCGAATTTTGTGATCATGAAATCCCCACTAGCTATTAATTATAATAAGATAAATATATTATTTAACTTGTTATTATCCCTATAAATAATATACAATAAAAAAAAATTTCCCTCCCAAAAAATACATATTTTATTATTAAAATGAAGACATTCAAACTGAATCGTCAGATTTATTTTGAAGTTTCCATTACTTTGCAAAATAATTTTCATATTTTAAAGGGAAAATTTTTCAGAATTCAATTTATTTCCTCACAAAAATCTTATCACTGAAGTAACACGGTAAAACTGCAAAGATATTTTCCAATGACTGCGATTTACATTTTAAATTGAATCAATATTTTAAAATGACAGCCATCTAAGAAATATTCATTAAAATGCCCGAATCTCGGTTCTCACCTGATTAAATTTCAATTCCCTCTCTCGCCTTCCATTCCAGAAACTTTCATTACAGTTTTATGTATTTTTTCCATATATTTATATTTATTTTGTTTTCTCACCCTAAAGGAAAAAATATGAATGTACATTTGGATCAATATTGCGTTTTTATTTTCTTTAACTTGCACAAACCGTCTTCTAGCAAAAATTCGTTTTAGGCGCGGATTTTTACGGGAAACTTTTGAGCATTTACAGGTACATTAAGGAATATTGTGTCTCCTAAAATCCAAAAGTTTTGTGCATTTCTCTCATTCTTAACACTAGAAGCAAGAAATAAATTCATGTATTTCGCATATATCATAAAATTCTTTCCAACTGCATGTAGTCGTAATATTTTGCAAGGTCAAATTAATTTTACTACCGTGATGAACCTCAAAACATATTTTGGGAATCAATCAAAATGTATTTTTCAGATGCATAACACAACTTAAAATTACACTTAAAGTACTCGCATGTAATCTACATTGTATGTTATTATAATTGGCAATAATACAGAACAGTCATTGATTCTAATCGTGCCACATTCAATAAGATGCATGTTTTCGTATATCTGAATGCTGCCTGTTGAATTTATAATAATTTGTACCGAAATGTGCTTTAAAAAATACCTTTCATGTATCATCTTGTATTCAAAATTTTTTATAGGTCTCTACTCAAATAAATTAATAATTAATTATTTAGAATATGTGTAGTAATATGCATGTTATTTATTACTTAGATATACTATAGTGTATATCTAAGTATCTAGCGTATATCAAAATAATGTATATCAAATTAAAGACATTCTAAAAATACTTTAAAAAAATATTAATAATAATAAAAAGGATAAACAAACTATAACACACATTCAGACAACTTGAATAATAATAATAATAATAGTAATAATAACATTCTTTAAACTTTATAATTGGATGTTAAAAAAAGAGTTGTTATTACTTCAGTTTTCAATGTGTAAGTCCCCATCCATAAGAGGCAATTTATAATAAATAATAATATTGAATAGTTTATATAGTTATGGTACAAGGTCAAAAGAATAAGATCAAAGAAAATAATACAGCTCCTTGATTCTAATACACTTTACAAATGAAAAGAAATATGGGGATTAAGACTGATTAAAGAGAGTTCTTGACCTATATAAATGAAAAAGAAGTAACTGGTTAATATATATATATATATGCACTATTGAAATAAGTATTTTAATTACCTTAATTTTTTTTCCCTAGCTTAATACGTTTATAATTCTTTATACATTTTTAAATTATTATGTAAAGCATTTTAAAATAGATATTCTTTTGCTTTTTTGTACTATATAACATATTTTAAATCACCAAATTATTATTTAACTAGTATATAATCCCGTTAAAAATAACGAATTGTGAAGTAAATTAAGGTAGTGAATCAACGAAGGTTTTGCCTGCTTCGCTGGTCAGTAAGGAAACTCTTTTCTATATCGCTTTATGTTTATATATATATATATATATATATATAAACATGAAATTACTGAAAAGCCCGCTTCCTGTCTCTGCTGCCTTCGGCACGACCAACTCATTCGCAGGCTCTTGGGAGCCTGTCCCTATTGCCTGTGACAACAGCTTACCAGTGGGATTCCATTTGGGTGCTTATCAGATGACAGTTTCGAAACGGACAGTATCGAAAAAAGTTGAAGTAGCAATTTTATATTTGAATCCCAGTTATACATATGAACAACACTATACATTGTGTACATAATATTTTCTTTCACGTTATTTTCTATATTTATTTGATTTATTCGATCAACTATAAAATGACAACAATTTCCCGCCAAATATAATATTGCAATATGCTATGATCGGCTACATCTATTGCGTGAGACAATTAATTTTTTGTGGTTATAAAAGTAATTAATTAATAGTAGTTAGTATATAGAAAAATAAATACGTAAATATGTAAATCTTATCATAGTACAGTCTTAATATTGCTCCCCTTGTCGACTTTTGAATTTTTATCGCCATTTTAGACAAAAATACATAATTTATGCGATTATTTTTCTGTTTTTTTCTTTTCTTTTCTTTTTCCCTTCCCTTTCTTTCTTTTCTGTTTTTCAATATTTGATAATTTATTTATATTTTTGATGCGCTACTTGGCTTTAAGTAGCTTTCACAAAAGTAGAGTCCTTGCCGAAAAATGTCCGATCTATTTGAACATCAAAATTTTAAAATATTACCCAGGATAATCAATGAATTAGCTTTCATGCCTAGCGCGATTCATCTGTTCAAAAAACACAGTATTTAAATAAAACAAAAAAGAAAAAAAATATATTTAAAGGGGACTAATGTGCAAGTTGTACCTCAAGTGACTAAAGTGCAAGTTGTACCTCAAGTAACTAATGTGAAAGTTGTACCTCACGGGACTAATGTGCAAGTTGCACTGAACGAACAAACTATTTCTTTCAACGAAAATGCCTACTAACCCTGGACGATAGGTCAAATATATCGTATCATATTACATATCGTATTTATCGTAATATAACTCAATACTTATTTCGCTTCCTTCTTCGAATCCTTGACTTTGGTTTTTATTTCTTAAATATAAATATTAGACATACAGTGTAATTTATGAAATTGCGGGAAAAGAACGGGAAAAAAAATTCACTTGAGTAAAATATTTTTATACAATTATTAGGGATATATATTAATTTTCAGCTTTTAAAATATGACAGATATGTTTAAACAATGTTTGTGGATAGAATGATCATAAGTAAAAATCCATATGTCTTTATTCATTCAATTTATCATTGCGTTCACTTTGCAATTTGTGTATGATCTCTGAAAAACGTCTTGAGAATGTGTTTTGTGTTTCATAGAACTTATACAGTGGCATTGAAAAATGATTTATGTGAGCTATTTTGTCTTATTACTTTCTGAACATACAATGAAGTACTGTATAAAAGAAAACAAAAATTGACCATGAGATTTTGGTGTGTCTATATGTATTGAAGTCTCCTCAGTTTATTTTTCCAATTTTTACGATGATGTATATATGTGTGCAGTATAGGTGTGTGAACCAGAGAGAGGGTGAACACGAATTCTTTGAAGTGTGTTTGCCTACAATATCTGATTTCTATAATCGAATAAGATATAAATTGTAAGCGCGTTATTATAGGTTATCATCGCAAGAATTCTGCGTAGAACACCTAGTTTTTTATAGATATGAAATAGAATTTTCATACATTGCGGTCTATGGGCTCATACTAGTTAAAATTCGTTTTAGTAATGTTAAACTGTATAAAACACATACACACACACACACGTATATATATATATATATATATATATATATATTGCGAGTTTGCTATTTATAGTTCTTTTACAGGACGCCCAAAAGTGATTATGCATTACCATTCATTAAATGACATGCAACTTGGGGAAAAATGCTTAAAACACCAATTATGATTTACCTTTTTGTTTGTTTAACAACTTATCTCTTTTAAATTTATTTAAGGAACCGTTAATTACTAAATGATCGGAAAGTCCAGTGGAGTCATTTCAGATTTTCGTACATTTTATAATACAACGCAGAAATTTCTCATATGAATTTCTGAATTCATGTAAAGTTCAGGAATCGATTTACTCAGTGTTTTTTTTTTTTTTTTTCCTAAATACTGCATATAAAAACTTTAAATTGAATTCTTGAATTTGAATTCCCTGAAAATTTTCAATGCTTTTATAAAATTCTGTACTTTTATTTCACTTTAATTTATTATTATTTTATTTTGTACTAGCAGGCTTTGCCCGCTTCGCTGAACACAATACTTAAATGAGTTGCCAAAATCCCATATCATTACTAATAACCTGAGTTAAAGTTCCCGCTGCGTTCGGTAGAGACTTTTCTTGCTAGCAACGTGAGGAGTCCGTGTTGCCACTGCCTTCAGCAGCAACTTACCCGATTCTTACTTCCCTTTCCCCAGTGGCTAATTTCGAAGTTTTGCGAAATCTTACCAAAGTACATAATGCGTACACCTAATCAACATATACACACCAAAATTAGCCATTCTAAGATAATTTAAGGCAAATTCAAACAGGAAAATGTACTTTTACACGTGTTTATAGCCCCTCGACCTCAAGAGGGTAAGGGGGGGGGATTTCCTAAAATCTCGTTACAATAAGTGTCGGATACATATAAACAATTTACGCACTAAATTTCGTGACAGCAGATCCGATAGATTTCACAAGACAAATTTAGCGCTAAGTGGTGGGGAGGGGGGTTGAATCTCCTACTTCGTAACCCCCTCCCGCAAAAAAAAAAAAAAAAAAAAAAAAAACCGAAAATGTGTTTCTGAAAATTTCCTAAAGAAGACACGTGGCTGTTTTCAATACCTTTGTAATATCTTTAGTAAAGCTCTACTAAAAAATCCGGAATTTCTGAAATTTCCCCCGAAAAATGGTTTTTCCCCTCTCTTTTTTAAGAATCAAAAATTCCAAAATCGTACTTAACGTTTTATTTATACTCAAGTCTAATCTCATCATGTGCAATTTCTTCACCGTGAAGTAATTTGGCTCCGAGTTATACTTACAAACGTTTTTTTGCTTCCTGCCCTCCAGGGGCGAAAGGGGGTATTTCGATAAATCCCGTTTCTTTAGCTGTCGGATACATATAAACAATCCAAGCACCAACTACGTGGCCGTAGCTCACATAAATTTCCCAGGACAAATTTAGCGCTAAAAAGGGTGTCTCGAATTTGCCCTCTGTAACACATCCCATCCCCCCCCCCCCAAAAAAAAAAACAAATAAATAATAAATAATAAATAAATAAATAAATAAAATAAAAAAAATAAATAATATATATATTTTTTTTTATATAAATGGCAGATCACAAATATCAAAAACGTGTTTCGGAAATATCCTAAAGAAGTCGGATGGCTGTTTTCAATATCTTTGTTCCACTTTTGGCAGAATTTTACTCAAAAATCCAGAATTTTTCAAAGTTTTTCACCAAAAATGGATTTCCCCTCTTCCTCCCTTTAAAACTCGAAATTTCCTAAATCGCAGATGTTTTATTTGCACTAATGCGTAGTCACCCCTTGTGCAATTTCTTCACTGTGAAGAAATTTGCAGCCGAGTTATGCTTACAAAGGTGTTTTTGCCTTCTGTCCCCAAGGGGGGGAATGGGGGAAATTTTTATAAATCCCGTTACTTTAGGTGTCGGATACATATAAATAACACTGCTCTGCAAAAAATAAAAAATAAAAAAAAATAAAAATTAAATTAAATAAAATTAAAAAAATAAAATAAAATAAAATAAAATAAAAATAAATTATATATATATATATATATATATATATATATATATATATATATATATATATATTTCGAGACCTGATACCATTTTTGCAGATTTTTATGTAAAATGACCTCCTGAATCCGAATATGACCACCATTTTGCCTAATCACCCACCGTTTTCTAGATACACCCCCTCCCCTTATTTTTATCATTGTTTGGTAATTTTATACCCATCAGTTTGATTTGGAGAAGAACGATGGTTATTTTAACCGTTAAATATCTTCTGACCTGAGGAGCTACAGAGGTAGAAATTTCTAAAACACGAACATTTGTAGTAAAGAGGAAAGTTGATGAGGTTTGTGCCCGGAAAACAATAGAAATTCAATAAAAACAATCAGTTTCTGTTTTTTTTTTTTTTTTTTTTTTTTAAACAATTTTTTTTTTTTTTTTTTTTTTTTTAAAACAATTTTTTTTTTTACATATTCCAGCTTCCAGTTTGCCATTTTCTTACCAAAACACCCCAAATAATAAAAAATTATACAGTGAAATTTTTTCAAAATGTTAGTGAGTGGAGTAAGGTCTCAAAGCCCTCACAAGATAGTTTGACTAATTCGCTGTACGACGTTTGCTTTCAATAACTCCCACATTAAATGTTTTAGACAGTAAAAAATGAACAGTAAAATATTCTCCTTTGACGCGTGTTAAAGATCACTTCCGTCGAGAACACCATAAAGTTCACTCTCTTATCGCAAAACGTGTACTAAAGATAGATAACGACTGACGACCACAATGATAAGAGCAATGACCTTTAACACGTGTCAAAACAATTAACACGTGGAGAAAGCAAACGTCGAACAGTGAATCAGTCAAACATTCTTGCAAGGGCAAAAGACAAAAACACGTTTGTCCGGGTAACACTTGAGAACGGCTGAACAGAATTCAACGGCGCTTGGCAAAAACTTAGATCTTTACCAAACTGAAAATTATATCTAAGTTTCTGCCAAGCGCGCGCCGTTGAATTCCGTTTAACCGTTCTCAAGTGATCCCCAGACAAAAATAGCGTTACAGACATACGGACACCATGACACACACACACACACAGGCGAAATTTTCTGAAGTCATTTTCGGCTTTCATGGTGTGTGAAACGTGAATATATAGCAAAATATTTTGATTCTGACAAATTTACAGACAAAAGTCTGATTTTATTAATATAGATTTTACAACACAAGTATTTGTCTACAATCAATACCTAAGGAGTTAAAGGCCAGGTTAAGCTTTTCGGACATACCCTAACATGTATTTAAAGGCTGTTATATTTTATTTCCCCCACTTTTTGTTAACGTTTTCTGCATTTCAAAAATTATATTCTGAATAAAAAACACTCTAATTTATTAAATCGTTTGCTTGTGTAAGTAAAGAGCAGAAACACTTTTTTTTTCTTTCTGTGCATGTGGAATTATTCACACTTTTTAAAAAGAAAGTTCTTTTTTTTTTTTTTTCCTTGCTCTCATAAATCAGTTGGCTTGTTTTCACTTTAATCACAACTATTTTTAAGGAAATGTATAAAAAAAGATTTGTCTTTTAGTATTAAATAGTAGAGGGTATTTTTTTCCATCTTTTTTTTTTTCTTATACACTTTATTTTTTGTTCGCCCAGTTTCTAATTTCTCCGAATTCACTAAGTGCTTATGGTCTCTAGATCCCAGAGACTTACTAATGACCCCAGCCGAACAACACATGCAAATGCCTCATTAATGAAAAGATACAGTTTCTTTATTCCTTCCGGATAGGGAAAAATATTATAAAAATGCTTTTCCTTTTTCGTTTTTTCAAAAAACATAAAATAAAAAAAAGGTTTTTTTCAACTATTCCCTTTTTTACGGTTGTAAGAACACCACTGCATAAATGCATAACTCGAGGTGTTTTGACCAGGAAAAATATAACTAAATACAGGGTTATTACAAAAGAATCATCGGGTTTCCGAAGCGTGTATTTCGGAACATAATTAGGTTACAACAATGAGTTTTACATGAAAATACACCTAAAGCATCCAAGATTGACGCCCATACTATAGATGTTCAATATGTGTACTTTGAGTGATATTAAGGCACATGTCAAGGCGATAGTTCAGTTCGCTCCACACATTACTCAGCTTGGTCGTGTTCGGAACTTTTGCCTTTACATAAACAACCGGTTTCTTTGAACTGTCGATACCAGCACAGAATGCTTTGTTGAGTTGGTGGTTTGCATTTGTATGTCCGTCGGAATACTCTTTGAACGGTTATGAGTGATTCAAACTTTAAAAATTCTAGTACACGAAACGCATTTTGCTGTTCAGTCGCCATTTTGAATATGATGTTCGCGCAGCATCCATGGCAACCACCCGCACATTGCACATACACAGCGTAAAACTGTACTTAACGCCCTCTCGTTTGCGTTGTCATGGAAATATACATTTCCAAGTTCGGACGTAGTATTGTATCAAAACCCGATGATTCATTTGTAATAACCCTGTATTTTTAAAACTTTCTGTTAATTCAAATTATCTGTTATTATTAAATGAAAGCTGGCTGTAAGGAAATGTATATTAACTAGTTGTCCTAGGTAAACTCTGTTCAGTTCCCTTCATTTAGTGCCGAAACGTCAATGGAGACTTCCATGTAGCGACTGGAGACTCAAAAGGTTTTGGCCTGTTTGTCTGCCAGTATGTTTCGCGGCAGCAGCCGCAAAAATCACCCTACTGACCTGTAATTTGGTACGCATAATCATGAGCCAAATAGAATTAACTATATGGTTTCGGTGTGCATTCTATTTGTAGTTCGTGCACAGGGACACACCAAAGCTTTTCTTATTATGACGGCCTATGTACAAAATTTCTATATACCGCAATAGCAGCCGAAAAAGTCTCCCGATTGACTTGCAGATTGGTACCCATGTTCAAGCGCCGCACAGAAATAGCTGTAGAAATTTTGGTGTCTATATTGTTCATAAACCTTTTACACGGACACACCAAAGCATTTCTTATCATTACTGCCTAAGGGCAGAATTCCCTTTAAACGCATCTCATAATTGTTACACTGCATTCAACAAAATGAAATCAATATACAGGGTAAGTCAAAATGAATATAGCGATTACAAACGGCTATAACTATTTAATGGAAAATAATTTATCGATAAGATTACCACAGAATGTAGACGGAACTCCAAAATTTTGTATACATACGTTAGAGATGTTCTATGTGACTTCCATTGGTCACACGGACAACATTTAGACGGTTGTCAATTTCACGCCATACATTCTGAAGCATGTCTGCAGTCACCGACGCAAGCGCATTACAAATGTGTACTTTGAGACCCTGCGATTTTTATCTATGGGTTTATGTGAAAGTGTATGCGCTTTCCATGTCCAAAACAATTGAAGAATTCAAAGTACGCATTTGTAATGCGCTTGCGTCGGTGACTGAACAAATGCTTCAGAATGTATGGCGTGAAATGGACAACCGTCTAAATGTTGTCCGTGTGACCAATGGAAATCACATAGAGCATCTATGACGTATGTATACAAAATGTTGAAGTTCCATCTACATTCTGTGTTAATCTTATCAATAAATTCTTTTCCATTAAATAGTTATAGCCGTTTGTAATCGCTATATTCATTTTGACTTACCCTGTATATTACTGAGATGTATAAAAGCATATTTTTTGTTGAAAAATATGTCAGACATAATGATTAATCTACAGGACCTTACAAATTGTTTCGAAAATGTCACTTATTCATCCAAATTATGTCAAATTTCGAACAATTTTTCATAAGCTAAAAAGAATAAGTCGTATAATTCTTACTGGTGTATATGATGTTTATGGCTCGTTTACAGGGACACACCAAATACTATTGTGCAGTTAGAGTCTATGGACATATTTCTATTTAAGCGAATTCTAGCGCGTTTATGCTGCATTCAACATTATATAATTAAAATACATGATTAAGATTTTTAAAAGCATGTTTTCTCTAGAAAAAAGTATGTATAGACTAAACAATTTATTTACAGGACCACACAAAAGAATTTCGATGCCATTCTGTAATCATTCAAATGCTGCCAAAGATGGTTAAAATATTAATGAGTTTCAATGAATTAGTATATACTTTTTTTGTGTACATAATTACTGTGGCTCGAGTACAGGAGTATACAAAAGAATTTCGTACCACCTATAGACAGTATTTCTTATAAGTACATTTTAACATGATATCTCTCCATTAAACACAATGAAATAAAATAGCTAGAAAAATTCCGCGAGATTATTTTGAGACTTCAGGAATACAAAGAACATGTTATGCCTCATATAGTTCAGCAAATATTTTGTTCCAAAGAGAAAAAGTGGACCAGTAAAAAATTAAACAAAAGTCAAAATACTCTGGATCATCCTGTAGAAAGTGATGCTTGAAAAGCGTTTTGGCTCTAGCATGTGATTATGAGAATTTTTCTAATTGTCGGTATAATTTTTCATGAAGATACCACATATGTTCATGGAGATGTAACTGTTTCTTTAGAAGATTGCAAAAAAAAAAATATATATATATACCACATTTTTTTATAACATGTTGGGTATTAGACTAGTACAAAGCCATTTTTAGGAAACTTGGCATGCTACATTAGACACAGCATTTTGCAAACAGAATGCAAAAAAATATTAAATATCTTACGAAATATGAGCAGTTTTACAAAATAATATTTAACTATGCATGCGCAAGCTTTTGAAAAAATTCAAATGCATAATTTAATAGCCAAAAGTATTGAGCTACTTATATGAAAACTCCAAACAAACATCGTGTCAATTAAAAAAGCTATAAGGAATCAAATGCACAGAATTTCAGTTCCTCTCAAAATAAAAGCTAAATTATAAGGGGGGGTTTACTTACATTTTTTATTTTGATTTAATCAATGCCGAATGGTAATAGAGTGTCCGCTGATTTTAAATAAATATTGATAAAACCCCTATCATCTTCCTTTTTTTAGAGGAACTGATATTCTGTTATTTCTACAACTTATACCTTTTTGAATTTACACGATGTTTGTTTGAGGTTTTCATAGAAGTAGCTCAATAATTTTGGTTATTAAATTATGCAAATGAAATTTTTTAAAAGGTTTGCGCATGCGTAATAAAAAAATATTTAGTAAAAATGCTTATATTTCGTAAGATATTTAACATTTTTGCATATTGCAGTAGGCTATGTCTAGTGTAGTATGTCAAGTTTCTTAAAAATGGCTTTGCACTAGTTCTAGTTATAATTAAATATGGTAAATTTTTTGCAATTAAAAAAAAAAAAAAATCAAACCGTTATATCCCCATGAATATATGTGGAAGCCTTATAAAATTTTATACAGATATTTATAAGAATCCGTATAATCACATGCTACAGTCAAAATGCATTTCAAGCATTTTTTTTTTTTTTTTTACAGGGTGAACCAAAACGTTCTGAAATTTGTTTAATTTTTACTGGTCCTCTTTTCCTCTTCAAGACAAAACTTTTGCTGAAATGCATGAGGTATAACATGTTCATTATACACCTAAAGTTTCAAGTTAATTCTTGCAGAAATTTTCTAGATATTTGACAAAACGTCGAAATTCGAAAGAGTCGATACACTTATTGATAATGTAGTGTATAAAGAAATATAGGCAAACAGGAAAAACGGCAGGTATGGGGGGGGGGGCAGCAGCCCCCTCAGAAACATGCATGGTTATGTAGCGAGTTAACAACAATAATTATATATACGTATATACAGTTATTTATGGAATATGGAATAAATAAAAATAGTCTGCTGAGTAATGAGTGATACAAGTAGGACATTGAGTCTCCTGATGTGCAGATACACTAATTTGTTAAGTCCTGATAGAGACAATTATTTTGGCTAAAGCCTAAGGCTAAACCTAATTAGAGACTCAAATGTCCATACACCAAACTGCAGTCACCCTGCTTCAATGTACGTTCTTCATTTATTTCTTGCATTAAACTGAAGACGCTGAGTCCGTAATACTTGACCTGGACCAAACTGACGAACTTGGAATCTACAATCATAATATATAGCTTAATTTTTTTTTTAAATATTGATATAAAGAGAAAAATAAATTTTATATTAATATTATAATCAAGAAAATATTTTTTCTATGGTATTATTTAAACTGTTTGAGAATTATTAAATCCCGAAGAAATATAAAATAAAATACCAGTGAATTTCTAATAAGTGTATATGTTATGTAAGAGCTATTCAAAAGTGATTTAGTGTTACTATTTTCTCCTCTCTAAAAATAACTCTCAATTAACTCAATGCTATTAAGTATCTATTTTAAAAGAAATAAAACATAAATAAGCTCTCGAGTCTTGTTCCTACCTCACTTGAGCCTCAGGGTGCCACAGCAAAAAAACAACTAACTTCTAAACTGACACTCTGCAGATTGAGACAAAAAACATAACGAGAAAGACGAGAGAAGTGTCCTAATCTCACTTAAACTACTTCAAGACGCACGACGCACTTGAGTCTAATTTTTATTTTGTCTTCACATCACTTGGATTTAAGTGACCGTAACATCACCTCAAGAAGGCTCAACGAATAAAAGTTCATAAAGGAAGACGAAAATTTAGTCGGATGTAGCACGAGAGGATAATTGTTTGGTGGAGAGAGAGAGAGAGAGAGAGAGAGAGAAAGCATCTAACGTATTTTAATATTTTGTTACATTGATGAGCTATACTTTCCGAACATACGTATGTAAAGAAAACATTGTAATCATGCCAAAAATCCGACTTTGAGATTTGGGTGTTTCTATACGTTTTGAGGTCCCATGAGTTCATTTTGACTATTTTTACGATGATATATGTGTGCACTGAGAAAAAAAATATACCGCCTTCCTGTAGAATGAATAAGTTTCCTTTTTCTAAGTCCCTTAACTAGAAATATAGATTTCCGATCTATGCGCATAAGGCACGCAAATAAACTGAATAGACGAAATAATCGAGAATTTCTAGTGTACACATTTCTAGATGGTGAAGCAATATTCTGAATACACTAAATATTCTGAATCATTTGTATTGCGAGAAATTCTCGCTTCATTTTCTAGAATTTGGTAACAAACCAAGATTATAGTTCCTGGAACCCGCCTCTTGTAGTCTCATTTATTTGCAGAGATTTTTAAATAGTTTTGCCCTCGAGAATATAGACGAACGCTCTAGAATTCTAGTAGGGGCTTCTAGAACTCGCTTTCCAAGGGGACTAGAATTTATGAGGATGACATGGAATTTTTTTTTTCTAGAGCCACAACTTAGATTCTAGATGTCAGTTACAGAATTTTTTCTCAGTGTGTGTGTGTGTTTGTTTGTATGCATGTATGTGACTGAACACGATAGTACCTAAACGCTTTGTCCGAATGAGCTGAAAATTGGTATATATGTTATAGGTCACCATAGCACGGACCCTATGGATTTTGGTGAATCTAGGAGTTGTAGTTTTTTTTTCACACACACACACACAAAAAAAAAAAATCTTCATCTTGTGGCCTATGGACCCAAATTTTTTAAAGTGGGATAGCGTCTAAACGTATTATTCATCTGAGCTAAAAATTTATACACATATCATAAATCTTTTTCGCACAAACTGCATAGATTTTGGTGAATGTAGCACTTATAGTCCTTTTTAAGGGATAGAAAGAAAAATTCTTTATGATTATGGTCTATGGGCCCAATTCTTATCATTATCATGGGCCCCCGTTCTTATCATTTCTGAATTGCGATATGTGAAACCGCCGTCGAACGTCTTCTCGTGTTCTTCTATACGAATACATTTTGAGTGAAAAGAAAAAAATAAAATCATTTTGTAAAAAAAAAAAAAAAAAAAAAAAAAAAACCGCCTACTCCAAAATGCAATTTTTATTCAAAGAATGAAATTAAAATGAAAATTGACATAAAATGAAATAGTAAATTGTATTTATTGAAATTTTATTTTTCCGATTTCTTCCACAGTTGATTGTGTGTTTTAATAAAAATTGTAAATTGTGCCTAGAAGTATAAAGTAAATTCCTTCGCCAAATAACATAAAAACTACAATTAATCATAACTTTTGAAGTCGGCTCAAAATTAAATAAAAATTGACACTTTTATTTAATACAAAACTCAAATTCTATTCAAAATGTAAATCTCACTTTGCCATCTGTAAAACACAGCCGAAAATTATTTTGATTCAAATGAACAATTAAGATTTCGTAAGCTGCAAATGTTTGCAAAGAAAACTCTTGTTGTTTCGACGAAACATAAATACCGAATTGCGAAGGATGTTCACTGTTATATATAAATGTAATTAATGTACCAATTGTATACAGTTGTAAAATAATAAAGGAAACTCTGAAGATGGATCATTCGAGACAACAGCGTTTGTAGTTTTCGGTCTAAAAACAAATCTATAAAAAAAAGAATAAATTTTTATTTAATTTTGCGCCGACTTCAAAAGTTATGATTAATTAATTGTAGTGTTTATGTTGTTTGGCGAAGAAATTTATTTTATACTTTTAGGTGCAAGTTACAATTTCATTTTAGGCCAATGTTCATTTCGATTTTAGTTCTTTGAATAAGAATTGCTTTTTGGGGTCGGTTCTACTTTTTGACAAAAAGATTTTATGTTACAAATTGTAGTCACTCTTTCAGATGAACATTTTGTTCAGTTTGAACCATAAATATACCATCTTTTAAACTTCCTTTTTTGTGTACTCTAAAGCAGCATGCGGTGTAAACATGTGCATTCTTTGCGTTACCGTTTAAATGTCTGGTATCCTAAGCTTTGTTTAATCCTACAATTTTGGTGCTTCAAAATTTTACAACTGTCAGTAAAAATGCTCTAATCTGAATTATTACACAATAATTCAATGTTTTCCTGGAGTTTTGCATACCATAAATCTTATAAAAATGATATGCTACGTAGGCACTAGAGGTGAGTTTGGGCTCTATTTTGGCAATCCGAGCCAGCCCGAGCCCGAAACATTTTTGAACTGAGCTCGCCCGAGCCCGAAAAATTTTGTGTGATCACAGCCCGAGCCCGATATTGAAAGTGGTACGCTATGCAACGCATACACAATAGTAAAATTAAATACCGTTTTCATTTTCAAATTAATTTTTTGATTATCGATCCTCAATTTAAATAACAAAAAATGTTATTATAACAATTTATAATGTCTGTGTCTCTGTATACATGTATATATTTATATAATATATATTTATAGGGCAGCCCATTGTTTATAACGCGCCTATCGGGGGACAAAAAATTTATCCGAATGAGTGATATAATGAGGCCCAATATAACGAAGGAGGAAGAATTACTGTGTAACACTATGACATAATATACATCCCGCTGAAAGAAAAGTTCTATTTAGAAAAAGGAAATTCAAAGCTACTAAGGTTTGCAAGATTATTTTGTGATTTATAACCTATCATGACTATTATGGCATTACTAAAAGTGCTCTCAATATGAATAAAATTTCTTTTTTTTTCTTTTTTTTTTTTTCCCCAGTTAGTGAAGAATAAAATAAACGGAACTTTTAGCTTGAATCCAAGCCCGCCCGGAGCCCAAAGACTAGCGTAAGATTTGAGCCCGATCGGGCTCGGGCTCGGGCTTACGGGTTCCGGCTCAGCTCGTCTCATCTCTAGCAGGCACGCATTTATTTCATAAACAAGTTAAAGTTATTTCGGTAAAATATTGTTAAGAGTGTGATGACCTGGATCTGGTGTTAATCACGAACTGGTGTTTTATAATACATACAAGGATCCCAATTAATCTATATTTTTGTAACCACTATTTGCAAATTAGCTTTATTTTTCATATTTAAACTTGATGTTTAACTAAATCGAAGAAAACCGTCACACAAATTCAAAATATTTTACTATTCACAGAGCGACATGCATGCGAACATTTTCGATTTATCTGCAGCATTGCAAGTACCCATTTTGTTTTTAATACCATATTTTTAAATAAAAATTTTCTCCTTATATGATTATAATTAAATATTGAAAAGAAAGGTTCACTTCAAAAAAAAAAAAAAAAAGTTAAAAGGAAAGTTAGTACCAGCAATGTGCCGGTGAGATAAAAAGTGATGGCATATATTTTGTATATTTCCGGAGATTTTGGATTGAAAAAAAAAAAAAAAAAAAAAAAAAAAACGTATTGTTGATTTTTGTGTTAACGTTAGAATAGATTCGTTTACAGCAATAATTGCTATTCTGAAAAAAAGAATCCATCATTAGTGAAGCGTAATGATTGTTCCACGAAACCATAAATGTTCGTATTTTATTAAAGATGGATCATGGATATTTGTTCATATAATACTTCTAATATGCGCATTGTAACAATTCAACTGATAAACAAGTGTTTAATTTTTATATTAAAATATATCGAACTGTTAAAAATAATGGTAATGGAGTTCCGATTTAGCCCATAAGCTTATTTCCCAGTATATTCTGGATAGGTGCTTCAAGATATTTTTTTGGTTATCGCACATTCATACCACCGATATTCATACCAAAATTTATAAATAAGTTTAGAAATTTTTTTATAACAGTATCCATGTACATAGTTTAATTTTGATTATGAACCATAGACCTATTATAAGAGTGGACGGGACAATGGCACACTTTTTTAGTGGCAAAGATAACTCATAAAAAGGTCATGTGAATGTTGATCTACACACAGGAAGCCAAACTGGCCAATATTGAAATTTACTCGCCATGCTCTAAACTCTGCTTTTTATTAAGCAGGCGATAGTTTCCCTTTTTCTTTGAAAGTTCTTTTTAAAATTTTTATTTAACTTTAAAAGTTAGATTGTTTTGAATTAAAAAATAATTTTATAGCAAGAAATAGTAATTAGATGTGCTTTAAAAACCCTAGAAGTTATGTAAAATAAGGATTTTATTTCACAGGTAAGACTCTTTTTAATATTTTATTATTTCGTTCTTTCAAGTAATTATTTTTATAAAATGCTTATAATTGCTATACTTATTTCTCTAACTTCAATTAGTTTAAGTATATTATAGCTTATGTATAAGTATATTATAGCTTTCAAAAATGTCCATAATTATTTATCAGAGTTAAAATGAGTATAGACAAACCAAAGTTATAAAAACTTAACTTTGTTAGATGTTAATAACAAAGTAAAAATAAATTTCAGCAGCTGTAATATTTTACACTAGTTTTACTTGTTGTATCGTTTAATAATAATAATAATAATAATAATAATAATAATAATAATAATAATAATATATTTCTATTCAAAACAAAGAAATTGCGAATAACGCGATAAGTGCCAGAAAAGGTAACCTTTTTCAACATTCACATGGTTTCATCTTTGCACCTTTTCTTATATTCCCTTAATAATGGAATGCTCCGTCCACTCTTATAATAGGTCTATGTTATGAACATTGTGGTTTAAAGCAAATGCAAATACTTTACAAAAGTTGCCAAAAGAGAAGAAAAGAAAAAAAAAAAAAAAAGAATTTTGTACTTGCATGAATAAACAACTCGCTATGATACCGTTTACAGAGAATAGCATATTTCAACATTTCAGAAATGTAATCACACAGTACTTATTGTATTATATTTTGTATATGATAATTTTCATATGCCATTCAATCTGTCTCAATTGCTACGTTTAACAATTAATTGCGTATTTATTCATTCCTTCAAAAAAAAAAAAAAAAAAAAAAACACTTATTAAAATGTCCTACTAAAATTTATTTTTTACATATTTGTTTGAGAATCTATTTTATTGTACAATAGTGAATAAAAAATGTTTCAATGACCTAAGTTATGTTATATTTATCAAATCGGGTCTAATAATTGAGTACGAAATGTAAATATAGTTAAGAATAGTTATATATGTGGACTCTTAATAAAAACAGCAAAAACAATTTCAAGAGATCTCAAAATATTTAGTTGGTTTTTAAGTGTAAAAGGACTTTTTTTTCAATCAAGATTAGCACATTTTCTTTGTACTATATAGTAGCAATTTACATAATAAAAAGATATTTTTGATCCTATCCGTTTCTTTTAATGAGTTTAAATATTAAGAAAAGGGAGAGAAAACAACGTGTGAGGTAAAAGAGAGAGGTTGAGTCAAAAGAATGTCGCCGCAGGAAAGTAAGATAGTGACGTCGAGTTAGGATAAAAGGATGTGGCCAGTTATGAAAGAATGTTGATCAGCGATTGAAAACACGAAGTCAGGGCCCAGCACAGACGATGACGCAATAGATTGGAGCTGGGATGAGTTTACGCCGGCATGTAGTCACTAAAAGGAAAGTAGGACTCTCGCAGCTTGCGTAAGGTGTGTAAATACGATTAGTTATTGAAATTGGTGAATTGAAGTGATGGATGTTGTCGGTTCAGAATAGTTAAATAAGTGAAGTGTGGTAAGAGTGTCTGTGGCACAGATTATCATACAGATAGGACAGTGAAGCTAAAACGCGAACCGGAAATATAGTAGCACCACTAATGTCATCAGAGGGGAACTACATGTGTTAAGTCTACATGAATAGCATCTTTGATCGAAAATTGTCTTTCTATTTCGCAAGTAAATAGTAGCAGGTTAGTATGGGAAGTTTTCTTTTTTTTTTTTCACACTTTCTATTGTTTTTTGAATTCACAAAATTATCCTCAAAACATTCACAGCTATTCTTTTAAGAAATAAAAATTAATTTTTATTATGTTTAAAAATATGCTTTGTCAAACATATTCATATTCAAGTACAAATTAAAATTACAAACTGTAATTCTGAAATAGCAGTATGAAATCATTAAATATTTAACGTTGCTTGCTTTAAATTATACAAAATGCTTTAAAATGAAAAAATGTTTTTATTTTATGTATATTTTCAAAGTTTATTTTCTTAATATTTAGCACTTGCTTCTTAAAATAAATTGCTCTTGACAATCAAGTTTGTAAACAATAATAAAGATGCCAAACGAAAACTTATGTGCAGTTTTCTTTCCTTCACTTTTTCTACTACTTTTAAATTCACAAAATCATAACATTCACAGCTATTTTCTAAGAAATAAAACTAATTTTTATTATGTTTGAAAATAAATTTTGCCAAACACATTCGTGTTCAAGTGTACAAATTAATATAACAAACTGTAATGCTGAAATAGCAGTATGGTATGAAATAAAAAAAAAAATAACATTGCTTGGTTTAAATAATACAAAATGCTTTAAAATGAAAAAAATATTTCTGGTTTATGTATATTTTCGAAATTTATTTGCTTAATATTTAGTACTTGCTTCTTAAAATAAATTGCTTTCGACAATCAAGTTCGTAAACAATAGCAAAGTTGCCGGTTAGTTGGTTGGATGTTGGGTTTAACGTTGCACTAATATTACGATATGAACATAGATACAATAAAAATAAGACGAACCATTTGCTTAAGCTGGAGAGTTCGAGAAACTTACAGCCGTTGACAATAGGGTCGTTGCAGTCAAATTTTGGTTACCGAAGAATATACAGGAGTGTCCTATCTGTATAATAATCTGTGGTCTGTGGTGTTGTTGGCGTAGATATTACGAGATAGTGTTGTTGTTGGTGGCGTATAGAGGAGTAGTGATTACAAGATAGTGTTCTGAGCGAATGTAGTGAAGCGTTATTATTGTGATGTGGATTAAGTAGTCTAACGGATGTGAGTTTCTTCTTATTAATGGGGCTTAGAATCAATTATCTCCTGAGAGTTAGAGAGCCTGCTTTTTACAAGTTGATCACAAATATTCTCATATTTACTTATTTATCTGGTTAAGTACTGAGTTTTTCCATGAGCAATTCCTTCCCAATATTTCGAGTTGAAATAAATTATTCGTTTTACTTTAATCTAAAATGTCTCCTTTTGTTTTTTGTTAAATTAAGTTCAAGTTAAAATGGGGTCTGAAGCAAGCGCCCAGACCTTAAAAACGTAAAAAAAAGTACTAAATATAACAAATAGATTTTGCATATAAATATTATGTCAGCTTAAATTTGATGACATGAATGATGTGATTTAAGTTTAATATCTATTAAAAATCTGAAATAAATTATGTTTTCAGTTATGATTTTTCAGTTTTTTTTTTCTAGTGTGTTTCCTTTGAAAGTTATGGTACAACTACTTTGTGTACAGGGTCCCATTAAAATATTGGGATTCATAACTGAAAATTGTTACAGGGGCATTTTCAATAATGTTATGTATTTTATACCTTCCAGTCATGTTGAAAAGTATTTATGATGCAACGGGTAAGTGTTATATAATGTAAGAGAACTGCAATATTGTTCTTCGATTTTTTGTTATTTGGCAACATAACCAAAAGTCCGAAAGGATTTAATATACATATTGCTTTTAATTTTTGAGAACTTCTCATTAACATGCTTCCAAATGTCTCTTTTACAACTTACAACCACTCATTTCTGAAACATTTGAAACGCAATTCGGTAAAGAGGTTATCTGATATGAAGAAATCCTCAAGAGTTATTGAAGTACATTTCGGTCGTGGACTTATTAGGTAATTGAACACAGGAGTGATTATTTAAGAGTACACGAATTTAATTGAAATATTTGAAAGAACACTATAAAAATTATTAATAATAAAATAAAAAGAAGGAGTTTTAGTCAGAATCATGTCAGCACCAAAGTGGAATTGTTATATGTAAACATTATTGTGTGTCACAAGAGAGCTTTCTGACACTAAGTGCCTTTTCTTAACACTAAACACACTAAATAATTTTAATTTTGAAATTTATATAGAGCTATAAGAAACAGTTTAATTCTGCCAGAAATCAAGATTTAAAGTATTAATTTATATTGAAAATTTATTTATTTATTTAATTTTTAAATACGGTTAAAATAAAATAAAAAGTCGGATACAGGATGGTTTAAAAAAACCTCGACCAGTGATTTTATTTCATAAATAATCATACATAACACATTACAAACATGAGAAGAAAAGAAAGAAAGAAAGAAGATGTTTCTTATGAGCTGATAAATGTATGCATAAAATTTCTACATTATATCATCAAAAGCCCTAGCGATGTTTTACACAAAATTGGTGAAGGATAAGACTCAAGTTAACATCTACACACGGCTATTACTTTACGTTATCATTGTTTTCATACGTAATTTGTTCATGAATTTTGAAATGTATAGTTTCTTGTATGTAAAACTTATGTCGAGACAAAAGAAAAGACAAGTGATGATAAAGATCAGCTTTTTTCTTTTCCAATATCTCGGAGAATTTTTATGACACAATGTTAAAACTTTTTACATTACGTTATTGGTGTATGGGATGTATTTGACTAATCAAAAACTTGTTTTATATATATTTTTTCAGCATTTAAAATTCGAATTTTTATTTCATGAATTCCATATTTTTTTCCCTTTAAACGTAACTCTTTGGTGATTTTATCCTTTCCTTTTTCTCTCAAATGTTGACTGTTACTAATAATTCAAAGTTTTTGCAAATTTTCTCATCGTTAGGTTTATGTGTTATGTTAGTGTCATTTCTCTTCGGAGTAAGTACTTTTACTTGTTTTTACAAATGTTTGGTACTTAAATAAAATTAATACTGTGACTAATTTTAATCGAAATAAATCTCAATTAAAATTTATTTTATGTTGTTATCTTCATGTATCTTTTGTCTGCTGAGCGTTACAATGGTACTAAACAATTAAAATTATATATTTATATAAATAAATATATATATATAATAAATAAATAAATTTTGAAATTTTTGATTTATTCTACGAAATTTTGTACTAGATTTTACCAATTTATGACACATGTCTCATATTGATATTTCAAAAAATAAAATTGAAGCCAAGACTTTGTAAACACACTGCATGAGTAAGACAATTATCCTTAAATTGCTCTTTCTAAATATAAGAACTATTCATATATAAAGTATTTATAAGATCTAGATTAAATGTTAGTAATATGAAATTTCTTATTAGTATTTATAAACAATTAGGCCTGATTATGTAGAAGCCCCTTCTAAAAACAGAATTATATATGAAACAAAACTTTTCCTAAACCCATTTTTAGATTTTAAAAAAGTGCATTGAACTTTATTATCTTACTTTATTTATCTTAAGACTTAATATGCAACCTATCTTTTATAGTATTGAAATCCCGAATAAGAGAAAGTCGTGTGAGTGATACACCAGATTATTTATTTATTTATTTTTTAGAAACTGGTAAATTCAAATTTTTTTTTTTTTTTTTTTTTTTTTTTACCAAATTAATATAAAAAAAAATTCCACATAATGCGAAGCATATTTAAAAAGCTAATTAACTTTTAATACAGTACTCACATAAATAAAACGACTATGTCTTTCCTAAAATAAAGGATTTTTTTTTTTTTAAGTATTTTCTTATTTTTTAAAGCACACAACAAATATGAAAGTTAATTATTCGCAGGTAATGTTATTAGAAAAAAGAAAGAAAGAAACGAAGAAAATAAAATTACTGTCAGTGAAGAGAAGTTGAATAAAAAACAAGAAATTCAGGATATGTAGAATTTTCTCTTAACTATTATTATTATTATTATTATATTTTGGAAAATATGTTAAAATCTAGTTTACTTTGAAATAGAAAGCTAGTGTAAATGAACAATAATGACCATGAAGAAATAGGACCTCAGTATCATAGAAACGAATTCAATTTAGTTTAGTTCATTTGTAATAAATGTTTAAAAATATTTATTTTATGTTCTTTAATCGTTTGACTTTTTTTAATGCTAAAATTTATATAAAATGTGTATGAAAGTATTAACTTTTTTTTCTGAAATTTAGAAAATATATAAAAAAATCCTTTATCAATCAATCCACAGATTAATGTGCAAATATGTTTAAAATATATTTATAAACTATATATAATAATGTAAAATTGTGGGTAAAATTCAAGAACTCAGTCGTTTGGAACATTTTAAAAATTTTCAAATAAATAAATAAAATGAAAAAAAGAAATATATATTATTTATTTTTTGTATTTCAACATTTTTCCAAAATTTTCAATATAGATGATATTGATACATTTAAGTATGCTTATGTATTCTAACATTTACAACTGTAAGACAATGATTTCAAAGAACGATTTTCAATGTTCACCATGCCCCTTAGAACTATCATCAATTTCGTCTTTTTATTTGACGATAATTTTGTTTTAAACTTAGATCGATTTACCTTTTTTACTTTCCGAACACTATAGTGAGGAAAGTATTGTAATCATGTCAAAAATCCGAATTCGAGATTTTGATGTTTCTATACGTTTCGAGGTCCAACGAGTCCGTTTTCACTATTTTTACGATGATGTATGTATGTGTGTGTGTATGTATGTGTGTATGTATGTGTGTATGTCTGTGAGTGAACACGCTAGCGTCTAAACGCTTTGTTCGAATAAGCTGAAAGTTGGTACATATATTGTAAGTCACCATAGTACGAACCCTATAGATTTTGGTGAATCTAGCACTTATAGTTTTTTTACAGGGACACAAAGAAAAATTCTTTATCATTATGGCCAAGGGACCAAAATCTTAAAAGTGCGATAGCATCTAAACGCCTTATTCAATTGAGCAAAAACTTTATACACATATTATAGGTCACAGATACTCAATCTGTATAGATTTTGGAGAATCTAGCACTTATAGTTTTTTTTACAGGGACACAAAGAAAAATTCTTTGCCAAATTTTTAAAAGTGTGATAGCGTCTAAACGCTTTATTAATCTCAGCAAAGAATTTGTACACATGTTATAGGTCACATT
This sequence comes from Salticus scenicus, assembly GCA_963930645.1. Lineage (NCBI taxonomy): Eukaryota > Metazoa > Arthropoda > Arachnida > Araneae > Salticidae > Salticus > Salticus scenicus. The sequence continues at coordinate 381,919,671 of OZ005649.1, forward strand.
TGTACCAACTGTATAGATTTTGGTGAATCTAGCACTTACAGTTTTTTTACAGGGACACAAAGAAAAATTCTTTATCTTTATGGCGTATGAGACCAGCGATAGCATCTAAACGCCTTATTCAATTGAGCTGAAAATTTGTATGAATATTATAAATCACTGTTGCACTAACTATAAGCATTTTGGTGAATCTAGCATTTATAGATTTTTACAGGGACACAACGAAAAATTCTTTATCATTATGATCTAAGGGCTCAAAGTTCAGTAGCGTTAAATAAAACCTCGTGTGATATATGGAGAAAAATACTCAAACACTCTGTTATGGTTTTCTCTTTTTTGTTTGTTTAGCAACTCCTCTTTCTTTATTTTATCTACAAAACTGTTAGTTACTCAATGTTCGGAAAGTCGAGTGGAGTCACTCCAGATTTTTATTGATTAAAAGTTAAAATATTTTCATAAAGCTTAATTGATTAGATTAAATATTCTTTATGAGGTTTTTATAATAATTTTTTATTCAATATGCGAGTAAAAAATTTGTTTTAGATTTTCGGGGGAAATAGACTATATAAATTTATTATTTTCCAGAATGTGTTTGAGAAAGTTTCTAATTTGATAGGGTCCTTATCCACATAATACAGATTTCAATTCTTATTGAAAACAGCTTATCAGAATTCATATTTATTTTTCTACTCATCTGCATTTATATATATATATATATAAAGGAAGGTATATGCAGTTAATCATTAAATTAAAAGAGGACGGGGCATAAAAATTGAAAATATACACATATATATGTAGTCTCTTACCGTAATTTCGACAAAAATATCTATTTGCATAAGATAATACAAATAAAAATTTGGAATAAATTTATTAATCATTAGCAGTGATTGATTTTTCCAACCTCCAACAGTCTATTTATTGTAACAAAATTTTAAAATATTTGATAAAATTGAAAATCAATAAATTTTCATAATAGAAATTTGAAAAATATCATTGGAAGAGTTTAATAACAAAAGTTTATCGCAAAAGTCTCTGAAATATCTCGAAATACTGTTTTAATTTTTCATCCAATTAAAACTTAATAGTAGCCAATCTCAACTATGGACCCAATTACTGAAATTAGTCTAAAGCTACAGTTATTGCGCTCTAAATTTTCAACATAATCATTTTGAACTGTTGTAGTTGAAAAGATTTAACCAAGATCTATAACTAGTTGAGATAGTTTTATGTCTAATGTTTTACGTTACGTTTTATGTTACGTAATTAGACTTCTCTCTCTATATATTTTAGAAACATTAAAAATAATTTTATTATTTAGACAATGTACTGCATATTTATTTATTTTGAATATCTTTAAAAAGGACTGCAAAGCAAAAAAATAAAATAAAATAAAAATAATAATAATTAATTAATGGGTTGATAGAGAATAATCTTGGCTACTGCAACTTATTAATGAATTTACGTAGATTATCCATATTCTGCAACTGTTGATATTGCTAATTACAGTATTTGGTAAATATGATGTTTGTGGTAATCTTTATTATGTATTCGAATTTATTTTAAACCACAGTGTTTTTAAAAGTGCTCTACTTTCACGCCAGCAGTATAAATTATATTCGATTTACGCGAATATCACATAACCACATTTACATTAAGATGATACGTTTGATATAAAATTCGTTCATTTTATCACATTAAGTTATACCAAAGTACTTCAAGTAGTAACAAATCATTTCTTCAATTAGCAAAGATTCTTGAATAACATATACTTATAAATGAAATTTTTTGACTTGTGTAACATTTTGATTATTTTATAATAATACTTAAAAAAAAAATTTCAGGTTATAGCTGCGAACAATATTTTAATAGTGTTTTATAAATTAATAATTTAACGTGCTTTTTTCAACGAATGACCGTTATTTCATGAGAACTAAAATTTTTTTGTTGACGACGATATAAGGTAACTGCACCAAAATTGTACATTTTCAGGACATTTTCCAACTATTTTTTTGTGTACTGTTCTTAAATTTATACATTCTAAAAATAAACAGACAGTATTTATTATCTCAATTAACTCTTCTTTTACATGACTATATTGTGAAAGTTGCTTATTGAAACATTTTTATATGAAAGAAGAAGAAGGAAAAAAAAAAAAAAATCAAGCTTTAAAAATGCTCCAGTAGTGAACACGCTAGAACCCTATGATGGACACTCTTTTGTTCTAGTAATTAACACCTTTTTTCAGTTGTAAAAACGGACGAATTAAAAAACAACTTTATTGGTACAAAAATATTTTTGTAATAAACAAAAGTATTTCTGCTACATTAATGTGCTTTTGGAAAGCTTCCTTCTTTCATTTTGATTTTTCTCGCTTTTTTTAGTTCCCCATCATACTATAGGTATGGGGAACTTAGGTAATCGTGAAAATTTTCGACCTCGGTTTTTTGACTTTTCTACACGTTTTCAGGTGTGAGGAATCCGAAAATGACAAAATTTCTATGGTGTCTGTCTGTAGGGTGTCTGTTAGTCTGTTAGTCTGTTAGTATGTTAGTCTGTTAGTGGGTCAGTCCGTTAGTTTGTTAGTCTGTGTACACGATATCTCAAGAACAAATTGTCGCAGAGAGGTCAGATCAGTTTTAAAATATTACTTTCGACACTGGCAAGAACCCTATTCATTTGCAACATTCGATTTTAAAAACTTCGTAAGTTATTAGAAATTTACGATTTTCTTAACATGGGAGAATAGGACAAAAATTCACTTAAACGTGCATTAAATGAAAACTTTTTACTGTAAAAATGTCAGACCAGTTTTAAAATATCAGTTTTGATGCCGGAATGAACATCAGTAACTATAAATATGCTACTTTGAAAATTTCGCAAGTTACTGGAAATTTACGAATTTCTTAACATGGCAGTATAGGGGAAAATTTCACATAAACGTCAATTTTGAGAGATACTTTCATCGTAAAGATGTCAGACTACTTTTGAAATATTATTTAGGACACTGGTATGAATATTAATGACTATGAATTTTCCAATATAAAGATTTCGTAAGTTATTGGAAATTTACGAATTTCTTAACGTGTCAGAATAGAGCAAAATTTCACATAAACGTCAATCTTGAGGGATATTTTCAGCGTAAAGATGTCAAACCACTTTCGAAATATTATTTAGGATACTGGCATGAATATCATAGACTATGATTTTTCCAATTAAAAAAATTCGTAAGTTATTTTGAATTTACGATTTACTTAACATGTCACAATAAGGCAAAATTGATCATAAACTTCCATTTTGAGGATCCTAAATACATTAGCAACTTCAAAATTAAGTTTATGATATTTGTTTGAACATCATTGAATACAAATATTCTACTAGGAAATTTTCGTAAATTATTCGTAATTTACGATTTTATCAACATAGCGAAATTGTAAATTTTTCATATAAATATGAATTTTGAGGTTTATTGCATTGGAAATAGTAGCATGAAAACTAAACAACAGAATTGACCCTGATAAAATAAATTAATAAATTGGAATAAGCTAATTATATCCAAGTGAAAGGTGGATAGCCTATTAGGCGGGGATTTCATTCTGTCACTGTATCAAGCTTTGGTCAAATTCATTTCTTTTAACATCATTATAATATGTCTCGCACTAGAAATTTCTGAGAACATGAATATGATGGGGAACTGAGCAGAGTCCACCTATGCCAACTAGTTTTTTCATACTTTTCTTTACTTCTTGTTTGGCCATGTCCGTATATTTGTCTATGTTTCTTATCCTTTGTCTATGTTTTTTGTTCTTTTCTTCTTTTTCCTATATTTTTTTTTCTAATTCCTTCTTCTGTATCTTCTTTGTTTTTCTTTTTAATTTCTGTTTGCATTTGATTGATATTTCCCATAGCAATTTTCTAATCAATTCTTTTATTATAGTATATTTGCAACTCTACTGAAAAAATTACTCAAAAAATAATACTGTTTGATAAAATAATATTTTTTTTTTTTTTTTTTTAAAAAAGGAAGTCCCGATTATTTTAGGATTTTCTTAAATACTGTGGAAGATCCTGAGACTGAATTGTCTGACCCTTGAGGATTTGAGTTTGAGATGTCACACTCTGCATTAATGTTTTGAAAATTAAAGTTCATTAGATCGGGACCTACGGTTGTAAGTGGATTTCGAATTAACATATATGTTCATGTTGGAAGTTGGATACGCTTCTGACACTTGATAACTAAAACCTGATTCTTGAGAAGTTAGTGTAGCAATATTTTCGGTCTTCATTTAACAAATCGTATCCGCTTTGAACATGCTCCGAGTTTTCAGTTGGTAGCCCTTGTACTAATTGTAATATAGTGTTTCTTAATTCAAGCCACTTTTTGTTTTCAGACGTACTTTCAAATTCTTCAATTACTGCGTTTCATCGTTAGGTTGAATCACTGTCTTCATTTTACACCACATTTCAGAGGGTTAGTAGATCGATGATTAAATCGTGTAGTTCGTAATCGGAGGATTGCAGGGGCAATAGTCAAGCCGACAAATTACAGTTGTATTAATTAATGGTGGCTGAAGTACGTAGTGTCTATTGTGGCTGCAATTTCCACCATGTTTCGAAAAAACTGTAACTCTGCAGACCGAAACAGGGGTGCTATCCTGTCAGTAAAGGATCAAATATGTGATAATAAGGATTAAAAAAAAAAAGGATCAAATATGTGTCTTTGGACCGCCCCTAGGACTGAATGAAAGACCATTGTCAACTGTTCAGCTATAATGCGACATTAAACATACTAAAACTCAAATTTAAAAATAGAATCAAAATCTCAAAATAAGAACATCTATTTTTGCGAAATTTTTTTCCAAGTGAAATATATATATATATATATATGGCAGGGTTGGGTTTCTTCCGGAAGAAACTAGTTTCTTCCAGGACAGTGGAAGAAACTGGAAAAAACCGGAAGAAACTGGAAGAAATGGAAGAAACCGGAAGAAATGGAAGAAACTAACCAGAAGACAAAACAGATGTTCGAAATTAAAATTTATGAACTATATAAACTCAAAGCATAAATATAATGTCAAATCTAAACTATAATCCAATTAATATTAAAAATATTGTTAGAAAAAGAAGTTTTTTTATAACAAACACTAAATATATATAGGTGATGGGTTTTTACTTTTTAATGCTGATATTTTTAGAACTTTTTGCATATATACTATCTCATATTAGTATACATTCAGACAGTACAAGTGATAATAATTACAGAATTAACCATAATATTTGCACTTTTTTTTTTTTTAAAGGATACAATTTTTTGTATAAAGCTGGTAAACTGTATCAATAAGTAATATACCTACTTTTAAACTCTCCTGCAAGTTCTCTAGGATTAAAAAAAAAAGCATAGTTTGTATTTATCTATTTTAAGTTGAAAAATAAAGTGCAGTATTGAACTGCTCTAAAAAACCTTTCATTTGTTTTACAGTTTTTAACTCCCTCTAACTCTCAAAAATTTTGTCTAGAGGTTGTGCGGATTATAGGAATTTGTAGATTAGAGATCATTGCCTTTGTTTACAATTTTCTTTTGCAGATACAGAGTCAGTTATTATTAATTCATGAGAATAGACATCAGAATGGAAAGATGATTTCTAATAAATTTTAGAATAAAGTATTTCTTCAATATTAATAAAACTAATCAATCCCATTCATATATGATAAATAATTTAAGCATATTCAAATAATAGGTACCTATAAAATATAAACAAACATATTTAAAAAATATGAAACTAAATATTTTTGAAAGTTCTGAAATAATATTCATCACTGATTAATTTTGTTAAACATTGATGTAATAGTGATTTGTTTTAAGCACTAGTCTATATGAATTGCAGGATAATAAATACAAGAATGTTACCCCCCCCTCCCCTCCCAAGTTGAGTTTCAAAGCAAGGATTAAGCTAAAAATTTGATTAAAAAAAAGTAAAAATGTGAGAAATGTGAATTTATTTGAAACATGAGATGTAAATTTCTTTTTCACTGTACTGTATTAGGAAAATGAAGTTTTTGATGACATTTTGTAATACAGTAATTATTGAATACTGGCTCTTTTAATTAACTGAATGTTTGTTAAGAGCTGTTTTATCAGAAAGTATAAGCAAGTGATACAAACTATTATTTATTACCAGTTAAAGAAATAAAATTGTCTAAATAATAAATTATAAAACTTTACGCTTTTTAAATTGAAATTGATTTTTTTACTAGATTTTGAGTATTTTGGAACATGATTATCAGATACCGAAGATCACTTCGGTAAAAATCTCATAATTATTAATTAAATATGTAATTAAATTTTTATGGGTATAATTAAAGTTACTTAAAGTTGTTTATAAGACAAATGCATCCATTGCATCTTACAAATCTGCAATTTATAGGATAAATTTTAAAGAAAAACAGTTTCTTCCATTTCTTCCACTTGGAAGAAACCTATTTCTTCCGGCCGGTTTTTTCCATGGTTTTTTCCGCGGTTTTTTCCGCCTTGGAAGAAACTTGCCAACCCTGATATATGGAGACGTGAGATTGATTAATATCGTTATTACATATTAAAATTAGAGAAAGCCTAAAACAAATTTATCTCAATTCAAAAATTTTCATTTTGACAGCATTTCAGATGGCTCGAGTATCGAACCGACTATCTTCCAAATCTTCCACTTAGGAGCTCGGAGCAATTTTTTCAATTAAACTAAACGTATTCTAAAACAGATGGCTGGAAATATTTGTAGTCTGAATTATTAAGAATACAAAAGTGTAATATATATATGTTTGAATATACGATACGAAAGGTTACAATAGTATAAAGAAGTAGTTGTAAGGTTTTGCGAACTAAAACAATAAGGCATGAAAAGCTCCCTACAGGATTTATCCAAATTTAAATATAACAGAAAAATCGAAATTATGTATTTTGATTAAATTTATATTTTTATATATCGCTTAAAAGTTTATTATTTTTGTGTGCTTGATACAAATAATTTTGAAGAGTAACTCAAATTCCTCTTTCAAAAGGAATCACTAAACCTAAGAACTTTTTCTTCAAACGTATTTTTTCTCTCTCTCTCTTTTTTTTTTTTTTTTCCTTCTTCATACTTTTTTTTTCACTGCAGTGATATTAAAAGAAGTCGACATAAAGCGGAGCATATTTACAAAACTAATTAACTTTGATTAAAGTACTCGCATGAATGAAGTAATAAGACCTTCCTCAACGGATACAGTAATTTCTCTTTTGACGTCCTCTTTATTCTTCAAACTAGGCGGTAAGTATAAAAATTAATTATTCGGAGGCAATATTTCTTCAAAGTATATCGATAGAGTATAAAGGTAGAAAAAGGTGAGACTTTGGGCGCGAATTATAAGTGTTTCAACAGAAAAATTGGATGTGTGGTCACGAGGTTAAAATCTAATTAAACTTTGAAAGCGAACAAGCACAGAATGGCAACAGCAATTTTTAAGACACTATACTACGTGATACTTAAAAATAATGCGAAAGGCGTTTATGAAACAATCATGAGTTATAAAAATTTACTTTTTTTTAAACTGCTAATTTGTTTAATTATTTAAGCTTTAAATATTTTCACTGAATCAAAAGTGTCCTGACATTTTTAAAGTTTTATTTAAATATCAAAAAGTGTTGAAATATATTTATTTTTGAAAACTTTTTCAGGTGCACTACACGCATTTCTTCTTTTAGAGTGAATTCACCTGATCCTTTGTTGAAATAATTTCAGATTAAGCATCACGTTTATTTCTGATACAAACCCATGAACTGGCAATTATTTTTTATATAAAATTAAACATATTTATTTACACGCATATAATAAAATTGGAAAGTTTATCGAAATCAAACTTTCACTTATAAGAAATAATTGGTAAAACTAACATAATATTCTTTTTAAATGTATATATATTCTGGTTCTCCTACTTATAAAAACAACAGTTTTCCTACTGTAATTGAACACAAAAACTAATAACTATATTTTCGATAATAATTGAAATAAATATATTTTTTATTAATTGAATTACATTAACCCCTTAACGCGCGGTGTCCTTGCTGCGAGGACGCAAAATTTAAGATCCAGTTGCAAAAATTCATCCCGGAAATTATTTAGCAAAAACTTACGTTTATAACATAACAAAAAAGGCCAGTTTTTTTTAACCTTAAAATTTAAAATTTCTTTTAGTTTAATTTAGTTCATGAATTCCGGTGGGAGTATAATTTTAATGACCCGAATTGTCTTGTGCCGCAAAGGGTTAATAGACGATATTTATAAAGTTTTATCATTTTTCTATTTGAAAAACAATTAAAATACGGTCAAAAGATTTTTTTTTTTCACTCGTTCACAATTATGAGGATAGCTTGATTGTTCGTAATTTTTTTTTTTTCCATTTATTATTTGAATTAATTGTTTGTGCGATTTCTTTTTATGGTAAAACTGTGAAACATATTGTCTGCCAAAGTTTTTTTTTTTTTTTTTTTTTTTATAATATTCAGTTTCAAAACCATTTCATACAGCATATATGATATTCTCAATATCTACAAATGAACAAAAATTGCCTTCCACTTGCATGCCCTTTTCGAATATGATAAATTCAACACTTTTCAACTTTTAGGTCACAGGAAAGATAAAAACTCTGAAGTTTATTTCTACAAACCATTTTTTTTACTGCTCTAGAAATAGAGCAAATATCTCAGTCTTCTTGGAAAAAAAAAAAAAAAAAAAAAAATATCCCCCCCCCCCCCCCACACACACACACCTCCTAAAAGCTAACAACAATCTAAGAATTTCCAGTTTAAAATTTCTAGGCATTCTGTTGAAGTTCACAGTAGCAGGCAAATTTACTAGATTATTTCTATTGCTTTATCTTTTCTATTAATTTATTTTATTTATTTATTTTATTTTATTATATATATATATATATATATATATATATATATATATATATTGTGGGAGGGGGATTATTACTTTAAGGATACTTTAGTCCTTAAAAATTACTTTTACAAATATATTTTAATCAAGAATCTATATTTTCATAGAAATTATAAAACAAATCGTATTGTTTACTGTTTACTTCATGATACCTTACAATAATTTCTCGAAAAAGATTTAGTTTATGCATCGTTATGTGTATATGTATGTATATAAATTATTTCAGTTCATTTATGTCACACCTACAAAATAAAGTGAAGGAAAATTTAAGTTTTTTTGTTGACCAATATAGCCACGACTTACTTGCCAACATCTTCATTAATATTCCATAGTATCGTTAGCCCCGCCTTTTTTCTCCCACCAGTAAATTTGAAGAGTAATATTCTCCAAATGCAATTACGATTAAATAAGACTTAAAATACTCTAAAAAATACTGGTGTAAAAAAGAAGGCGGGTCTAACGATACTACGGAATATTAATTAGGATGTTGGCAAGTGTGCCACGATGATACTTTTGAATTGAAAATATCACACAATTTTCAAAGAACCTGACCAATTTAAAATGTATTCTCTAATGTATTTAAATATATACTAGTATATACATATTTAAAAAACCGAAATTTTCATGATGCTATGAAAATAATTATCAAAACGCTATAAAAACGTTTTATTATTATTAATTTTTATAATACTTTTTTTCTTAAAAAATCTGGTGTGAAACAGTAAAATTTTGTCTAATTTTCGTAGGATCTTAACTTTATTTTTCCAGATGTACAGAAAAACCCCTAACACATTTTTGGTTATATCTCTATGAATATTAAAGTAAAGTACGCAAACTATATACTTTTTCGCACTGCCAGACTCTCAAGAATAAAATTATGAAGTCAAAATTGGGTGTTGCTATTGAAAAAAAAAAAAAAAAAAAAAAACTTGGCGCTCATTTCAATATGTAGATGACCCCTAATTCAAAATTTGATTTTTCTGTGTCAATTAATAACGAAATTACAGCGAATGCTGCTTTTTTTTTTTTTTTTTTTTTTTTAATCCGACTGTACATATACACTCTTTTTGAACGTATGTATATACATTATTTCTATTATGTATATAGCTTTGAAACTGATTGGTTATAGAATAAATTATTTACGAATTGGAGATTTGGTACTGAATGAATTAAGAAAATTAGGGTGACACCAATGTTAAGAACCCCCCCGCCCCGTCCACATTCTGTGTTGATCTTATCGATAAATTCCATTCCATTAAATAGTTATAGCCGTTTGTAATCGCTATATTCATTTTGACTTACCCTGTATTTTCGGCATTAGAATGGGTACAGACTGACAGTCAAGCGAAAATACAGGCAGATGAATAGAAGTCATAAACACTTTTCAGTTCCGTTGGAAAGTGTTAATTAGAGCGCGATTACACAAACAAACAAGCTAATTATACTTTTTTAAATTATGAAAAAAATCTTAAAAGGGATTTAGAAAACTCAGTGGCGCAGTGTTACTCTTAAAACGAGGGAAAAAAAAAAGTTAGAAAAAAGCCCCTCGGTTGCAGAGTGAAGTATCAAGGAGAATTCTCTGAGACATTTATTTACAAATGCTCTTCAATCTTTTTTTAAGCACCAGGGGATAAGAATGGGAAAAAAATATGCAGCCCATTGCCACTTCCAGACACTATCTGTTATTTTCTCTAGTTTAAGTGTGCACTCGAGCGGCCCTTGAAGCCCCGGTGACACTCAGTCGAGTGTCATTCGAAGCACCACCACATGTCTCTCTCCTTCATTCTCTTCAAGTTTTTTTTTTTTTTTTTTTTTTTTCTTTGGTCCGACATATTCCGCTTATCGTTTTCTTTTGTACGTAAGAAGGATTATTTTCAGTGCAAAAATAAAAGTTTTTTTTTTTTTTTTTTTTTTTTTTTGCTGATTCAGAAAGAAAAAAAATCACATTTCCTCCCACTTTAGTTGTACAGCAAATAAAATTGTCGTTACACTAATTTATACTTTCTCCATGATATTGTTTTATTAACTACTAAATTTAGTGTTAAGGGGAGGGTGAGAGGGTGCTCAACAAAACATTTCATAAATAATATATATCGAGATAATATCATCGAATAAGCATCAAAACCATTGCTTTGATCGAATAAGCAGCGTGACTGTCTACAAGAGAGACTTACGATTTGCTGTGGAAGGGGGGTGGGGGGGAGAGGAATCCTACATGAGGGTCGTTTTTAAGGTCCCAGCCGTATTTACACGAATTTTCAAATTAAATGGAATCAAGTTTATTAATCGAAGGCGATAACAACGAATTACAAAATGAATACATAAGCACAAGTGTTAAATATTTAGCAATTATTAACAAAAATGATAAAAAATAGGCAAATAAGAACACAGCATTTCAATGTTAATAGAATGCATATAAGATCTAATATCTCTTTGATTCAAACCCTTGAACAAAGGTTGTAATGGTACACTTTATCTAAGCACCCTAGTACACCTGACTAAACTCAACGATCCCCTTAAAATATAAATAAATAAAATAAAAATAAAAACTAGTTGGCATAGGTGGACTCTGCTCAGTTCCCCATCATATATATGTTCTCATAAATTTCTAGTGCGAGACATATTATAATCATGTTAAAAGAAATGAATTTGACCAAAGCTTGATACAGTGACAGAATGAAATCCCCGCCTAATAGGCTATCCACCGTTCACTTCGATTTATTTATCTCATTCTAATCTATTAATTTATTTTATCAGGGTCGATTCCGTTGTTTAGTTTTCATGCTACTGTTTCCAATGCAATAATCCTCAAAATTCATATTTATATAAAAATTTACAATTTCGATACGTTGATAAAATCGTAAATTACGAATAATTTACGAAATTTTCCTATTAGAATATTTGTATTCAATCATGTTCAAACAAATATCATAAATGTAATTTTGAAGTTGTCTAATGTATTTATGATCCTCAAAATGGAAATTTAAGCTTAATTTTGCCTTATTCTGACATGTTAAGTAAATCGTAAATTCCAAATAACTTACGAATTTTTTAAAATAGAAAAACCATAGTCTATGATATTCATGCCAGTATCCTAAATAATATTTCGAAAGTGGTTTGACATCTTTACGATGAAAATATCCCTCAAAATTGACATTGATGTGAAATTTTGCCATGTTAAGAAATTCGTAAATTTCCAATAACTTACGAAATTTTTATATTGGAAAATTCATAATCAGTAATACTCATGCCAGTGTCCTAAATAATATTTCAAAAGTAGTCTGACATCTTTACCAGGAAAATATCGCACAAAACTGACGTTTATGTGAAATTTTGCCCTATACTGCCATGTTAAGAAATTCGTAAATTTCCAAAATAGTAAATTGCAAAATTTTCAAAATAGCGTATTTATAGTTACAGATGTTCATTCCGGCATCAAATCTGATATTTTAAAACTGGTCTGACATTTTCACAGTAAAAAGTTTCCATTTAATGCACGTTTAAGTGAATTTTTGTCCTATTCTCCCATGTTAAGAAAATCGTAAATTTCTAAAATCTTGCGAAGTTTTTTAATTCGAATGTTCCAAATAAATAGGGTTCTTACCAGTATCGAAAGTAATATTTTAAAACTGATCTGACCTCTCTGCGATTATTTGTTCGTGAGATATCGTGTTAACAGACTAACAAACTAACGGACTAACACACTAACACACTGACATACACCCTACAGACAGACACCATAGAAATTTTGTCATTTTCGGATTCCTCACACCTGAAAACGTGTAGAAAAGTAAAAAAACCGAGGTCGAAAAATTTCACGATTACCTAAGTTCCCCATACCTATAGTATGATGGGGAACTAATAAAAATGCACATAGTAAGTTTGAAACACTCTACGAGTACACGAAAGAGTATTATTACCTGAAAAAATAACTCAATTTGAGTAAATATAAATTTTCTATTAAAAAACATATTCTTTTATATACTTTCTAAAAAAATTCTTTTAGCCGGAGTTCTATTAAGTAAATTATTCCCCAATTCACTGTTTTATACCTCTGAGTTTAATATTGGTTCTACCTATTTCTGCCAATAATTTTTTTTTTTTTTTTTTTTTTTCAGCATTAAATTGATGTTTAAATAATTCAGTTTTAATAAGTTCACTTTGTTTGTTAAGTTTTATTTTATCAAAAACTAGTAAGTAAGTTTTATATTCATAACATTTTTCAAATTTTTTGTGGTACTTTTACATTATTGTTAATCGTTTTAAATTTATAGTTGATTATTTTCTAAAACCTATTTAAGAGAGCATTAATTCTTTTTACATTCTTTTTAACTGTTTGTCGAAACTGTATAATTAATTATAAATAATAATAATAATAATAATATAATGTATAATTTACATTTATAGGAAGTTAGTTAGATACACTTTTAATTATACCAATATGCCCTGCAAATTTGGAAAAAATTATGGAAAACTTCAACGAATAAATTAACATTAGCGACTTTGATTAGACTTCTCAAAACTTTAGGAAGATAATAGATGGACAATTCCAAGAGAAGTTATAACATAGGATCCTTAGTTTTTGAGAAATATGATGTCACATTCCTATGTCCCAAAACAGTTATTTTTGTACACCGAAAGTCACACCAGACTTTCTTTTGAAATTATTATCAAACATAAGTATCTTTGCTATAACGTTCCTTGACCTTGTATTCTGCTAATTCGAGCATATATTTATTTTGCAACCATTTTACATTGTCGTAAAATCAAATTTGGATTTTATTTCGCTTAATAAGGTCACATACTTTACAAAATAGTCTAGCTCTTACCTTAGTTAGTTTTAAAGAAAACAGTAATTTTCACATAAAATAGATTCTTACCAATACATTGTTGGGCATAATACATATGTTCGTTTCAGATAATTTGGAGTAGAAGGCTGATTTTTTATACCAACTATGTGAAAAATACCAGAGCCGAGAACCGAACCCGGGCTTTCCGCTTTACGTGCGGATGCTCAAACCATTGAGCTACCCTGGTTGATTACCAGCTAGGCATTTCTCACATAACATTCGTTGGCAAAGTCACCGAGACTGCAAATAATACTGTGAGTTATTTGAATATTTTTATCTGTCTAAACACTTTTACTAATTAATTGTTTTGATGCTGTTTATACTCGAATTAAGTGAATATATTTTTTCAAAATTTACACAATTTACAAACATGAGCCTAATGAATTTTCCTTTAATTATACCCTTTGTGTGGATTTCGATTTCGCCATCAATATGCAAAGAAACTGTATTCAAAAATATGTTTAATATCATAATGACTCTTTTCAAATAAATTAAAAGAAACTTCTCAGTCTTGTTGTTGAAGAAATTTGAGCTGATGATCATCAACTCCTTTTAACAAAACGCAATCTTTCACGTCAGATATGCCTCAAACACTTCCTTTCTCATCTTTACCCTTTACCAATAGCTAGTGAAAAGAGATAGCACAGTGATGCAAGATGGTCGAAAATTATTTCCCCAAATCAGGTTTTTTTTTTTTTTTTTTTCCCGAAAAAATCCCCAACTTGATTTCTACTAAAAAGGGAAAATATATATATTTTTTTTTTCACAAAGAAATATCAAGCAGATTTAAGTGGATTTAAGCTTAGATTTTTCCCCAAATGAAGGCAATTTAAAAAAAAAAATTCCCCAAAAACAATAAAGCTATTGAAAATCCCTGGTCGTAGGGATAAACGTTGCCAACATTGACAGAAATTTGAAGAACTCCCCAGATTTGTCCCCAAAAATTTTAGAATTCCCCTAAGAAGTCCCCACAAACATTTGGTCCCCAAAATTGTCCCCAGAAGCTTCAAAAATCCCCAAAATGGGGGAAAAAATCCCCAATCTGGCATCACTGGATAGCATTTCGTCAGTGATGCCAGATGGTCGAAAATTATTTCCCGAAACAGGTCTTCCAATTTCCCCAAATCAGGGTTTTTTTTTTTTTTTTCGAAAAAATCCCCAACTTGATTTCTACTAAAAAGGGGGGAAAAAAATATCAAGCAGATTTAAGCTCAGATTTTTCCCCAAATGAAGGCAATTTTTGAAAAACAAATCCCCAAATAACAATAAACCTATTGAAAGTCCCTAGTTGTAGGGATAAATCATTACGTTGCCAACACTGACAGAAAGTTGAAGAACTCCCCAGATTTGTCACCAAAATTTTTAGAATTCCCCAAAAATGTCACCACAAACATTTGGTCCCCAAAATTGTCCCCAGAAGCCTCAAAAATCTCCAAAATGGGGACAATATCCCCAATCTGCCATCACTGCATTTCGTCACGTTATGTTCAAGTTTCAATCCAAACTCTTTTGTTTATTTTCTATGCATGCTTATTTCCAATTTTTGCTGTGTATAATCTCTTTAATTATGAAGAAGAAGTGGCATATTTTATAGGGAATTTTTGAGTACCCTAAGCAGTACTTTTCTTGTTTCTCATTCTCCCACTTAAATAAATAAGAAAAAATCGATTCCATGATTTACAAGGATTACAGTTCATTAGAAGCATATCCTTATGACAAAAAAAAAAAAAAAAAAAAAGTTATAATACTCTCTAACAACCTCCGCTTATCTCGTATCTTTCTGTAAGCCGGTATATATTTTTCTATGGTAATTTCGGCACGCACATTTCCTCAATAAAAACGCTATTAGGAGAGGAGCGAAAGTTTTGTCAGCTGATCCCACCCTATTTACTGCTGATCCAGGCGAAAATACCTTTTACCCTCTATTTCAGACCATTAACTCAGGCCAATATTTATGATCGGGTTTTAGGAGACATTTGGATGATTATCAGGGGCACATTCGTGCTTTACTGGATTAGGTGGTATGCATTCACCAAAATCTTCCGGAATTGATGTCTGATTTAAGATTAGATACCAACATTAAAGCGATAAGAGCTTACAGGCACTGGAAAATCGGTATACATGGCATTTTTTCTCCGATAAATAAGAACTTTTCAGAGATATTTTTTTCAGAGTAGGTGTACGATTAATTTGTAATTGTAAACTTATCATTTTTAGAGAGTAAATCGTCTCATTTCGGAGATATCTGGTTGATCACATGGTGTTCGATATGTTTATGATAGAGTAGATTCGCATTTATTTTAGGACTATGTAAAGTATTTAATAAATTTCATACAGAAAACGCAAAAAATCGTGTTTAGAACTGCACATTATAGAAAATTTCTCAACATCCAATATGTTGATTGCAAATGTTTCTATACAGAACATATATGAGAATATACGTTCTGACAATGTTTGTATCGATTAATATCAGTGGTTTTGACATTTTTTTTTTCTGAAATTTTAGTTATAGCATTTTCAAATATTAATATACAAAATTATTATGACATTTACTGGGTAAAAAAGAAAAACAAGTACGAAAAATCATGCGGTACGCATTGATTAGCAACACTTTTCAACTATACGTACTTGTTGTACGTATAACTTTCAGTTTTCTTTGCTAGAGTCCTGCATCGGGTTGAGTAACCCGCTTTTACCCGAGCCCGACCCGACCCTCGGGTTGGCAATTATTTTTTTCTTGTGGGTCGGGTTCGGGCCGGGCTGAATGTATTATTTTTACTTGCGGGTCGGGTTGACTGAATCTTTTTTCTTGCGGGCCAGGTTCGGTTCGGGTTTAGTTTTCTATATGAGTCGGGTCGACTTGAAAACGTCTTTCAAAAAAATGTTACAATTGTAAGTAAAAATTTGTAGACATAATTATAACTCTATAACTAATTTTAGACATGTATCGGAACTCCGTATTCGTATCCGTATCCGCGGATATCCGTCTGAAAAAAAGCATTCATATCTGGAGTATAAGCATGAAAGTAAAATATCCGCGTATAATTTTTCTTTTCTTCAACAAATCTAATACGGATCTTTTGTAGAAATTGTATGAAAATTAGAAAGTACTATAAATCTTTATTGACTGTTATTAATATATATATATATAACAGAAATACAATATAACCTCGTTTTTAAGTTCTGGGAATTTAAATTATTTCTCAATTTACATTAAGATACCTTTATTTTCAATGAATTCCACGCTTTTATATTTACAAAATTTTGAATTATCTTCCAACTACACTTTTATATACAGCAAATACAGAGGGAATACTTGATGTGATTTAATTAAAAAAAAAAAAAAAAAAGAAAAGAAAGAAAGAAAATGTAAAATAAACACATTTAGGAAAAGAATTCTATCACGGCAGATTATATGCTTTATCGTCTTCTGTAGAACAAATAAACACTGCACCAAAACCTCAACCGAAGGAAGCTAATTTGCTGATCGTGTGAATTTAAAGTGATCGTAAGAAAGCAGATGTTTAAATGTGAATGAAAAACATGCTAACCAAATTACAATGCTCGGCATGAAAATTGCCTCTGACACTATTTCATCATATTCTTTTGTAAAATGACCTCCTGAATCCGAATATGACGCTCATTTTTTCCTATCACCCACCGTTTTTAGGAATGGCCCCCTATTTTTATCATTTTTTGGTGATTTTATGGCTATAAATTTGATTTTTAGGAGGGGGAAGATTATTTTAACCGTTAAATGTCTTCTGAGGGGCTACAGAGTTGAAAAATTCTAAAACATGGACATTTGCGACAAGGGATTTTTTTTTTTTTTTTTTTTTTTTTGGGGGGGGGGAGGGGGTGATTTGCTACTGATATAATTCATTACGTATCTTATATTTTTTAAATCTGTTATTAATGCTATTTTTTAAACTTTATATATTTTTTTGTTTTTAGGTTTTAAATTAATTATCCACATTGAACGAAAGTAATAAAGAATAATACATTTATTTTTATTTTTGTTTTATTTTATTTTATTTTATTTTATTTCAGAATATAAATATTAAACCATAAATTACTAACACTTAAATTGAAGTACATTTTTTCTTTTTTTTTTTTTTTTCTTTCTTTTTTTTTTTTTTTTTTACTCTTGAACTTCATAACTCACATAAATTGTTAAAAAATATTATTGATCCATTTTTCTGATTTTTAAATTTTTAAGCTAATACAGTCAGTAATTACATTTTAAATTCTTTTTAAAATAATTTACCAAATCTGTGACAATGAAAGTTTATGTTATTTTATAATTAAAAAAAAAAAATTGCATGATTTATAGATGAATTACTAATCTTCTTTCAGTTTTCGGGTTTCAGGTCGGGTTCCGTTAAAAGAAGTCGGGTTTCGGGTATAAAAGCTGCGGGTTGAAAATTTCTCTATTGCCGGTTCGGGTCGGTTTTCGGGTTGATGAAAAATTTTGCCGGGTTCTGGTCGGGTTTCAGGTTGATGTAAAATTCACCTGTCGAGTTCGGGTCGGGTGCAGGACTCTATTCTTTGCCTCCGTCATCATACAACACAGGCCTGTCCAACCCAAAACACTAGGTGGGCCGCATTGGAAATCTTATTTATTCAGGTGGGCCGCACCGTATGTATTCTTTAACCACATATCATGCGACCATGGAAGCCTTTGCGCAAGTGCGGATTAAACGAGTCCAGTGTTAAAATAGGAGTGACTGAGAGAAAACAAGCGATAAGGGAACACCGAATAACTGGATGTTTGCCAAATAACTATCTCTCGGGCAATTTTGCATCCCTCCAAACTTTTGGACTCGGCCTCACTGCTAGTCGTAGGAAACGTGGTCGCACTATATGTATGCGTATGTGTTTATATGTCCGTAAGTGTATGAATGATGTATGTACACTCATTGCCATAAAATTTGCGCGCCAAGAAATAATTATTGGACCTTAACAAAACTTGGCATGAAGGTATGTACCAGACAGATATGCAAATGATTAAAAATACAGCATGATTGCGCATTGCGTAATGACACAGTGGGCGTTGAACTTCGTTTTTCTTGGAGTATGAAACAGGTAAGCAGAGCTTGCTTGATGTGCATAGTCTGTTGCAGAGGGACGCTTTTAAATAGGAGATGCCGTTACGCCGCCATCGAAGACAATACAAACAGCTGTTCGAATTCGAGAGGGGAAGAATCAACGGTGTGATGGAATACGGGTGATCAGCTTGGTGAGTAGCCAGCCACCTAGGCCGTTCTCACTTTACTGTGAGGAGATGATGAACAGTGGACAAACGAGAGGTTGTTTACACGACGACTAGGCTCATGACGTTCTCGACAGATCAATAATCGAACAAACAGTCATATCATACAAAACATACGCATAGCGCCAACTGTCTCGTTGTCCGATATCTGGACATGCGCAACACCTATTCCTATATGATCTGTCTCTGTGTCTGTACTCTGTGTCTGTCCCATCGCAAGGTCCCTGGCTGAAAGGCATTTACTATCGTGACGCCCATTACGTATGTTGCCAATAATACCCCTCTATCCTCCGTTTGGAGTGGTGTCGTGCTCGACGGGGTTGGACTGCAACTGAATGGAACCAGGTCGTCTTCAGCGACGAATTCAGATTCAATTTGGGCAGTGATGACAAATATGTACGTGTGTGGAGGCATCATGGTAAACGCCTCAATCCTGCCTTTGCTTTACAGCTGCACACCTCACCCATAGCTGATGTGATGGTATTGATATGGGATGACATTGCATACGATTGCACGGTCATCCCTAATATTGATCCACTGCACCATGACAGACCAGTGGTACGTTCGTAACATCCTTCAGCCATAGGGGTTGTCACTTATGACAAGGCTACCAGGAGCCATTTTTCAACAAAACAATTCTCTGCCATACACAACAAGGGTGTCAAAGGATTGCTTCCGTCACAATACCGCCCTTCCCTCGCCTGCTCGATATCAGATTTGTCACCAATTGAGCATATCTGGGATCACTTGGGACGGCAAGTTTGGCAGCCTACGAGTTTGGACGAATTAGAGACGCGTTTACAACAAATGTGAAACGTGATGCCGCAGGACATCATACGGAACTTGTATGCCACAATGCTTTCCCGTATCGCATCGTGCATTCACGCTAGAGGTGGCCCAACAGGGTACTAAAACCTCCATTCTTTCGTAATTTTTCCTGTAATAAATGATAATTTCGCTTTAATTTTGTAATCATTTACTTATATCAACATTGCACTTACGTATGTAAAATTTCGTTTCATTCTGACAACTCGTTCTTGGTGTGCAAACTTTTATGGCAATGAAAGTATATACTTTTTTCGGGGGGAGGGCAGGGTGAAGATTCAGAGCACAATATTTTTTTTCATTCATAAATTAACAACATAATCGGAAAAAATTTATGACTATACATTAAGAAGTATAATAAAAAAAGAACAAATGCTGGATCTAATAACAATTTCATTACAACAGTGGGATTTAGCTACCATAATCGTTGAAAGATATTTTTACTTTGAAAAGTGAGAAAGGATTTATTAATTTTTAAACTTTTAACAAAATTTGCCAAAATTTAAATATCGTTAAACTCTTTGCGGGCCGCACAAAACCACACGAAGGGCCGCGGGTTGGCCACCCCTGATACAACAGATACACTGAAGGACTGAAAGAACTTACAGTAGAAAGTTATTTAAATGTAATTTATATAATTATCTCTCCTAAAACGTAATGCAGTGGCCTTTTTTTTTTTTTTTTTTTTTTTTTTTTTTAAGAGGGGGGCGGGGGGGGGGATTAATGTACATAGATCAGTTGTACAGGATCTATTAATGCCATTTTAAATAGAAATCATACCATTACTTGAACATACAGTGAACTGGAATAACATATATAATTTTTTTTAAAACTCTGAAAATATTTACGGACGCTGGGGCGGGCAGATGGACAGACAGTAGATATACACGTACAGCTCGACAGACAGATACACAAATTGAAATCTTATTCATACTCAAAATTTGTTAGAAAGTATTAAAAACACTTAATGTAAACGAAAATGTAATTCTAGCAAATTTCCAATAATAACCCTTAATGTAACGGAATATTTTTGTGAGGCCCTGTAAATCGAATGCTAATCATATTATATTCAATAGATAGCATTTTGTAGTGCGTATGAATACCCTATTTCAATTTCATTAAGATTTGAGCAAAGGAAAGTTATTAACATTTGGTTTGTAGAAATACCTTTCATAGAACGCAATGCTTTGGAATACTTTCGGGTGTCTCTGGTGTCCCAGTCGTGGTATTTACTCCGTTTTACACAGAAAACATATGATAATGAACTTGAATAAAATATTTCAATTTTATTAAGATTTCTGTAAAGTAAAAGTATAAAAATATGGTTTATAAAAATACCTGTCATAGAAAACATTGCTTTGGAATATTTTCTGGGATCCCTGTATACTAACCGGTTGATGTATTCACTCTATTGTCTATAGAGAACATCTTATAGTGAACTTGAATAATATATATCCGTTTTAAGAAATTCCATGAATATTTACGGGAGTTAGAGCGTGCACAGACAGACAGACGGACAGACAGAGAGACAGACCGAAGTCATTAACTCTTTTCAACCTTGTTGGAAAGTGTTAAGAAGTCGATTTATGATTGTTTACTAATTTTAATCACAATATATCTATGTGGATTTACGATAATTACAGTATTTTAGGATTACAGTAATTTATTTATGATTTAGAGATTTACGATCACAGTATTTTATTTCTACGTAGCATTTTATATGTTATTTTTTCTTAAGACACTATGATGCGGAATCAGATTTAAAAAAAATAAAAAATAAAGTAAAATAAAAATAAATTTCCATTTTTATATATTATTTTTCGATTTCGTTGAAGAATATTTAATATAATTAACGGTTAAGATTCGTGTACTCGGTAAAAGCTGTGGGTTTTGATAAATTCTATTTGTCAAAACACACTACCTATGTGCACGAAGTTCTTTGTTTTTAGACTACGTAATATTCGTGGTTTTGGTCTTACAATGTCTTCTCAAATGCTTGAGAGTTTCTTAAAATGTTTCTCGTACTTCCAACCAACCAATTAGAAATGAAATGAATGGCAGAAAAGCATGATATATTTGGTTTTAGAAGGATACTAATGTACGCTGGTAATTTGCTGTTATGGTTCTGTTATAGGGGTTTACTATCGCCATTATAGAGACACATTCTGAATGCTTGGCATTAAAATGTCGTTCCAACAGAATCCGGAATCTTGATGTTTCAGGATATGAGATACTTTAGTTGTTTATTTATTTATTTATTTTTTCTTTAGAGGAATATCTGGCACTGTTGGCAAAGTTTAATGACAGTTTGTAATAATTATTATACAGATACCATATGTAGTAAATATAGGAAGACTTGAGTATAAATTACTGTAGGCTGTACTCCTTAAAATAAGAAAGTATCAAGGAGAAATAAATTAAGATGAAATGAAATTGTGTGAATTAGCAAAAGTATTCATCGTAAAAATATTATAGAGAAAAAAAAGTGCTCTTCAAGTTTAAGAAAAGCTATCATTCCGATTTTAATTAAGAATATTCTTAGATAAAATTGTTTTCTAGATTTAGAAAATATTGATATTCAAATATACATTTTTTAGTTCCCTTACAAAATGGAAAATTCTGAAAAAAAAATATCGTCAAGATTTTAAATAACCTTGTGTGACACTGACGCTACTTTCTCTTAACATAAGGAAAATTATTCCAGTTTAAGGTATAAGATAAGGAGTATCGTATGTGAACATTTCGAAAATATTTAAAACAAATGTTAAAAACAGTTTAAAAACAGTTTTAATTCGAATACTTTACTGCGTGAGGGGGAATGTCGCCATTTTCAATATTAATAATATTGTTTTCCTGATTCACAATATCTGATTCGTACAATATTTGATTAAAAAAAAAAAATAAATAAATAAATAAATTTTCTATATTTAAGAATAATTTTATTTTCAAAATTTAAGGCTTTAGATACATTAGGAATAAATATTTTTGAATCAACGTATTCATGAAAACTATACTAGCTAATTTAAACCTTTCGTTTTTAATCTGCGCAGTCTCATAAGAATGTAAAACATTGCTTAAATATGCTGTCTAGATTTGAAATTTAAACCATTTATAAAATATTCGTGCTCTAGATGGTGGAATAGTAAGAATAATACAATGTATTCGACATAAATCTTGACCTTGGACTTCACCTTAGACATGTTTAAAAGTTAAAATTTCGATATATTATTTTATATAATAGAAATTTAAAGTTTCATTTTCAAAAATTACACAATTAAAAATTTATATGATCTCAATGCAAAAAAAAAAAAAAAAAAAAAAAAAAAAAAAAATTAATGAATGTATGTGCACCATATGCTAATAAGATTATATGCAAAATTGCAGCACTGTATCACGAAGAGTCCTAAAAATACAACGCGACAGAAAAAAAAAAAAAAAAAAAAAAATCTGAAGTGATTCCACTCGACTTTCCGAACATTGAGTAATTACCAGTTTTGTAGATAAAGTAAACTAGTATGTTGTGGCCACCACAATACTTTCTTCTATATTTTCCTATACATATTCAATCAGTAACAATATTAAAAAAAAAAAAAAAAAAAAATTTTTTTTTTTTTTTTTTTTTTTTTTTGTTAAAAGTAAAAAAAATCGATAACTTTGTTTTAAATTATCACAGATTTATGGTTCAACCATTCGTTTTAAAGGTATTGACGAGATCTTTCGAATGATACCCATCTTCAAAATTTAACCCCCCCCCGGGGGGTACTTCCCCCCCAGGGGGGGAACCGATGCCCCCCCCATGCACAATTTTTTTTCCTAGTTAACTACTACTATCATCAATAATTCAAATTAATTTTACAATCACAAGTTTAAAATAACTCTCATTATGCCCATTTATACGGAATTTTGTCCTATGCTGCCATGTTAAAAATTTGCATAAAATGCGATTACAGCGCCACCTGTTGAGCTATTGATCCCCAAATCTAATGGGCACCAGTTCATGTCAGGGTGCAACTAAATACCAAGTTTGGTTAAATTTCATTCATATGTTCGTGAGATACAGCGTCCACAAAAAAATGATACAGACACACAGACAGACAGACAGACAGACACACAGACAGACATTTTCTAAAAACTATCAATTCGTGTTCAGGACATCCCAAAACGTGTAGATCCGTCAAAAAACGGAGGTCGAAAATTTTCGCGAATCCAATACTTTCTCTATATTACATATAGAAGAAAGTAACAAAGATGAGTTGTTAAACAAACAAAAGAGAGAAAGCCATAATAGAGTGTTTGAGTATTTTTCTCCATATATTACACGATGTTTTATTTAACGCTACCCAACTTTGAGCCCATAGATCATAATGATAAAGAATTTTTCGTCCTGTCCCTGTAAAAAACCTGTAAATGCTAGATTCACCAAAATGCTTCCAGTTAGTGCAACAGTGATTTATAATATTCGTATAAATTTTCAGCTCAATTGAATAAGGCGTTTAGATGCTATCGCACTTTTAAAAATTTGCTCCCATAGGACATAATGATAAAGAATTTTTCTTTGTGTCCCTGTAAAAAACTGTAAGTGCTAAATTCACCAAAATCTATACAGTTCGTGCAACTGTGGCCTATAACATGTGTACAATTTTTTTGCCCAGATTAATAAAGCGTTTAGACGCTATCGAACGTTTAAAAAATTGACCCCATAGGCCATAATGATGAAGAATTTTTCCTGGTGTCCCTGTAAAAAAACTATAGGTGCTAGATTCACCAACATCAATAGGGTTCGTACTATGGTGACTTACAATATACGTACCAACTTTCAGCTTATTCGAACAAACCGTTTAGGCGCTAGCGTGTTCACTCACAGACATACACACACACACATACATACACACATACGCACACACACATACATACATCATCGTAAAAAAAAAAAAAAAAAAAAATGGAAACGGACTCAGGGGACCTCGAAACGTATAGAAACATCAAAATCTCAAATTCGGATTTTTGACGTGATTACAATACTTTCCTCACTATAATAGTGTTCGGAAAGTAAAAAGTTGTCTTAAGCCACTTTCCATTGTCTTTACATAAGTTCTCCAAAGAAAACAAAAGCGCAGCAACAACTCACGCTTCAAGAGCAATGCATAAATTAATGAAAAATGATGTACAACAATGATGATGTAAATAAATAAACGGATTTACATTTTTAATTTGCAACTAATCTTCCAATATCATTTTTAAACGTATCTGTAAAAATAAAATAAAAACTTTTCTATTATGGGACATTTAAATAATACATTACATTTAGAAACAATTTAAAATAGACGGTTGGATATTCAACCAAATTTCCTCATCGCTGGAATATTTTATAATATAATATTCTATATTACGTTGATAGTTGTTGTATTTGAGTGAAAAGTTACGTTTTGCGAAATGTTTCTTTTATACTTAGGGGAAAATTCGGTTGAATTCCGAAACGATTATTTTAACTTGCTTTTAAATGTAGTGTATTATTTTACTATCTCATAATAACAATTTTTAATTTCATTTAGTAAATATTAATGGAATGATATGGTGTTGGTGTATATTAAATATCTACGAATTTTTTTGTAATACAATACTGAAATTTTAATCACCTGAATATGAGACCAATTTTTTTTTCTCCACGTGTGTGGAGGGTGTATAAAAATTTAAATTTTGTAATTCTTGAAATTAAATTTCCTGATATATTTTTACCGATTTAATAACATTCTTTATCTTTTTTTTTTTTTTTTTAATTCGTCTTTCTATAACATGAATGCTTATGGAATTAAAAATATTCCTAGATGAATTTTCGAACATTTATGTAGAGGAAACAAAAATTAACGAGAAAAATAATTAATTGCTAGAATAAATTATTAAGTAAACGTAAATAGAATTATAAAGTAAAATCCTTAATAAACAAAAATGTTAAAAATAATGGGTAAGATGATTAATTATTGTGACCAGACAAACATGTATTACTGCATACAAACGACTCCTCGGGGGCGCGATCGTTCCAGTTCACATTCACCGAATCAACAAATTTGAACCGCTTCAAAATTGCCATCGAATCTTGTTTGCGAATAAATAAAAGCAGCAGAGCATGGTTTGCAGATGGCATCCTAATCACACATCGAAAACACATCTCTCGAACGCAGAGGTTTAATATCACAAGTTTTATCTTCTCGACCATGAGTGTCGGATCAATATTTGTCTTCCCATCTGGCATCTCCACTTGAACAGCCTCCCAGTTTTCCCACCGGTTGATTTCCATCAAGACACCAATCTGCTGACTCAGCCGTCCCGGTTCTTTTCACGGACCGGGGGCCCTCGATGAAATGAGGCCCTGTCCACTCGGAAATAAGCGAAAGAGAGGTTCTCTCCACTACACTGGAGTGGTCCTCCGTGCCAAACACATCGAGTAGGAGGATGATTATCACGTTTCAGAGAAGGTGGTGGGGAGAGAGATTGTGGGAGATGTCCAGAAGGCATCTCAGTTTAAAAGAAAATCTTACGGTAAAGTGAGATAAACTCTTCAATACAACTGAGAAAGATAGCTGACGAACTATTAGGCAAAACATTCCACTTACTGATATTATACTTACTTCTAAATTAATGATTATTGGTAATGTGCTTCTTTTTAATGTATTGTTTAAATAGAAATTTTATAAAAATCGTAGAAAGGAAATAAAAATTTGTTTCCCCAAATAAATAAATTAATAAAAATAAAATAAAATTAATTAATAGTAATAATGGTACTAATATTAATAAATAATAAACAATAGAGATGTAAAATGGTTTCACTTTTGATTAGATTTTAAACGTAATGCGAGAAATATTTTTTTATTAGTACTATATATTTTTCTAAAATAAACAGCATTATATTTTTACGAAGAATATTTATGTATTACATAATAATTGGTGTTAATTAGAAAATCGCTTCAAAAATTTAAATGAGCAGTTAAAAATTATGTAGCGAAAAGAATTAAACCAAGAAGTTAACAAAGAAGTGACAATTAAACAAAGAAGTGAAGTGAAAAGCAATAAACTGTCACGATACAATGACTTAGGTTTAAACTTTGGAGTTTAAAGAATTACAGAATATGTGGAAATTGAAAGCTAAGTTAATAAAGTATGCTAACAGTTTTAGTATCAAACATATATTTCACAAATATTAATATGCTTTATAGAAGAAATCTATGTTAAATGCCTGTCTCTTTCTTTGTTTGATTCCATGGAGTTCCTCCGTCGACGCAAATAACTTTGGTTAAAGCAGAAGAAAAAAAAAAAAAGGAATACATTAAGCACATTATGAGATTTTAATAGATGACGTTGTCTTGAAAAATTAACATTTCATTTTATTAAAACTTGGGTGAAGCGTACTCTGATATATCATTCGACAGAGGAGAAAACAAAAGTTTCTAAATTCAGTTACACATTATTATTAAAACAAGCCAAGAAAGCTTATCAGTTGTTTAAAATATATTGAAGTTACACAAGTAAACGCAATTCATCGAACCGAATGTATTCTCATGTAAATGATAGTAAAGTAAATTTAGAAATTTTCCATAAGAATTTTCTTTATCGTACAGTATTTATAGAAACTGAAAATATACAGAAATAATTAATAAAAAAAAAAAAAAAAAAAGAGGATAGGTAACTATTTGAATGTTTAATACCAGAAATTTTTTTAAAATCTTATATATTTAAGCCCTCATCCTTAACTAAGACAAATGAAAACAATATAGGAGTCAAAAATTCTATATATCCTTTGAGTAAAATTCGCGCATTAAAATAAATATAGGCTTTTTTGAGCTGTTTATAAATGTTATACATCGTATAAAACTTTCTTTGATATTCATGATATAGTAATAGTTATAAGCAATTTGTTGCTAGAAACTTTCTTCGAGTGAATTTTATTTTTATGCTAAGAAATAAAGAGGAAGAGAAGACATTCAGAGATAAAGTGCATCTTGATTATAAAAAAAAAAAAAAAAAAAAAAACCCTTAAAAACAAAAATTCCATTAAAAAAATCACAATTAAAAAACTTTTGCACATTTTGTGTGTATGGAATTCTTGTCAAACATAATTAGCACATAGTTCCGAGAAAATTGAAAGAAAGTACATGTTATACTAGAAAAGAATTCTCTTTTCCCAATATTTTCTTTTGATAAACATTCATAAACGAAGACGGGTACTCTTTTTCTAATACATCTTTCTTCAGTAGAATATTTCGTTTAGAGTATCGTAGCCAAATATCATTAAAAGTCAGAGAAATAAGATAACGCAATCTTATATTATTCACATTAGTTCTTGTCAAAAAATAATCATCACCTGCTTCCTAGAAAATTAAAAGAAAATACATCTGTTATTCCAAAACAGTTCTATTTTCCAAACATTTTCATTTTTCCTGATAAATACTCATGACCGCAGGCAGGCACTCTTTTACTACTAAACCCTTTCTGAGTGGCACATGCACGGCAAGCAACAACTCACAAGAGTCCGAGCAACGATAATAGTCCTATCATCATTGACACCGCAGTTTTCTATGACATTTGCATACGAAACGACCCCCTTCACCGAGATGATTCGACCTCACTTTCTCTTTCTCCGTGATCCAGTCCTCTTATCATCCTATTGCTCCCCATCCTCTCTACTGGCCACTCCGCGTCTCCTCGATTCTTCCCTATATCAGCACTATTTATTCCCATTTGAGAGTGTCGCCACACTGCCAAAAGACACCCTCTCTCATCTCTCTCGGGTCCTTTCCACTTGTGACTCATGGAGTAGAGTTGTCGGAGAACTGCTCTTACGGAAATTGCCGATTCCGCGGTATTCCATTCTTTGTGGATGCTGTAGAAGGAAACTTCAGGTTGTTTCTTTTGTTGGGGACGAAGTAGGGAGGGCGGAAAGGTTTATTTCTGGGTTTTACTAAGTGACAATGGAGATTTTTGTGTCATTATTTAGGAGAAAAGACACGGGGAAAAAAGAGATTTATAGGGGGGTTTATCGGCTGTTGGACGTAAAGAGAACGCTCCAGGGAGGAAAAATTGAGGCTAAAAATATGTGTCAGTAGCGATAGGAAAATATGAAGGATTTTTCCTTTTTTTATGGGAAGTCATGTACTTCTTTTGTATGTGTGCGTGTCTAACACACAAAGAGGGATTCTCGATTTCCCTTTCCCTATAGATCATGAACTGAATATTGGAATTAAAATAAAAAGATAAAAAAAGGGAGATAAAGAATAACGGAACTATCCTAGATACACCTAAATTAATGAAATTCACAAAGAAATTATTATTGTTTTAAATGTAGTTAAAAAAAAAATTAAATGAATAATTTTAATGATGCTAGTTTAATTTGTAGATTAGATTTAAAAATAAAACCATTTTAATTTCTCTAATTCGTGACGATTTACCATTAAAACGATCATGAAAAAATAGATTTATGTGTAGGAAATCGACGTACAGAAGAAACTAAGAATTTTAGGTTTTGAAAAGCAGCCATTTTAAACGTTGGTGTTGCTAAAAACTGTTCATGTTACACAATTGCATTTTGAGTCATATATGGATGCCATCTTCGCAACTGAAATTTAATTAATTGAAATACGGTTAGTACATTAAGGTTATAAAAAATATAGAATATAGAATTAACAATATTCTGTCTCGTATAAACATAGTTTGGAATTATTGCTGTTTTGTGAGAGTAAAAGAGTAAATAGTAATTCTTAAAATGCATTTCAACAACAACAACAAAAAAAAAAAAAAAAAAAAAAAAAAAGAGTTCTTTTGTTTTCGAACTGCGCCGTCAATATTTAAGTTATTAGAATAATAATGTTCACACTCTAATTAACGCTTACAGTACAGGTCGGCTCGTACCGCAATTTTGAGGCTCAGGCACAGCCAGACACGATTAAAAGAAAAGGATATATATACACCGTGACCAATAAGTTCTCATACAACTTTTGAAGCACGTTAAAAAGTTGCACATATATGTTATTGTAGTCCCAATTATTTTGCAGGCAATTTAGTGTAAGATATAAAGCTGTTGCAAGTGTAAATGTTGCCCTGATTATAATTTTTCTAAGCTTAGGTAGAATGGGGCTGAAGAAAGACTTCATTTACAGAACTATCAGAAGGTATAATGAGACGCCCTCTGTCAATGACAAAAAAAGATTTGGCAGACCGAGGTCCGTCCGGACAAAAGAGGCTGTATAAAAGTTCAGGGAAATGATACGACGAAACGGACAAAGATCTGCTAGAAAACTGCACGAGAGCTCAAAATATCGAAGGGATCAATGCTAAACATCCTAAAAATAGGCCTTGGATGCAAGGCTTATAGAAAACGTAAAATTCAAGGAGTTTCGGAGTCTGCTAAGATGAAAAGGAAGCAATTCTTGCTTGGCACGCTGGGGATGAATTTGTCTTTTCAGACGAGAAACTATTCATTTTACGGCAAAGTCTCAACCCCCAAAATGACAGAGTATGGTCAGTTTCTATTGATAACATCCCAGAGAGCTAGAATTACGTTCCTCGTTATCAAAATGCTTCGTCTCTGACGGTTTGGGCCGCTATTTACAAAAGAGGAAAACTCCCGTTAGTCTTCATTGATATAGGAATAAAAATTAATTCCCAATATTATAAAACTGAGGTTTTGGAGAAAGTTTTACTCCCAAATGTCCAGAGAATGTATGGGACGGAATACCTTCTCATACCGCACGTGTGGTTCAGGAGTGGTGCAGTCAAAATTTAGCTGACTTTTTGCCAAAGAACGAATGGCCTTCGAGCTCCCCCAATCTGACGCCGCTTGATTATTTTATGTGGTCATATATGCTCTCTCAACTGAATGACTATAAAAACACCGATTTGAGCAAATTTAAAAACGTAATTCAAAGATATGGCAGGAAATGTCAATGGAAGCCGTGCGTGCCACACGTGATGGATTTGAAAAGAGACTTAAGCTCGTTAAGAAACTAAAAGGAGAAATTATTCCAAAGTATTTATTGTAAAGATACTCAATGATTGCTACTTTAATTTGATGCAAAAAGTTTTTGTATGATTTATTTTGTGTTACTGTAATAAAAATTTGAAAGTGTATGAGAACTTATTGGTCACGGTGTATATATATATATAAAGTATACACTTCCATGCAAAAAAAAAAAATTAATGTCTCCTTTTCAGTGGTTTTATACACTATCTACCAATAAATATTTGGTCACTTTCAAATTTAGACGTTTTGTCAAATATCTAGAAGAATACTTTAGAACTTACCTTAAAATTTTGGGAATATAAAGAACATGTTATACCTCATATATTTCAGGAAAAAAAAAATGTCCTGGAGAGGGAAAGGGGACCAGTAAAAAATTAAACAAAAGTCGAGATGTTTTGGGTCACCCTATAAAAAGTAATGGTTGAAATGCGTTTTTAATGAAGTATGAGATTATGAAAATTCTTCTAATTATCTGTACAAATTTTTATGAGGTTACCGCATATATTTATGAAGATATAACGATTTCTTTAAAAAATTGAAAAAAAAGTAAAATCCTGGCCCGAGTACACACAAAAAATTAAGTTCTATCTCGGTCTGGCCCAAGGATGCAAAAAGTATTTAACCCCGGCCCGCGCAGACCTCTAGCTTACAGTCTTATAATTATTTCAGCTTTATTGCTATATAGGTTATTATATCAAATATTTAGTATTTTTATCAGTATTCTGAATAATACATTAATGTTTATTTTTTCAGTGTTATGGATGTATTTTTTTAAACATATACGCTCTAACTTATTTCTGTTTTCAAATAATTTTTTCAGTGTTCTAAACGAATGCAGTGAGCAAACGTTAAAATTAAGCACATTTTTTTATTAGATTTTCAATATTAACTAAAAAATCAAATTTTAAATTTTACTTTTAAGAATTTTCATCAATTGCTCTAACATTTTTATATGAAAGAAATCAAACAATAAGAATTAGCAAAGAAAAAATATATAAGGATGTATTATCGCATTTACAGTATTTCCATATCAACTTTTTCTCGTTTATAATTTGAAAGTAAAAAAAAAAAAAAAAAATTCTAAAAAATTTCAGTTAATCCTTAGTTATTAATCCTTTGGTTATTAAGCTGAAATTAATCCTTTAATTGCATAAAATGACTGTAAAAATAATGTGTGTGAAATTTAATTTGTGTTTTGTAAAATTAAGTATTTAAAGAAAGCCAAGCATTCAGCGCTTAAACATTTATTATTATTTTTTTATTAATGCAATATCTTTTATCCACTCATATTTACCTTTAACCAACTTGTTAAATAATTTTTGCTATAGAACTAATTTCAAAATTGATAAAAATAATTATATCAAAACTGTTATAGCTTATTAAAAATTAATGTTTAGAAAGTTAAATCTTTTTTCCAAATTTCATAAAGCTTATTAAATTTAAAGTTTTGAAAGTTAGATTAATATAATAATAAAGGAAAATGCTAATGCTAAAGAAATTTATAGCTTCTTGTTATTTATAAATAAAATATTATTTAATTATTTTAATCTATTGTACTTACAGAATTGAATTTAGATAATAAAAATAAATAATTTTCAAATAAATTTATTTATTTTCTATTTCTCCAACTAAGCACAAAAACAATTTTTCTTTATTGTTATGCGGAGAAATAATTTTAATGTTCATATAAAAATTGTTCATGTCCTAACTTTTATTAAAAAAGTACACAATGCTTCATCATACACTGATTATAATATTTCCCAAAAGATGCCATACATATATTTCCATCTTTTTCTCTATCAAAATGCAAAAAAGTTATATGCTAAGTTTTATTATGGCTTAAAATAATATACATGGCATATATATATACACATATAAAATCACCAGAACAAAGCAAGAATCAATTAATAAACATTTCAATATTCTTTATTTAATATTTTCTTTAAATTCTTTTATTATTATTATTATTGTTGTTTTTGTTGTTGTTGTTATTATTATTATTATTATTATTATTATTATTATTACTCTGATTTTTATCTTTAATGTTTCACCTGCACTTTTAGTGCATGATCCATTCTTTAGTAGCAGCATTTTACAGCTAACTTTCTATCTATACTCTTGCAAATGTTTCCCATCAAAACTGGAGGAAATGTCATAAGATCTAATAAATGGTTATTTTAGCAGCCATAGTATTTGCGGAATAGACATCGTATGTTCTCGGAATAATTTTATGTCGACCATTGCAATGAAATCGCGTTCCAGCTGTTTCTCTATCCAAAAACAACTTACCTTATTGCCCAATTTAATGATGTTAAGCAGCTGAAGAAAGAATGAGATAGCAGTGCCTACCTTATACACATGCAATGCTCGTTAAAAGTGAGATTATTACTACCAGCGTTCATGCCTCAGAATTTCAAACTAATACAACAGCTTTTGCTGCAATTTCTATTGCACAAAGAGCAGTGTTATCAGAGGCCAATCCAGGATTTCAAACTTAATACCTATTTTTGTGAAAAATCATAACTATATTTTATTTTTGTGAAAAATTGTTGCGCACTCTTTTGTGCGTGTGTGTGTGGGGGGGGGGGGGAGTTCAAACTAAGTAAAATAATAAAAATAACCCTCAGAGGCTTATAGCAGAACAGGAACCAAAACTCCCTTCTCTCTGAAGTAAACAGTTCAGTAGAGAGCGTGTAAGTAGAAGTTGTTTTTGTTCGTCCTAGAATCACTGCATTAAACATGAATTTTATCAGGGAGGATAGACACATCACCATACAGTCATCGAAACGTCAAACCACCCGACGAATCAGCAAACAGTACACTATGACCACAACTCCAGAGCGTGTCTGTGTCGATACATACGAGGATCGTTTTGTTTACTTATGCTACACCGTTTCTCGCCCGTAGCAAACGCTTGCGTGTAGATTGAAACCAACATGCTGCATGATTCTTGCTTCATGAATCGCATCAACAGAAATGCACAAATAAATTACTTTTCTTTGAAAATGTGCCCATTTAAAATGTCAGATTTTCCTGGGATGACTAAGATTTTTTGAAAGTACTGATTTTAGCTGTATGATTTTTGTGAAGGTACCTTTTTTGCCAGGTTGATTTTTGAAAAGGTAGTAAAATCATAGATATAGTAATATATATATAGATCTATCATCCCCATGTTATCGAGCAAAAAATTTTGATGCCGAAAAAAAGCTCTAAAATCAGCCATTAGAGAGTATTGAAAAAAAGAATAAAATGAAAAATGAATTTGAAACTGTATCTGAAGTTTTTCATTCACCTTTAGTAAACAAATTATTCATAAATTTTATTTACTAAATTATCCGTGTGTATTCCTGTGTGTGATTTACTCGGGGAAAGGCAGCCATTAGAGTGACTTTTCCGGAAAAAAAATGGTATCACTTTTTCCCTCTCGCTGATCAAACTATGTCTTATTACTATATCTATCAGTAAAATCGACCTGTATGAACCCCTGGTTATTTAATTATTATGATTAAAAATTTTGAAGACAAATACGATCAATTGGGAAAAAAAAAAAAAAAGGCATCAATTATTTCCGTTTAATAGAACTAAGCGCGTAATTTTATCAGAAAAAAAACAGGAGATAAAAATCACGAGGTTTGCATAGAATAGAAACACTTTCCAATTATACTTACACGTTACAACGTTTAACCTTCAAATGCATTTTATCTCATCTCCATAACGACGCGTCAAAATACATTTTGCTTTTTATTATGGATACAGAATATTTTCAAAAATATATTTATGGTTTTATTTTTTAATAAACAAGCATACTGTGGGTTGCTTTTCACAGTTGCTTTTATATATTGCCAAAAAGCAGCAAGGCTACAAAAATTTATTTTGTTTTTAACTATGGAAGAAGAAATCTCACAAAAATATTTTATAGCTTTATTTCTTAAAAAAAAAAAAAAAAAAAAAAAAAAAAAAGTATTAAAAAGATTACTATTATGTTGTTTTGTATATCATATGAAATTTCCATACCCACCATATACTGTACGGAAAAACTCTCAAACACTAAAAATCTACATTGAGCAGTTTTCATACGTATCGTCTAATGTACATAAGCAAATAATTATGCAAAAAAATAAATTATGCTTATCATGTTTTGTTGTATAGGAAAATGGTTTTGTGTATCTAAATAATACATATTAATTTCTTTGTGTTGTGCAGAGTATAAAAATATTAAAATAGACTTAAAAAAATTTACTTTTAGTGTTTTATAATGCACCGGAAATATTTTTTGTGTCCCTGTACACAAATTAACTGTGATATTTATACCATTTTCAGTAACATATACAGTAACCGCCGCTTAATAAATTCATTGGTTTATAAAATCAGCCGCTTAATCTGATCAAATTACCAGGATCAGAATCAAATCAATGCAAGCTAATTTCAAAACCGCCGCTTTATAAAATCAGCATCGCCGGTTAATAAACTCAAAAAAATCTCTTTAGCAACAAAAATGTCATTTATGTACGCTAAAAAAATTCTTATTTACACTGTGATTTTTTATTTTTTAAATAAAATAGAAAATAAAATACAGCAATCCCTCCGTTATCTCTCTTTGTCGAAAAGTTTGCATTTACAACATTAAATTTTACATTTACAGCAATTTAACACGCCCCATGATTTGTGTTAGTAATAATTTCAAGGAATATATTCTTCAAAGCGCGGTAATAAGTTACAAATTTAAGTTGATTCGCAAGTGATTTTTTTTTTTTTTTTAATGTAATGTTTAATGAAAAGACAATTTTTAGTTCTTATTCTGAAATAACTAAGAAGCAAGAAGCTTATAAATGGAAAGATTTTAATTTAAAAAGAAAAGCGTAAACTTTTAGCAAAGTGTTGATGATTTTTCTCAAAGGAGAGCGCATAGGAACTTGGGATGTGCTTAATTCACTTATTTTGAAGGAACAATCAAATAATTATCTGTTAAAAATTAATTAATATTGTTATTAGTTCCATTATTTGGTGCCTTTGGAAAATTTTTCCGAAATTCAGGTAAATATACCCTTTTCAATAGTGCAGGAACGCTCGCCGGATATAAAAATTAGCCGCTTAATAAAATCACCACTTCATTAAGCTCAGATAAATAAACATATGTTATTAGAAAGTTTAAAAGCATTGTTTCTACAAAAATCGTCAGCATAGAACTGGTATTTAGTTACAGGTGCATACAAAATAATTCCGATATGATATGCAATCAATTAGCAATCAATTTGGTATAAGCATTTATGAGTTGCAAGGAATTTACACAAGGCTATGAGTTACAAGGTAAAATATGAGTTATATGCGCATACATATAGACAGATATAGGGAGATTGATGTGTTACACGTGGGATGATTATATGTGTGTATATAATATATATGACTGATGATTGATGTGTGTATATAATATATATGATTGATGATTATATGCGTGTACATAATATATATCAATAATTATTTTAAATAGTATGAAATAAATTTAAATGATCTTGAGGCTCCTGATCTACAGAACCACTAATTATCTATGGTATATATATTTAGTTATGAATCTATCATTTATGAAATTATTTTAGACAAAACGAAAAACTGCAGAGTTCTCTGTTTTTTTTTTTTCATTAATTTTCTGATTGACACTAGATTGATGAATAAAAATCTCCAAAGAGAAATTTTAAACACAATTTATATTTATATTTATGTGTAATAATAAGTCATTTTAGGATATTTTAATTTCGTTAGAAAACTACTTTTTTCCCCCTCGGAAGGGGGGGGGGAGGTTAAACAGTGTTGTGATAAATAACAACACAGATTTCAAAAATTAGAAAGATTTTTTTAAATATAAGATTATTTTAAATGCTGAAATTACGTAAGTTTTTGTGCTCATGAAAATACC
The DNA here is from genome assembly GCA_963930645.1 of Salticus scenicus. Taxonomy (NCBI): domain Eukaryota; kingdom Metazoa; phylum Arthropoda; class Arachnida; order Araneae; family Salticidae; genus Salticus; species Salticus scenicus. The sequence continues at coordinate 381,956,506 of OZ005649.1, forward strand.
TTAACTGATAATTGTCAAAATAATAGTTCAGACATTACCTTGTATTGTACACTTTAGAGACTTGACATAACCATGTATTAGTGCAATTTCTTAAAACTTACCTGAAATAAAAAATAAAAAATATAAATATAGATTAATGACAATAAAAGTAATAATAAACATTTATATGTATATGCATATACATGTTATATATATATATATATATATATATATATACATGTCATATAGATATATAATGAAAACGAAAAATAAACAAATGAATAATTCGTCAAAACAACCCCCAGAAGCCAATTTGATAACTATATAGTTAACTTATTTTTTTAAAATAACTTGACCAGAATTTTTTAATTTATATTTGAAAAAAAAAGAAGAATACTCACTTTAAAATAATTTCGATAAGAATACAAAACTTATAGAAACATAACAAGAAGGAGCTTTATAATGATCATAATCAAAAGTTTTCTATTCGAACTGACAATAACAAAATGAATTAAAAAAATGATAAAAGCTGAATATATGGAACAGGACACATATAAACATACATATTTTATATATAAAGACTTGTACATTTATTTTTAACGCGTCTGCAAGAAGATTTTTTTTTCTTTTTTCACTCTTTCGCTCTCTCTTTTAAATAATTTGTTGTGTTGATATTTGAAAAATACATAATTTATATTTTCAACCACTTTTACTGTTACATTCATGTTAATATTTGCATATACACTCTATAACAACATCAACAACAACAACAACAAAAAAGACGTACCAAGAAGGAGTTATCCGAATGGGACGAAAATTGGTAGATGTGATGTACATGTGGAGAAAAACAAATGATTCAGAAAATTTGGATGATTTAATCAAGAGAAAGGGCCTCACAAAGTAAACAAGTCAATAATGTGTTAGTCCACTTCTGGTCCTTATCTAAGTAGTTATTCGGCTTGATATTAATTGTTAGAGTTGGCAGATGTGCTCCTGTGAGATATCGTGCCAAATTCGTTAGGTACGTTAGATTGACAAAATCCCGAGGTGGTTGTAGGACCCTTTTTATGATGCTCCTTTTTTACGTCCTCCGTGGGAGAGATATCCGGCAACTTTGATGGCCAAAATATTGTTGGACAAGCAAGAAAACAAGCAGTAGAAACTAACTCTGTGTGCGAGCGGGCATTATCATGCTGAAATACACGATCAGGATAGCGTGATATAAAGGGAAACACAACGGGATGTAGAATGTCTTCGACGCACCACTGTGCTGTAAAAATACCACGGATGACAAGCAAAATGGCCCAGCTATGAAATGAAATGACACCCCAGACCATCAATCCAAATTGTCGAACCGTATGGCTGGTGACAGTGAGGATGGAATCCCTCTTTTTCGGGGAGTCTCCAGACGCGCCTTCTCTGACCATCGGGGCTCAAATCGGAGTTGGAACTCATCACTGAAGACAATTTTACTTCATTCAGTGACATTCCAGTTCGAACGGTCTCGATATCACTGCAAACGTGCTTGTTGGTACACAAAGTTTAACAGTAGTCTGTAAAAGTGGCTCCGTAAGCTCAATCCCATTTCTCTGAGCCGCCTATTAATGGCCTTTGAAGTCACTAAAGTACCAGTTACACGTAGGATCAATGATAATGATGAATTTGTGTTTTTGAGTACCGCTCTGAGGATTGACCGGTTCTCACTTTCTGTCCTCTCTCTAGGTTGAACAGGGAGCAGCCCCCGCTCACCGCTCGAAGAGCGGTGTTGAGCGCTTCCAGGAAAATCCACGTGAGCTGCTCCGACATTTATTGAAAAAAAAAAAAAATTACATCATGCATCGCCTGGCTTAGCCAGCCCGCGACAAGGGGCGATGCAAATGGGCATGGGTATTTACAAGAGCGGCGCCAGACACAAGTCTACCCGCGACACGGGGCGCCGCTTGATTATAGGAGAGAGGGTGCGAGGCTGTGTGGCCATCCACGACAAGCGGCACGCTACCAGTTTAGACCCTTGCATTTATGAGGGCTACTGCAGCATTACGGGCACACGGGAAGATAACAGGGAGATAGAAGAATAATGTGTTTAGGAGAAAGAATTTTTCTTTAGTTGTGATTTTAGGTTAGTTTGTTAGATTACATAAATCCATTAGGAATGAGAAAATTTTATTTAATTTATTAATTAAGGGTTTCCTTGTTAAAATGTTGTCCAGCCAATTGATTGGTCTGGGAGAGGGATTTCTAATATGATATAGTGCTGTTAAGGGGCAGTGGAAATAATAGTGTTGCGGAGTTCCCTCCTCGCCGCAGGAACACAGGGGAGAGCGTCGGCAATGAAATTTGTAAAGGTAAGATGGGAAGGGGCCATGACCTGTTAAAAATGCCGTGATAGGTGGAGTTAGGGTCCAGGAATTAATACGAGCCTGTGGGATCAGCGAAAAGGTGTGCCTACCCTTCTCTGAACTATCCCACAGGTTTTGCCATTTGAGATTAATAATTTCTTTGATTCTATTTTTGACATAGGAGGGTGGGGCAGGGATTGTGGAACACTTGGTGGGGAAATCAGTTGCTTCTTTTGCAAGGGAGTCAGCGAGTTCATTGCAGATCACGCCCCTGTGGGCAGAAACGTGTGCCAGGGAGCAAGTTAAGTTAGGATTCGTTAAGAGTTTTTTTTTATCTGTTGAATTTGTGGGTGTCTGCACCGATGCCGAGCTATTGCCTGAAGGCCCGAGAGACTATCGCTGAAGATGTTAAAGATATCATTCGTGTTCGAGTCGCCAATCCAGCGTATTGCTTTTTCTATGGCATAGATTTCCGCTTGGAAGACTGTATTATAGTCCTCGAGCCTGCAGGCCCACCGATGGGCCACGGTGCCACGGTCCAGCACGCAAAACGCTGCTGCAACCCCGGCGTCCGTTTTGGAACCATCAGTGTAGATCGCCACTGGAGCAGAGGGAGAGAAACTATTTTTAGTGCAATTGGTGATGAGTGGGGCAACATCCTTGCCTGGGTGAATATCCCAGCTGCAGGTCAAAGTTTGTATAGGGGTTTGTGGGAAGATGATGTTTGTTAATTCGGGGTCTTTAAGCTGTAGGATTTGAGTTTTTATATATGTTTTCGAGACCTGCAGGTGGGCATGAGGAATCCCAGTGATTACGGTGAGGGCATCAGTGGATATTGTTTTATATCCTCTTGCAATTTGCAAGAGGAAGGGTCTTTGGGCTGAGTTAAGAGAGGTAATGGCATCAGTTCTCAGGTGACCGCCCCAAATGGCGGCTCCGTAGGTTATTATTTTCTCGATGATTGTTTTATACCAGGTTTTTAGGAGAGAGGTGGAGATACCCCACCTCTTTCCCACCATTTTTGCTGAGCTGTGGTATATACTTTGAGTCTTTAGTTTAATTTCTTTTACGTGAGCCAGCCAGTTGAGGTGCCTGTCAAAGGTGATGCCAAGGAGTTTCATGTTTTCGACATGATTGACACTGATGCCGTCTATCCGCATCTTGGGATTCCTAGTTCTTTTAAGGGCTTTAGGGAAGGCGAGAGTTAATGCTTTGGTTTTAGATGGGGATAATTTTAAGTCGAATTCTTTCAAAAGTTTACTGAAGTGGGAAAGGGCTTCCTGGGCCTGGTCCTCCAGGTTTTTTCTAGTTCGACCCGAGACAATCAGGGAGAAATCATCCGCATAAGCAAATGTTGTGAAGCCCGCAGAGTTCATGCTTTTGAGTATTATGTCTGCTATCAGATTCCACAGGATAGGACCTAGGCACGAACCCTGTGGGCAGCCTTTAGTTTGGGGATGTTCGGTATTCCCGTCACCCCAGTTGACAATAATTTTCCTATGGGAGAGGTATGAGCGGATGATTCCGGCCAGATTACTCGGGCAGTTAAGGTCTTGTAGGGCGCGTAGAATGTGTGGCCACTCCACATTGTCGAAGGCTCTTTGAATGTCTAGAGAGATGATAGTGGTGTAGTTTGATGCGTTACAGCTGACGGCGCAGGAACTTTTTATGGCTTGTAGTGCTTGGTCACAAGATCTGCCCTCTCTGAACCCAAATTGGTTAGGATGTAGTAGATTGTTTGTTTCGAGGTAAAAGTTTAATCTTGTTACAATTAATTTTTCTAATAGTTTGCCTAAAGTGGGGAGGAGGCAGATCGGTCTGTAGGATGAGGGTTCAGAGGGAAGTTTCCCTTGCTTCAAAAAGTACACCACTTCACCTCTTCTGAGTGTTTCGGGGAAGTATTGGTGTTTGAGACATAGATTGGTCCATTTCTGAAGGATGTGTGGCATTGTGCAGTGTACGTTTCGTAAGATTTTAAAATCTATGTTGTCCGGACCTGGAGCCTTTTTGATGTTGAAGCTGTGAAGAGTGGCTTTAACCTCAGACTCCGTGAAGGGAACATCCGAGGGAGCCGAGTAGAGTGGTGCTTGGTGTTGTGGGTAGACGGTTCTTGGGAAAAGGATGTTTGTGAGGTACTCTAGATTGTTACGTTTTGAGGAGAGAGCTGGAGGACGTTCCAGTTTCAGCTGGGGCGGGGTGAAGAATTTTTGACTGTAAAACTTTTGAGCTGTGCCGAATATTTGTGTTTGTGATGTGCAGAATTTCTTCCATGCGTTATGTTTGGCTTCGTTGATGTGTTTTTTGAATATTGCCGAATGGTGTTTTATTTTCTGTCTGTGTTGTTGTAGAAGTGACGGGTCAAGGTATTTTACTTGTCTTCTTAGGGCGGTTAGGTGATTACGCATGGAACGGAGCTGGGGAGACCAGAAGGAGTAGGCGTACTGCCGTCCCGATTTCTTGAGCCTGAATGCTGCGGCCGCGGCTGTCTGGATGGAGGCTATTAGATTAACTGTAAAATTTTCTAATTGTGTGGTGTTGTTAATGGCGTTGAGTTCGTCTGTTAGTGATAAGGAGGAGTTGAGTAAAAGTTTGTTAAATTTCTTGAAGTTTCCACGTTTAGTGGCAAACCGTTTAGAGTATGTTACTGTGGGTATTGAATTGATAGAGTAAGTGATGTAATTGTGATCTGTGTTATTAAAAATGTCCAGGACTGACCACCTCTCTCTAGGTTGACCGTATTCTCTTTAAAGCTGTGTTTGGCTCATTATTCACTCATTCCCGCCATTGTCGTCTAATAGGATCATCGCTCCTATCGAGCTGACAGACAATTCTCAGATTAGACCAACCGGCTTCTTTAAGCCCAACTACACACTTCTGTCAAATGCTGACATCTGCGCATATTGTCTGCGCACCAGTATGTGAAGCATAGTTACTGTCTATCTGAGAAGCGGAATAAAATTCTCGAAGAATTCATAACCTGGAATGAAAATTTCTCTTCTTTAATATTCTGCCAATTGCGCAGTTAAGATGCGCTGTAGCGTCACATGCTCATTCAATGACGGCCAACTTTAAAAAATTTTTGCATTTTACATCGAAACCTGTATACGTGTGATTTGTGCCCAGTTTGGATTACTCCAGGGCCCGAAATTTCGACTCAGATTACACTCGCCGAAAAAAAGTTTTACTCGCCACAAAAAAGGGTTGATATATTCTTTTTTTTATTTTAATTCTTTTTTAAGTATTTTGAGTTTTTTATTTTTCCTAACTATTTGAAATGCTTTTACAAATATTCATAAAATTATATGTATTAAAAGGGTATCGTATATCACCATGTCTCCTAATCATTTATACAATCTATAATTAAAAATCATTTTAATGTATTGTAATTGAGATATGAAAAAGATTAAAATATCTAATAATTTAAATGTGCAGAGTAGTTGAAGGAAAAAAAGAAGAAGAAAAAACTCTTTGTCAAACAATTCTTGTGTACCGGAGGATGCGTGGCGTTGTCACAGGTGCCTCCCTACCATTCCATCCTAAACTCCTAAACTCCTATCAAAATCTTTTTCTTATGAAAGATTAAGCTTCCTTATTTATTTATTTATTTACTAGCCGCCTTCGGCGACCAGCTGGTTCGCGATCTTTGAAAAATCCGACTTTAGGAAACTCCCGTTCGGTGGCGACTGCGGCGCCTTTTTCCCGTTTCAGTCCTTAGAACAGCTTACTAACATATATTGAAAAATTTAATCGCGGTAAATTCCCGCTCGGTAGCGCCTGCGGTGACCTCTTCCCGTTTCAATATCTGAATCCCGTTTCAATATCTGATCGCTCACCACGTTATGATCTTTCAAATTTCTGGCTTTAGCAAAGTCCCGCTCGGTGGCGCCTTATACCCGTTTTAGAACTTACAACACCTTCCTCGCTCATTAGAATTTGAATATTGAAATTTTAAAATATTACAGCGCCATCTGACGGTAGAAATTTCTGTAATCTGCTGTTCAATTCCAAATCAACAAAGCTTTCACATGATGTATTACTTATGAAATTATTTTAATTAGTAGCTGAGATACAAAAGAAAACTTAATCAGGACACCTTAAAACATGTAAATCAGGTGAAATCTCGAATTCCATTATCTATACTATAAAAGTAGTTTAAAATGTCTTTTGAATGATGCATTAAAAATAATTTAATCATAATTAGAATTTGAAATATTGAAATTTTAATAAAACTAAATTTGCAATTAAATTGTAAATGAAAATGTACATTTTTTGTTTATTGATGGAAATCGATGAAATTTGAACTGCAAGTTTGTCTTGTGATGTTCACGGTGAATAGTAAGTTTTGTGCTCGGGAGAGAAAAATTGAAGGATTTTGAAATTTGCAATTTTTAATCCCAGTCACAAAAACGTGACCTCAATCAGTAACAGATGTTTTTCTTTCTCTCCACTTTCAAGATTTCGTCTGCGAAGTTAAAAGAGTGTCTATGGTAACTAAAATAATATGTATTGTTCAATCGCAAACGCATTTAGCTGGATTAAGAATCTCATGAAAAGTACAGGATGCAGAAAATTAAAAAAATTATAACTGATTGAGTTTTTGAAATAATCTCTCAATCTTTTGAGATTAGTTTCGTTTCATCGAGGTCTATATGCAAAAAATAAATAAACATAATATAATAAAATAAAATATAAATAAATAAATAAAAATGGTTTATCTCTAAAAGATTTTGAGTTATAAAATATTTTGCGAAAAAATCGATGTTTCGTAAAATCTAAAAATATGGATCGCTGATCCGTATTTAATAAATAAATAAATAAATAAAAATGATTTATCTCTAAAAGATTTTGAGTTATAAAATGTTTTGTGAAAAAATCGATGTTTCGTAAAATCTAAAAATATGGATCGCTATTCCGTATTTTGTTAAAATTTGTATATGGTTCGAAAGAAGATTAAACGACCTTTCAAAATATTCCGGTTGTTAAGAAATGGAACAATTAGTCTTTCGTAGTGGGCGGTTCAAAAAAGACGATCGAAAAAAAGAGAGTTTTTGGACCCTTTTAAG